>VYXF01010451.1:587288-705720 GCA_013397295.1 Polioptila caerulea
TATTGCAATTTACTTTGGGAGCACAATGAAGCTATGGGAGAACAAACCGGATTGCCTTCTCCTTTTTTATGTTTTTAGAAAATAATGCCTTGGCCTCTGCCTGCAGAATTCCCTTTTTGGGTGATGATGCACAGCAAAAGAACAAAAAGCTCAGAATAAAAAGAAAGGAGCTTATGACCTCAGGGTGAGCTCATGGGATTGACAGCTTGAGAAAATAGTTTTGATTGGGAAATGGAACAAGTCAGGGCCAGTTTTGTTGACAGATTGGAATGAAATTTTTAAGGGCCCTTTCTGTAACAGCAAAACTTCTTCAGCTGAAAACTGTGGCCTGGAGTATTGCAAGCAGAACATGCCACATGATGTAAAAAGAGCTTTTTTCTTCTGCTGAATGCATTAGCCTAGGATATTTGGCTCAACAAACTCAAAAACAAATCTCAAGAATGCAGTGGAAAGTCTTCATTAGCTAGTTACAGGCTAAGAAGCTCATGACTCTCTAAAGCTCACATTTCCAGCTGCGGGCTGGATGGGCTCTTTTAGGGCTAAGTGTTGCTCTTGTAAAGGGCCAAAAATCAGAGAGTTCTGGAGAAGTGGAGCATCAAAGACTGCAGGGTCGTGGTTACGAGTGTCACTCCAGAGTGCCACCTACACATGTGAGCAGTAAATAGAGAAGGTCCCCAGCCATCCCAGTGACAGATGTGACATATCCCTTCTGGTCATGCCAGGTCCTTTTCAGCACAATCTGGCAATTAGGTCAGTATTCCCAGCACAATTTGGAAGGCACTCAGTTTCAGCACTGTCCAAATAAGTGATTCCTTTTTCACTTTTATGTGGGTGAAGCTGCCTGAAGCAGCCAGAGTGAGCTGTACTGTTGCACACAGTTGATACTGTTTTCTTGTCCTGCCTAATGGTGATTTCCTGACCCAGTGAAACAATAACAAATAAGAAATTACATCCCCAGCAGCAATTCCCAGAGAAGGGGTCAACTGATGGCATCAGCCTTGAAATACATCTGCTCATGCCAGATTCTATTCAATCATCTCAAACCTTTTGTAGATGTTTTCAGATCTCCTCAGATTTTCATTTTTCTTATAAAGATGTTTTACAAATGTCATTAGTGGTTTTTCCAGGTCTTGCATAGGGATTAGCAATAGCAATTAATAATGAGTAACTTCATCTTGGATATTTGCCTTGATCCCTTGAATTGTATTTCAGAGCACAGCCAGCTCTGATTCCTCTGTATTGCCCTTTGGAGAAATGTATCTCTGTCCATTGATTAACATGGATGGATGTTTAAAGTTAGGCTGTGTTACGACTCCTTCTGGAATCAGTGGAATTACAATGATTTATGAAAACTTGAGTTACCAGTTTGCCATAATCAGATCATTTTGCTATTAATAATATTTCTACTTTAGTTAGGAGGTGCTAATCACTACCTTTTTTTTTTTTTTTTCTTTTTTTCTTTTTTGAAAGGGTAGAATTATTCATCTAGTTTCATAAAAAGGGCTGCAGACACCATTGTCAGGAGTTATGCCCATTTTTAATAACTTTTTCCTACTCAAGATATCAGCACCCTATTACCACAGCCACTACCCTCTTCATTTTTTGGGCAGCTCTGCAGATACTGATGTGTGTCCTATCAGGCAACTTCTCTGAATTCCCCACCGTGCTGTTGGGGTCATTCTCAGCCCTGCTACAGCTGGCTCGTTAGCTTTCATTGCAGGCTGGATGTCACAGGTGCACTAAATTGCACTGCCTAAATTGAATGTCACCAGAAAAAAAAAAATACATCTAGGACCATATTCCTCTTGCATAATTGGATATGGAGTGACACTATTTTGGGGAGCCTTGTTCAGCAAGACATGGGAAAGCTTTGTCTGGAAGCAAGTGTTTAAAACGACTTGTCACATTGGGTTGCTGTTTCACAGCCCTATGAGACTTTTTATTTTCAAATATTCTGAGCTATGAGATTTTTGTGATAGCGGAGCTGCTTGCTCCAAGAGGACTCAGCTATTTGGATTGCCAAAGTCCAGAAACTCTAACTTGATTTAGGGTTCTTCTGGAAGGTTGTCTTTATTTAAGAGCTGATAACGTTTCACATACTTTTAATTCCAGAAGCATTACAAGTGCCTCTCTTCTTAGAAAAGATGACATTCTCATAAGAAAAAGGACTGCATGCTGGAGTTCTCATTAAGAAAAACCCAACAAACACACAAAAACCACCAAGGACAAATTATTACTTGCCTGTAGACTGCTATGTGGCGCTACAAATGATATAAACTAGAAAATCATGTTAATTTTCTTGGTACCTAAGTAGTTATCCAGAGAGTACTAAGCCTTGTATCATAAGAGGAAAGTAAATGACCAGACTTATAAAATGAAAATCCAAATAGGGGATAAGTTTGCTGTTACTGCCTGTTCAGGATTAAATATTGGATGCCTAACTTGCTTTTGAAAATAGTGTTTTAAATTTCTTCCGAACGTATAGGACTTGGCCATTTTCCTCTGATCTAATTATCCATTTATCTGATCTAGAAGTTCCTAATTTGTATTGCTTTAAGCAATAGGACTATTTTCTATTTTCCTGCTGTAAATGAAATAATCTGAAAAAGTACAACTTTGCCAAAGAGAATGGCAAATATAGAATAAATTGTTTTTGCTTCAGACAAATTGCAGGAACATCCCTGTGTGCAGTGGGACAGTGGATAAAGGTCCATTATTTGCTGCTTTGCTGCACCAGTGGTTTCAAGATACAGGAGCTGCCTTACCAAAAATTGGAATGAGACCAGAGATTCATGGTTGCCAAATTGGAAAAAGCTCTTGATATTGATTTTCTGTCAACACTGATGGGATCTGGATTTAAAATAGTGATTTAAATGCAAAAGATACTTCATTGTAATATACTGATTGTATTTATATGGTCTTTTATTGGGCCAGATAGTCCAAAGGAAAAATATCTACTGCTAGCCATTAAAAAGGCAAGGGGTCCCTTAGTGAAAAGAGAAGAGATTGCATATTTGGAGAGGAAGAACCAGACCTTGTCATGGTTCCTTGGGCAATATGCATGGGACCACATCATGTTGGACAGAACCAGTCCTGACAGCAAAGCCATTATCTACTTAGTAGGTAAAATCAAAATGTATGCTTTAAAAAAACATATGCCAAAATATATCTGATACTGGATTCACTTCCAAGGAAATTCTGGTTCCACTTTTTGTATGCTCTGTTTGCTTCACTTTGTGAGACACAGATACTGATTTTTCTTCTTGATGCCAGGAAAATTATACTTTATAGGTACCATCACACATTCATGTTTTTGCATTTATATGACAAAACCAAACAACTTTTTTCTTTCAGAAAAGAGGTATACTTGAATAGAAATATATATTCTCCCATATCTTTTCTTAACAGAGCTTAAGCATTTCTTCCTGCATATCCCAAGATGCCGCAAATAAAAAATAAATTTTTGGGCTGTTTTTAATATGTAATTATATGTACTCAAATTTAGGGCCCAAGAACTCAGTCTTGAGCTATGATCTAATGATACAAACTAGACGGTAAGTGCTAGAAGAATTCAAAAATCTGAACATACTGACCATCTTGCTACGAATGGTGGCATACGTACCCCAGCCCAAGAGGTAATACCAGTGCAAACGCTGCTCTTCGGCAAACACTGCCACCACGATCAGCGTGTGAAGATAAATGCCTTCACAGAGCATCCAGAAGTAGTTGCAGCCCAGCATGTACTGATGAAAGAATTGCAGCACTTTGCAGCTTACCTGTTCGATAAATGAGAAAAAGTCACACGCTTGACCAGCGTTTTCCATTTAAGTAGGCAAAGACAAGTTTACTGCTAGGCTATAAGAAAGGAAAGGGGAACAGAAATTACCAGCTCTTTCTGTCTTTTGTTTGGTTTTTTTCAGCACTTGTCAGTGGGAGGAATTTAAAACTTTTATAAATGAGATGAACGAAAGGAATTAAATTAAATTAAAATAAATTAAAGCCCTCACAAAGTAGAAGAGAATTATTATAAAAACACTCCAAGAAGTACCACAAAATAAAAAATTTCCTTCAAAACTCAGTAATCTAATGGTTTTTTTTAGAACTGAAACAAACAACTTGTTCTAGAAGTCAAAGGGGGGCTGTGAAAAATTTGGGTGACTTCTTTTTGATCAAACTTCTCTGTTTTTTTTCAGGTCTCTCTTCTAAGCCATTTATGCCCTAAACAGCCCGCAGCTCTGAAGGAATTCCTTTGGAAAGTGCAAGTTTTGGTGGCAGCAGAGATCCTTTTTGTCGGGTACCAGGGATACTGTCTTTGCTGCTTTGCGAGGTGACAGCTTTGCTCTGTTTTGATGAAATAACAAATTGTCACATGGAGCTAAATGGAGCTGGTGAAGTGGTTCCCATGCATGGTTCAGACAAGGTTGCAGACATAGACCCTGACAAGGAATTATGGCTACAAATTTCTGGGAAGCAGTGGGCAGATGGAGGAGGGAACCGTGTTGTGCCCACTACTGGGGTGCCAGCTGGTGAGGCACAATGCTGTTCCTCTCTGAATGGGGCTCCCTAAGTCCTTTGGCTTCCTTAGGGAGGGCAGTGAGGTCCTCCTCCACCTGGACGTCCTTGTCACCACAACCCAGGAGGGCCAGGAGGAGTGCTGAGGCTCTGGGACAGGTGGCCCAGAGAGGTTGTACACTCCCTATACCTGGAAGTGTTCAAGATCACATTGGGTGCGGCTCTGAGTAACCCGGTATAAGGGAAGGTGTCTCTGCCCACAGCAGGGTAGTTGGAATTAGATGATCTTTAAGTTCCCTTCCAACAAAACCATTCCATGATTCTATGATTTTATGACTGTTAACACTGAGATAAAAACATGTGCAGGGAGTTTATTTTCTGATGAAGACAAAAGTTTTGTTGTAAGTTCTTTAAGGCAGAGGCTCCTTGTTGTATCTTGTACAATGTGCAGCACAGTGAAATCCAGGAAAGGATTATTTCAGCACCTTCCTTCTCTCTCTGGAGGGGATTAAAAGTCATGAGCTTTTCAGTCTGCAGGTGTGCAGATGACTGAAGTGGGTTTTAATTCATGAGCAGTGCAGCCTGAGAGGAAATAGCAGGTCCTTTCTAGTGCAGCCTCTTAACTGTTGCTCAGGTGGGTCAGCATGTCTCCTGAACAAAGGAATAAACAAATGCTTCACTTTTTGACAGCCTGGAAAGAGACAGCACTGTCCTGCACTGTCCTGCAGTGTCCTGTTGATGGTTAGAGCAAGGGGAAGTGTGAAAAAAATATCAGGAAAAGATTACCAGCCTTCAAAGTCAGGTAACCCCTTAAAAAAGCAGCTCTTGTGCTTCTGGAAGGATGTCCAGGAATGAACTTCTTTTGGCAGAATGTAGTGTGGGAAGAAAATCAATCTGTGAGCAAGAAGGCTGCCTCTGGCCACGTGTTTGCATTGCATTGATGAGCACAGAAACCAGAGAAAAGTTCTTTACAGATCTGCAGGACAGCAACCAAGGAAAAATGGTCCATTATTGCTCATTCTCCTTCCTCATAAAAGCAACCTGCAATGGATTTAAATTGTGACCTAATTACTTGAGGGAGAAAGGGGTCAATAGCAATACAGTCAGTCATATTCTTCTCGCTTGCAAATCTCGCAGAGAGTTATGGAACTCTTGTAAACATCACAGCTGCAGTATGCAACAAAACCACTTCAAAAGGATTCTGGAACATTTCCCAGAGGACAAATAAAACAATTTACTCTCCTTTTACAAGAAAGAGATAGAAACGGTGTCTATGATGTTTTGCAGGACATATTGGCATGTGATAAAAACTGTTAATTTTCCAGTCCTGCCAAAGGAGTCCCAAAGGTCTCTCTGCCTATGCAGGACCTTGAAATAGCACAATAATGTAATTGGCATAGTGCTCTCTTCAGTTAATCCTCTCATCACATGTGCTTGTCATTTCCCTGTTAAGACTCTCCTTGGTTATTGGTTAATAGGAACAGAAAACTGAACCATTAATTACCATCACTACTCATTGGGGCAAGTCAAGACAAAACTCTCAAACTACATAAACCCCAGAACTCCACTTTTAGTGATAATAACAACATTTAATATGAAATAAACCTGCTAATTGTTTGAGGAGGTCATCCTAGTAATTCAGAGCAAAAATCTTGACTTTGTTTTGGCACAGTAAAGTTGTACAGATTCCTTTGTGTGCCCATTCCTGCAGTGCTTTCCTGGGTAAAGGAACTCAGGTTTGCAGGTTGGGGGCATCAGTCCTTGTCAAATGCAGAGAGCCTGCTCTATGGAAAGCAAGCCTGGGAAAGCCCCTCAGCATGCATAATGAAATATCATTTCTCCAGAGCTCACTATCCATTGAAATGCCCCTCACTGACATTTCAAATAAATTGCTGAGAACAGGCCAGCCAAGGTTATCGATTTTAAACCAAGCCAGCTATATGAGCTATTACTACAGCTGTACACTTCTTTGTTTAGAGGGAAATAAACATATCTGACCTTACTATTCTAGTTCCTCTTCACCTCTGGGAAACTTCCCCAGGGCATGGCAGCAGAGGACCCTCCTCAAAGAGATAACAGCTTGCCATGGAGGCCAGATATGATTTATTCAAATTCAGGTTGAAGGCAATACAATATATTCTCAAACTTTCTAAACTTAGTGTTTTAAAGGAGTAGCTTCAAGTTTGATTACTGCTCTGCCTTAAAACGTGATGGGTTTTTTCTGACTATTAGAACACTATTCTATGAAAATATTCTTAAATTCCAAGAATCCATATGTAACAGAAGTAAGCAATAAAAGGATTTTCCAAAGCAAGTATTGTAAGCTGTAAATCACTGGCTATCAGAACATCACACCATTATACCATGTATCTGCAATGAGTCATCCATTAAACTGTGTTCCAGTCAGAAACCTGGCATACTGGAGCTTGGAAGGAGATTAATGTTTTAATAAACTTTAAAATCATTTACAGAATGAAATATACACAGTTTCTCAGAGGGCTCCTAGGTTTTGTGTTACAAGACAGCAAAATATGAAATTAAACATCAGAGGATACTCTTAACAGCATGTGTGTCCATGTCTATGCTTCAGCAAGGCAACCAGCCCAGATTTACACATTCTGGACTGGAATTAATAAGGCTACATCTGCGCATACCCGAGTCCTGGCTGCTGTAGCAATAGTTGTCCCTGGACTACAGCTTTGACCTCTGCAGGGCCAGAGGGGTTCTCACAGCACATCTGGCACTGTCTCAGTGTGCAGTGGCCACTGGCTCCTCACCTGCAGGGTGCACCATGGCAAGCGTGACACAGGATGTGAGGCAGAGCAAACAGCCTCACCATTCCCCAGGGGTTTTACCAGCTTGGCTTCTGAGTGGTGTTGCCAGAGAGAGGCAGCTTCTCAGGGAGTCATTGTAGACATGAGCCTGACTGATGGAGGGGAGCAGAAAGGCCAGCAAAGAGGGAGAGAAAACAAGGGCAAGGGCATTAAAAAATAGCACAAGATAGTGCAACCTGCTGTTCATTTGGACAGGATCTGCTGCCACCTTCTCCTAGTGGATGATCCCTGATAAACAGGGTTAAGAGCTCCAGCTATTCCAGGCACCTGTCCTCTACCATGACACCTGAGCAAGAGCCACCAGGCACAGGAGGATAGGACAAGGCAGAGGTTACTCAGATATGTATCCAGGCATAGCTGAGCCCTGGGCATTGAGCCCTGAGCCAGGGTAGTGTAAGTTTGCATGGGATATATCTAACAGCCAGGTGCACCTACCTTATGTTTGAGGTGGAAGATCTAGACCTGCAAACGCATTTCCTGGGGACTAGGTACACATATAGCTTTGATGACATGGTTATATCCACTCATGATTCAGTTAAATGCTCCAAGAGTTTTCTAATGATACAACTGGGATTTGTGATACTAAATATAGACACCCAATCTGTCTCTCCTGTAATCAAAAGATAATGATAGAGATGGCGGAGATTATAGCAAAAATTACCTCATCTTAAAGGAAATACCTAAAATAAGCCAGATGGATAGTACCCTGAATGTAACTTCTTCTACCTTTAGAAAGAGGTGAGTAGGTCAGCTGTGCATGTCTAAAAAACAGGTGTCCAAATGTGAGACATGTCTGACCTTAAATGTTTGTGTTTTAATTCTCTAGATGTACTCAGATGCTGCTCCAGTGTCTTTCCTGGGGTGACCTGCTGCTAGGCAGAGCCGCCAACCCCTCAAAGGATGTTGGGCCAAGGAGATGTCAGAAAATTCCAAAGTCTGTTGATTGGGTGTATGCAAGCATAAGCCACTCAGAGGTGAGATGGTGAGCAAAGGAGCTCAATTATCCAAACCACTGACCTATTACTGGGTAATAGCTCACTCTGCCCACTAAATTTAAAGGTCATGTACATAACTAACCCAAGCCTCTTGATGTTTAACTCCTGCTGAAAGTCATTCCTGTTTCTTCTTCCATACCCTTATTCCACGTTTGGCTGTCATCTGTAAAGGCACTTTGATGTTCTTCCATGTTTTTTTTCTCTTCTTATTCAGGCCACTTCTGTTTGGTCTTAGATACCTCCAAGAAACACAGGTTAGCAGGGGCACAGCTGAAAATGGGCAATACTGCTGGTCTGCACAGCAGTCATTGAAGGGCATGTCTGACTTCTTGGTATAGAATGTAGGATGATGTAGTCCCAGGAGAGAGAGGAATGAGCACTCCGCATTTAATTCACCTGATCTACTTCAGCCACCTGCTTTAGAGTGAGGTAAATTGTCTTGGACTGAGACACGGCTGCCTCTACAGGAAGCAGAAAAATCCCAGTGAGGGAAATAGATGTGGCAGCATGGTATCAGGGAGACTATTGTGTTTTGGAAAAATTATGGTACTATCCTTCTGAGGGGAATTCTTTGTTGAAGAATCCATGTTTTGAAGGATTTTGAAATATCTTTTTTGGGCAATTCATACTCATATTTCTCACATTTCAGGTAGACCCTTTTCAAGGCACAAGGCAAGGAAAACTTGGAGAGGCACTTGAATGTTTATATACATTATTGCTTTATATGCACAGAGAAATATCTACACCTGAGCTGCTTAAATGTTCTATGAATGTGGGAGACCTTGTGTAACACAGAGATTCATTAGGGTGTGCCATGTCCATGCAGTGTCACACAGAATCCACAAAAAGGCAGCTGTTATCATCTGCATTTGTTGATCTGACATTTAAGGAGTGGCTACTTGACATTTTTCTATGCCTGTGTTTTTAGGGGCTAATGACATATTATCATCTGTTTAACTTTCAGTCTCTCAGATGCATTGGAGACAGTGCAATTATGGTCACCCAGGTACTATCCTAAATTTTTAAGTCATCTTCACTTTATCATCTCTCCCAGCTCTTAGGAAGACCAAAAGGGAAAATGAAAAAAGCCACAGTAAGCCATCTAAATCAAACACAGTTCCATACTGTGGAAGATGAATGGCCTTCCAGAGACTGCTACAGCTCAGATCTAAGGGGTAAAGTAAGCACACCTTTCTTGAGCAGCAGTTCTGGAGACATATAATGAATTTTAGCAAATCTAGGATGGATTCACTCATTTTGTGAGTGTGTACTTTGCTTCAACAGCCTCATGGCTTCAAATGGCCACTGTGGCTAAACAAGAGAACCACAGCTGATGACAGCAAGAACCGGAATGCTGAGATTCAACTGATTTTGGGAACAACTATGCTGGGAGTGTTCACTTCTCACTGCCACAATGGCAGAGCTTCAGGGTCCAGAGACGGTGCAAATGCATAATGACTAGACAGAATGACAGGTTACATCTGACTTTTCACAGATATTTACCTCTGAAGTTTGGACTTGTACTGGATATTTGAGTGCAAGTCTGTCTCACTGGAGCAGAAAAGATGCGAACAGAAAACCTGGGAATGAGCTCTGGGAGCTCATTCAGCTTCTGGGCAACAATGAGTTTTGCATTACGAGGTCCTTTCTGGAAACACATTTCTAGAGGAAACGGCACTCAGGCTCCTAAATAAGAGGCCATCCACAGGATCTGATATAGTCTGAGTTATTTTGATATGAAAACCCTTGGACTGGGCTACATGAAAGCTATCATCCCTCCCTTTCTTTGTCGATGAGGGAATAGATAGAGTGGGAATTTCCTTTCCCTGTCACCTCCTTTGGTCACCCCTCCTATGACACATCAGAAACAGTACACGTTTGCACCTCATGGGCTCAGCCACCACAACTGTGAACCTCAGCAATGTGATATGGTGCTTTGTTCAATTCAGAAATTCTTCTTAGTGGGGACTACTTCTCTCTTACTTTCAACATTAGTGCCAAATCTTTCTGTTCTTACTCTCATTCTGTTGATTGCACAATTGCCTAGGCTCTGTGACACCTCTTGGTGGCTAAACTGGCTGCTGAGGGTCCTGTAAGTAATCTAACGGAAGCAGGATAGAGGAACAGATGTACTAAGATAAAAAACTTCAGAGATGCTTTAAGAGTGACAGGAAAGTTGTGGAAATAGTCACATTAAAAAAAGAATCAAATTATTTAACAAGAATGTCACCTCCTGGAGCTCTACCCCAAGTATAATACATGAAACAACTCAGAAGATTGAAGCACCACTTTCCTTTGTGGATGTCCACGTTTGCTGTTTCCAGGGAGGTCTGCTCCATGAGGGGGACTGCTGGGACAACTAAGGAAACTGAGTCACATGGAGCAGCAGTTTTGCCATTTGTCTTCACTGATACAATTGATAAGAACCACATTTGATAAAAAGATGTTTTAAACCCCCCATGCTCTACCAGGCTAGATTACCAGGAAATGAAAACAAAAAGAGGTGAGAAGATTATATTTGTATGGTAAAAAAAATACTCAAATTGACACTCTTTCTGAAATGCTGCAAATCTCCTTTGCTTTCTTGTCTTAGATTGCCTCTCTATTCCTTTGGGAACAGGGGAATACCAATATTGGAACCCCATAAATCACAGTAACTATTCTTTTACACTTGTCATCTGTCTACATAGCTCAGTGTTTTATTTCTACTGTTTTGCTGTAACTGTGGTAGGGAGGGAAACCTAGCATGATTGGGCAATCATGGTTTTGACTTTAATTTGTTAATGGAGAGATTATTTATAGTGTCCTAGTGTCCATGAGAAAGCTAGAATTTGTAGCATTGCTACTACCCTGGCCTTGCTTTAAAAACTTCAATACTAGTGGGCACCAGCCTTGGTGCTCTCTTGGTCTAACTAATAATGCTGAATGGAAGCATCTTACTGGTTAGATGGCTTGCTTTTTCCAGGAGATGGGGTTTGGGCAGTACAGGTAACCAAGTGCCCCTTGTCATCCCACCTCCTGCCCACAGTGTCAGCAGGCTTAGTGAAATGCTTGCAAAGGCAAAGGGGCTACGTGCACCTACCAGAGTCACAGAGTGCATGTTGCACCATCAGCTAGGGGGGTAAACTAGCTCAAGATCTTTAAAATACGTCTACATCTACACAGGGAAGGTAAAACAGCCTCCATCCTCTCATCCCTCATGTTCAAGGGCTGAGTTAGTTACAGATGTTGCCAGGAGGAAATGAAATCATGCTGTGTGTAATTAAACAGGGATTTCTTTGGGTTCCTCCATACCAGATCTGCGACTGAACCCATGTAAGAGGGTGTACAGATTGTTTATACATTAAGGCCCAAAGAAGCTGTGTGGCAATGAAATGGGATTTGACAGTGAGATTGGAGTGTGCCTGAATGGATGTTGTGTCCTTACTCTTTGACATAACATGGCCAAGCATGAGACCCCACACAGGGCTCCTGGGAACTACCAGGGTAGCACTGGCCCTTGCTATGGCCTATCTAAAACTGCAATTGAAATATGAACTTTCACACCATACAATGACAGAAGCAAGGGTGAAAATACCACATAAAAGGTGAAGAGACCACAGAAGTACCTGCAGAAAGAAGAGAACAGATATCTCTACTAGAAAGCAAAAGCGAAAAAAATACAGTAAGATCTCTAAAAACTTTTGTGGAAGAGGGTCTAATTACTGAGACATTACTAATTTGTGACCAAACCTAGCCCTACCTAAAAGCATATTTATATAATGCCCGTGGAGCTAATGAGGTGCTCAGTTTCTCATTGACAGAGCTGCCCCTTCAGGCATTAGCTGTAGCTTCCTTCTACTCTCATCAGTACTGAGTATTATAATTACTACTCTTGTGTAATACAGAAAATTAAAAACACAGATCTGATGAGTAAGACTATATTGAGAGATTTGGCAGCAAGAGTTTTATTTATATTTCTGGAGGTTTTAATGGAGAATATAATGTGCTGTCCACAGATCACCCTTCCACTGTGGGTCAGTCTCATTTAGGAAGGTGATAGATGATATCTCTTCCTATAAATGCGGTTCCAGTAACAGCATAATTAATGCAGTCCTTAGTTCAGATACAACAGTCAAAATCTTCAGTATATGTAAATAAGTGCTCATACATGTGTCCTTTTAATTTTTATTTAAATGTCTTTGAACTTTGTCCATTGCTTCTTCATTTCTTGTATAGCTGCCTGGATGCAGATCTTTCTTTTCCATGGTTTCAGATCCAGATAAATCCGACAGAAAGAGAGACAGAGAGAGAGAAAATTGTATAACCAGAAAACATGTAGTAAATAAGCAAATTAATATTATTATAAAAGTGGCTTAACTTACCATTTTACATCAGCAGAATGATCACCAAAGGATTTAACTCTTTGCAGCAATGCAAGTAAGGGTCTGGTACAGACTCTCCTCATGTGAATGTTGCTTTGGATAATCTCATGTCGTTTCTCCCTGTGTTACAGGGAGAATGGGGGTGTCTTGGTGCTAGGAAAGATTTTCCTCTCTTGCTCCTCCTGACTTTTCTCCTTGTTATTTACGAGATCATTCTTTCTTCTTTCAAAACTATATGAATTTGTTGATATCCTCATAAATGATGAATCATCAAAAGTATTTTCCCATGGCATTTCACATTTAAAAACCATTGTGAAACTTTAGGTAGGAAAAAAACCCCAGGAACTATTGGGGTGGAAACACATTTGTTACTGTGCAGAATACCAGCAACTTCATCTCTGTATGTGGCTGTTACCTGAGAGGTATCCATGACTGCTTGAAATTCAGTATACACACTTCAGTATTTCTGTATATACTAAAGGTGAGAGCCAGAGATACACGAGCCTGTGAAGCTCCAAAGATGCCCATGTAGGAAATGCAGCAAACTAGAGGAAGTCAGAAGCAGTATCCTTCAAATGGACTTATTAAAACAGAGGGTGTAGTAGGAGTAGAAAAAACCTAAGCTGTAAAGCTTTCATTTGCTTTGTTAATAGGCATCAAGCATAAAAATATTACGGGAATTTTTTTTTTTTTTGCATTTTTTACATAAATCCTCTAAGTCTTCATGTAGTCATATAGAGATTTTTTAAAATTTAAATGTATGTTAAAAATGTGCTCCTGTCTTTTAATTTTCTTTTCCCAATCACAAACTTATAATTTTATTATGTTACTACGGTAACAAGATACACTTTCTAGTAAGTTTGGGAGACTTTGAACATATTGGCTGGTCACCTCACCTCCTTTTTATTATTTTTTTTTGTTTTTTAGGAGGGAAATCTAGCATGTGAGGAACGACCAAGAAGTGAGTGTACCCTTGTCCTGTACTTGATGGTGGGACAAAAATGAGGGACCCCAGATCTCCTGATCCCAAGTTTTGTACCTTGTCTGTAGACAGCATTTCACTGCTGACTCAAAGACATGCAAATTTGGTTTGGAAGAAGAAATTGCAAAAGAGCTTTGCTCATCAAAACATCTACTTAGCCAAAAGCTGCAGCCAGTTTTGTTAACAGGACACTGCTTAGGTCATTTCCATGACTATATGGAAAATTTTGGCTCCTCTTCATGTTCTGAGCTGAGCTGAGAGCTGAGTGTGGCACATGAACCTCTGCACCGCTTTGGGGCTCCATGGCCTCCAAAGGTAAGCACTGGTGTCACTTTTACACTCTCTGTGCTGTAGTGGTGGAGGTTGGGGATTTCACCAGGTGATGCCCAGTGGGCTGGAACCAGTTCCATGGCTATGTGGTTCTATGGGAGCTTTGTCATCGACTTCACTGGTGTCAAGATTTCACTTCCAACAAAGATCTGGCCAAAAGGCCCTAGATGCAGATTTTAAATGAAATCTTAAAACACAAGACTCCTTCCCTCAACTTTTATTTTGAACCATTTCAGATAATTTATTTGTACTGTCAAACCAAGAGGTAATGATTTTACTTCAATTTAGATGCCTGATATCATCTGCCAGATTTTTATCTTCAAATATCAAGTGTATTTTCATTGCATCTCTTGCATGGGCTATCTATGCATGATGCTATGCAATGAGGAAAAACCAAATGTGTGATTTTTAAATTATTCTTCAGCTCTTCTATTTTTTAATCTCCAGATGGTCTCTGAGATTGGTGATGTTTCCTTTAGGCTATATATTTTCAGCTTTAATTAAGTTATTTAATCAGCACATATTTGAGAAACACACATGTGATCAGATATTATCAGGTTCTAATACTTAATTTCTTTCATGAAATTACAGGCAGATAAATGGTTGAATCATGATTGAATGATCTTATTAGACTACAAGCTGATCAGTGTTAAAATGTAACTTGAGATTGCCACATTTGCATTTATTTCACATTGGCTGGGGCTGCTGTAAGGATTGAACACAATGTGATTGCTGGGTTAGGGAGCAAGTACAGAACTGGATGACTGAGATCTGCCATACATATTTATCAGCTGAGGGGCTGGCAAAATTTGTATCACTACCTAAGAGCAGTGAAGGTAAGTAATGCTTTGATTTACTGCCTCCCAAGTTAAAAATGCAGGAAATAAGTGTTTTTGTGTGTTATATTGATATAAGCAATCTGTCTTTCCATCCCCAGTGTGTGTGCTTGTGAAGATGGTCAGGCAGTCACCAAAGGCATCACCTCAGGGGCTTTGTTGGGAATCATCACGTTCTTATTGCTGGGAGTAGTGGAGGTCTGGCACATGTATGGATGGGCTGGCTGAAGCAAGTCTGGGGCTTGTGCAAGATTCAAAGATTTTTATTGCTTGCTGAAAGATCTGAGCAAGTTTGAGTGAAATTCTCAGAATCTGTATCCTCAGTGTATTTTCCCAGATGGCTATCATTAGCTGAGGAATAGGAATTCTCAGTTTTGGCACAGCCTTAGTGATTTTACTTGGGTGTTAGGATGGAGAGGAGCCATGCAGTACTTACAGGATCCCTTTTTACAAGGCCTGGGTTAGGGACGACAGCAATGAGGTGGGCAATTGTAAACATGGAGTTCAGCACATAGGAAAAAAACAAATTCTTATGCAGTGTTATCCTTTGACAGCTGAGGCTCCTGAAAAATAAGTAACACATGTCATAAATTAGTATTTTTCCTCTGATGTCACTTTAACAAGCTCGTTCTGGCAACAGCCTCTCAAAAATGTCTTTTGGCAAGGCATAATTGGAAAATGCATGCCTTGCATTGCAGCCATAACCTCTGAAACATTTTTGGGTTTGTTTTTACACCTGTTTAGCACCACATGCTTTTTAGACCGTTGTGTAAAGACCTATCCAGCTACATTCTCAGCTCTTGATGCCTTTCTTTAATTCATGGTAATTGAGATATTAAGTGGTGAAGCAGAACCCTGAGAATTTTTGGATGCGCATGATGCGAGTAATGAATATCAGAAATATGCTTTATAAGTAACTGTTCCCTGGAGACTCAATTTCTCAAATACTCAGATAAAAATTATTTTCTACTTCAGGAATTAGGAGTGAGACAGAATGGGAACTTGGTCAGGAATCTCCTTAAATTACAGGGGGATTTGGGTTGGTATCCTGGATATTTCTAACTCCATCTGAGATCCCAAACCAGAGGAGGTTGTTTTCCAGCTCAGAATGAGAAGAAATCACTGGTTTTGGGGAGGGTAGGATTTATGCTATTGTGAGCAGCAGAGTTTCACAAGATAAGATTTTGGAATTCTTGCGAAATCAAATCATGATTGCAGTTTCAGACCTGCACCATCTCCTGTTTCTAATTCATATCCAAATCCTTATGTCACCTCCTCATTCATCTCTGAGGCAGATAAAAAGGCCCCTGCAGCTCTCCATGCCACAGAGCATAGCTCCAGGCTGACAGAAGCTGACTGCAGAAAGACAGTCATGGAGCTGTTAGATAATGCTGTGCTGTCCAGTGATCACTGAGAGCAAGAAGGCAAAACCACCAGGTAAAGAACAGCTGAGAAATACTGCTGCGTTGCTGGGATAAGCACCAGGAGTGTTTTGCAGTCTGAAATGGAGCACAGGCTGTGGCTTTCTTCTTTTCTGCATGTGGAGGACAATGCAGAATGCACTCTCTTCAAAAATAAAGAGCTAGTCTAGTCAATTGAACTATTTTCTGCTTATTTTGCTTGCTTGCTTGATTTATTTCCCTTCCTTAGTCCCCTGCCATTTATTCTTTGTTTTCTTTACACCTAATTTCCAAGTCATTGCATAGAATCCATCCTTAATCTTGAGCTCATCTTTCTAGATATGGTTGTCAGCATCCAGAAATGCTTATCACTTCTTTTGACCTCCTTATTATCACTTCTTATTGACCTCCCAAGTCCTCCTTTGGTCCAGGATGTCCATGAGATGCAGATCCTGGTGGCTATGAATTAGAGTGTCTCTGTACACTTGGCTCTGATTTTATGGCCTTATTTTAGCATCAGCTATTGGCAAATACTGAGCACCAGATACAGGGCTGGGTTCACAAACTTTCAGTTTGATTCACTGTAGGACGTGGTATTGGAAAAAAGGGACCATTCTTTGGAGCTATTTTTGCTACACTATGTTCTTGTGCTTACTCCACCTGTAATGGTCCCCATCACAAATCTAGTCTGATGTTCCTTTTCTGCTCCTAAGCTCCAGTGATATTTGTTCAGTCCTGAGTCTTCCTTTCTCCCCATACTCCATCCCAATACTTTGCCTATTCCACTTAACCCCACTTTTTCTGGGACACTATGACATGCTTATCACTGTCTGTCTTTCTTTTGCAGCCCTGGGAACAGGTCCGGTGTGACATCAGTTCTCTTCCCAAGAAATAAAAATTTTCTTATTTCTGGGAAAAATCTCTTCAGCTCCTGGCCACAGAAATGCAGACTCTTGTCTCTCCAGATGCCTTTCTATGTGATTTCTGGTACAGAGAGTATTTTGTGATAATCTCAGCCAGGTAGATGTGACTCAACTCCCATTCCTGTCCTCCCTCATTGCTCTACTTGACTTCTGGCAGTCTTACTCATCCATTAAATTGGACTGTCCTTCAGTACATGTGAAATTATCAGACAGAAACAGTTCAGCTGCCTTTGTGTGCTGCCCAACCTCCTTTCCCTGTCTGCCTTCCTCTCCTAGTGTTGTTTTCTCCTCCTTTTCCCTCAGTTTTCCCCTTTTACCTTGACTACATCTTCCATGTTAAGGATCCTCCTGTAACATTAGTGTTTATTTCCTTACCCTGACTTTTTAATTTGACCTTCAGCGTTTGCTGTCACAATGGCATCAACACCTGCCTGACTTGGTCCACACAAGTGGAGAAAGTGGAACCAAACCCTTACTTAACTCATCCTTTCTGCTGGTTTTGACAATCATTTGCAATCTTCTCCTTCTCTGACCAGTTTTATCTCCCTTCCTGGCTCTTTTTGTGCTAATAATCATTCCTTCATGATGTTTTTGGAGGCTCCTTGGCATTGCCCCCACCATCTTTCTGTATTTTCGCTACTGTGCTTCACTCTTGGGCACATGGTGTGGCTCCTGGGGATGGTGCTATGCAGGGCCAGGAGCTGGACTCGATGGTCTTTGAGGGTCCCTTCCAACCCAACTTATTCTGTGATTCTGACAAATCAGTATGCAAGAAGGCATAACTAAGCCAGTTATCTGTGTCTAAAACCTGTGAGCTTTTTGTGTCTCCAAGCCTCTATCCATTGTCTCTATAGAGTTTCAGAGTCTCCTAGGTTTTCTGTGGCTCCCCTGTGTTTCACATTGATTCTGTCTCATACATTTCCTTTTTCAGAGATAGGTTCTCTTATCTACTCACAGTCACCCTTACTTTACAGCTTCTATCTCCACTTGTGAATTACTCTCTACAATTAGAATATTTTCCTCATAGAACTGCACTGTGAATCTGTAATTTTTCTCATGTATGAATACTGAGAATACTGATTTTCATGCCAAGACACTTATTTTCCCCTCCTCCACCACTGTTTAGTTATCACATTATTTTCATGCTTTGTACCATGTCCTCCCTTGCCTCTGGGGAAAACTCCACAAAAATTTTACAAAATGTCCTTCCATCCATTATCCTTCTACTCCTTTTAAAAGCCTTGGCAGCAATTAGACTGCAGGTGCATTCATAACACACCATCTATTATTCTGGCAAACATAGATTTGTTGTGCTCCCCATCTGTCTTTATACAAATGTCTTTGTTTTAATAATTCAATTGGAAGTGATTTGGAGCTAGGAGTACCTCTTTTCTTTTGTGTTTTATTAAATAAGATAATGGGGTCTCACTCTGCAGTTACAGAAATCATGCAATAATGTGACAATGAATGAAGCTGTTAGACACTCTACTTTATTAATACTTTCTCCTGTTATGAGTTAGCATTGCTTAGTGATGCTCATCACTACTGATTCATTATTCCCTTCTGAAAGTACTGCAACATCTGTGATGCTAGATCATTATGAATCTTGATAGCCAAAAGTGAACTGAAAATGAATCTCTGCCAGCAAAAACTTATATGTGGGAAACTGCAATCCCTGCAATCTGCCTGTAAAGTCAAAGGTTATTATACAGTCCTGAAATCATCTCTTGCTATCTGATGGACTGTCTGATGGACAGCTTCCCTTCAACTGAAGGTCAAATAATCTATTGCTGTCATAGCTGATGATAGAAAACAGCTGAAGGTTACAGGAGCCCTGCTCCCACATAGCTTCAGTCTCATTTTCCTATGACTGTAGTTTGGTTTCTTATTTGTCCTCCCATTATGAAGCACTTTGGTTTAAATCCTTTCTCCTTTCTCCCCGTAACCTTTGTGTCATGGTTTAGTCATGGAAAGGGAAGCAGAGGAGGAAGGAGAGGAGGAGGTGTGTTGCTGTCTGGAAGGCTGCTGCAGAGACCGGGCTTTCAGTGCAGCCTGGGACCAGTGAGGATCGTGCGTTGTTCATGACTCAGAGCTCAGAGTGAGTCAGACAGGCTGACCCTGCCTTGCTTGCTGCAAGGAGTCACCTTGCTGGTCCACTTAGCATACCTAATTTGACCAGATCCTGTCTTAACTGTCCCAAAGAACTCAAACCAGACTATGGGGTTCCAAATCAGATAAAACTGTGCCCTTTCCAGTTTTCTCAAAGCATGTGGCTATGGTTTTGTGCTATTTATTTGCTTAGATGGGAAGAGAATTCATCAGTTCATTTGGCAGTTTCTAGTTATCTCTGTATCTGATTAAGATGTGTTATCACAGGCAGTCATCAAATTGGAAATTACCAGAATTCACAGCCTGTATTTTGGATCCACCTATTTCGAGTTTGCAATCTTACAGAATCTTTTAATCTATGAAAAGAACAACTATTTCATTTTCCTATGTTTCCTAGTCTTATTCTTGGTGGTGATGATGTTGGGGGCTTGATCTTTTACTACTCTCCCTGTTGAACAGTTGAGGCAGAGGCATCTAATTGACAGTATGCAGGTTCACTAGAGAACAAGATTGAAATGCTCTAGTTAAGCTGCCATACAGTAGCTGTAGTGCTTTCAGGGAATATCTAGCTAGTCTCCTTTAAAATTCTGATACAATACACCTCTGTTTTTCCTTTCAACGAGGATAACAGGCTGCACACTAGTGCCAGATTCACTCTTAGGGCTGAGTCCTGTAAGCACCTACTCAGGTCAATAGCTATCAGTCACTGCGCCATGCAGACATGGCACCTGGCAAGCTCTGGACATGCCCTTCAAGGAACACAAGGCAATAGGTAAATGAAAGGCCTTACTGCATCCCCAGCTGCACCATTTCCCCATGGGCTGCACTTTCACACCAGTCCTGACAAACATCACAACATCGTCTTGGCTACACTCCCCTGGGAGAGGTCCCATTGATGAAAGGAGCCTATGCTCAGACTTCTTTATCCGGATTATATAAAAAGACACTCAGAAGAGCTGCTTCTCACTGCCATGATGCCTCCCAAGATTTCCTGTTGTTGAGATGCCTCAGGGAAATAAGATAAAGTGTCTGTAAGAAACACTTACTTGAAATAGAAGAAAATTGCCAAGGAAATCAACAGGGATGTTATAGACAAAGCATGGCCAACGATCGCCATATAATAAAGTATGAACGCCATCTGCAATTTAACAGAAAGAAAAGGCAAGCATGAAAAATTTGCAGGCACTTGGTTTGTTTTCTCATTAAGGAACAATCTACAAAATCAATCTCTCATTTTGTATTTTTTATTCTTTCAAACATTATTTTTCTAGATATTTTTAATATTAGGAATCTATTAAATAGTATGACTCATGATCTAAAGAAAAACGTTTCTTACATATGTAGATCTATTCCTGATTTATTGAAGTAATTGCTGAGATCCCTACTCACACTGTGTCACTAAATTTCTCAAGGTCTCAGAAAGTTCAGCAGACATATACATTCAGATTTTCAACTGACTCATGACAAGTTTTCACACATATGTAAAAAAAATAAATTATTGAATAAAACATTTTGCTGCAGTATTGGTAGAAAACCTTTATGGGTAAAAAGCAGATTAAACAACAGGGATCAAAAGCTCAATGGTCACTTTTGGAGGTGAGTCAGTAGTTAACTGCCCTCAGGATTTGTATTAGGGCTGAATTTTTGTTCAATGCATTCACCAATGACCTGATGAAGAGAAACTGCAGAAAAACATCTAAATTTCCAGGTGATACTTAGGTCTTCCAGATAATAGTGAGGCACTAACAAAGGGCCTCATTTAACTGAGGGGACAAGAAGATGCCATATGAGCTTTAATACAGAAAAAAGTGGGCTGGTACACCTAGGACAAGTGATCTAAATGCTGTCCATACAATGCTTAACTTAGGACTGGAAACCAAACTCGGGAAGGAGATCTTGGAGTCATCCAGGCCAAGTCTCTGAATCATTGGCTTACTGTGTAATGATAGCCAAAAAGCCAACAAAATATTGAATATGATAAAGAAAGACACTGAGGGTAGAGCAACAACGTATTTGAAATTTACAGCACTAACCTCAAATGCATGTGTGCTTCTAGTCTCCATACCCCATGAACATAGAAGAGCAAGGAAAGGTGAAAAAAGGCTACGAGAATAGGCGAGGATGAGTTGTGTGTACAAAGGCTGGGATTCTCCTTTTTGGCGAGGAGAAGTTAGAGGGGGCTTATGACCAAGGCCTTCAGAGTCATGAAAGCAGCAGATGAGGTGAACATTATCCTCAACGCACACCACACAAAAGCGGCACATCTTGAGACAAGTTCTGGTTCACATTGGTGTGAACCTTGGTGCTGGGCAAGTCAGTGAACTGACAGTGCTGTGAACCCAGTACCCATGGACAGATAACTGGGCATTCACTGTGACTTGTGGCAGTGAAGTCTAAGAGAGGATGATCCATATTTTTTATGTCAGTTGTAAAATAAATTGCAGGACAGCACCTGGGCTTCAGAATGTTGAGGTATTTAAATGTCACACTTTGGTCCCAGCCAAGCTCTTAAGCATCAGCCATCTGTCAAAGGAGTGAGTGAAGGATGCTAAATGTCATGCCAGGCTCCACCACTGCCTCCTTTCTGAAAGCAAGGACATAGTAGCAGCCTATCCAGGAAAAAAGACTGGAAGTCTTAGTTCCTCTGCTGGGTTTATTTTCTTTTCAGCTCTACTTCATTCATTTTTCTTTTGCTGTGCATGAGCAATTTTCCTCTTCTCAGTGATTAGATGAATTGCTTTTTGTAGTCTGAAGTTTTGGCACCCACATCTTTTTTCGTGTTTCCAAGTAATTTCAAACTTTCCCTTGAGCATAAATGCGAACACAATTCAGAAAGCAAAGCCATTCCTCTTAGTAAAGGTGCATGTCTTATGTAATTTGATCTTGAGACATTTCACAACTTTCAAATACCTTCTGCATTCATTAACCTGGATGGTGGTGGCCTGATCCAGATTTAATCCAGTGTCACATTTACACTGATCTGACCAAGTAGAAGAGTCATGATCTGAGTGTAAATACCATTCACCAAGTTATGAAAAACTATGCATATTTACTGAAAATACCCTAGGTCTCCTATTTCTCCTTCACAAAGACCAACCACTGCATTGTTAGTGAGCACAAATGCTTGATAACCTGCTCTGAGAGCACCAGCAATCCCGGAGAGGACAGATCTGAGGGTGGAGCAGATGAGACAACTTTCTCCAATACAGAGTAGTGGGAGAGGTTTACCTGTGTATGTGTGACATTTGTTCCGCTTCACACTGCATGATTGCTGTGTTTTTTCATGGCATTAAATGGATATATTCTTAAAGCCTGCAGTTAATTTACAGATGACCTGGTCAAAAATATTTTTTTCTCCCTATCTTTTATACAATCCATAGCCTTAAACAGCTAGAAGTAGGAAAGATCTCTAGACAGCTACATGCAAGTTTATGTACATCCTGGAGGATTCCAGGTTATTCAATCAATCTAACTTTCTGTTCTCAAGTGCTAAAGTAACTGTTTATTTGGGACTCAGCGACTGCTTTTTTGATTGCATCCTGTAAATTTACTATGCCAAATGCTTAACAAAGCCTTTCACATATAACAATGATGACAGATCAAAATGAACTGAAATGTCAGCTAACAAAGCATATGGTCTATCAGTACATTTTCAAGAACTAGCTATATTTTTTTTTTCAACAGTCAGTCTCAAAAGTATAGCATATTGGTATTTCAGTTAACTTCAAACAAATAATGGGCACTTACTGCATTCCTTGAACTGGCCACCTGTCATGTCCTTCTGACACATAAGACATATATAACATGCGGACCCATTACATTTTTTGTTTGTTCAGATTTTTTATCCTGGATTTAGAAAACTAAAATGTTCTTCCTTGTTCCTCTAGAATTCTTCACTTGAGGAAAGAGAATTCTCCTAGAGTAATGCCTTTGACTCAATTACACTATGTTTAGGTAAGTGGAAATAGTCTACCAATGAAGCACATTTTATTGAAGACTTGGTTTAAAGGTCATGATCTAACTTGACATTTCTGTAAAGATAGATTCTTTCTGCATTTTTCATAACTTTTTGTTTCAGAAAAATCATGATGTGCATATAATTTTCCTTTGTATTCTATCTGTTCTCTATGTGAATGATGTTCAAATTCTTGTTCTGGAAGGCATGGATAATAGGTAGCAGAACCACATTTTTGGCCTTCTTATATGTGCCAACATCTGGAAAAAGTATATATTTATGGTGCTTCCACGTAATGCCTCTGGAAGCTCATATTGTTGCTATTATTCTTGCCTTGTCACACAAGTGAGTCTCATTTTACCATGATGGTTTGTCATGCTGCAAAACCCCTCAGAATTCATCTCCTGCCTAGTCCAACAGACTTTTCCAAGGCCCTTTGGGCTGAGTTACTACTAAATATACCTGCATAGTGCTTTTTGGCTGCATAAGAAGAGGTCCTCCAACACAAACCCCAAATCAAATCACCTTTTGAATATTTTCCTTCCACTATTCCAAATAGTCACAAATTATTCTGTCACAAATTTGTAATCAGATTTTCCTGGAGCTCCACTTGCATTTGAGAAATATATTTATTTTTATAAGTGTCCCTAACTTAATTTTTTAAAATATTTTCTCAGATTTCTCTCTCCTTGTTTCTTTTGGTGCTTCTATATTTAATTATTCTCTTTCAGTTTTGCACCTTGATTTTGGAAACATTGATGTAAATGCTCAATTTAGTATTGTAAATAGTCTCAATTTCTTCAGTAAAAGTCAAAGTTAAATATGTTCATGCTTGTAAGATTTTCTGGATTAATGATCCCTTCATAAATATTTATTTTTATGGAGTGTGAGTACAGGGTAATACTCCTTGCTTAAGAAAAATAATTTTGACTTACATTAATATTACTAGCCCAGGAGAGAAGACATCAACATCTTGGAATACTACTGTTACAGAAAGCAAAATTGAGACTCTAAAAGATTATTTTGTAACTGTTGGTCAATCAGGGAAAAATCATAGGAATTAAAAATGCACGTAAAAAATACTGAAAAACTTGTCACATGAATTACCGCTAAATTATCCACACCATACCAAACCAATATTTAGGTTTGAACACTCATTAAATAATTTGGATAAGCTAAAATCACAAGAACAATGTTATTTAAGTCTTGTACAACAAATAAAGTTGAAAGATAGGGCTATTCTGGTCTCTCTCACATGTATTATTGCTAGCCCAGCCCAAAACATTGCCAAACAACCATTGCCTCTTGAACTTCAGCATACCTTCAGTTTTTCAGAGGTGAAGGAGTTGCACAGCGTGTAGTTGGACCAAGTTCGGTTGCTCTCAGGATGGCGGAACCAATTTCCAGTTTCATCACAATATTTTGAGGCCCTCTCTGATGACAAATTGCAATAATAGTTATTTTAACACAAGCATACTATGAATTAAAAAACCCATATAAAATAATTTCTTTGGGAATAAAATGTCTGTGTAATAAAATCCAAATTATTTTCAACCTGTGTAATTAATATACATCTTGCTGTTTTGTTGTTTTGGTTTTTTTTTTGATGGTGGTAAACTTCTTTGGCTGTCTCCTTTTTCACTGCACCCACTAGGGTATATATCTCAGCCTTCATTCTGATGTAATATTTAGCTGGGTATAATCCATTTAAAGAGGCTGTTGACAGTACCTTGCGGAAGGGGAGGAAGACCTGAAGGAAGTGTGCAGGGTTTCAAGTGCCAGGGTTAAACGAGTTAAAAATACTGTGTAGATACAGGGCAGTCAGCAGTGTGTAAACCAGAGCATGGGTGCTGGAGATGCTAACAGCCCCAGCCCAGTTCTGTCTCTGTGCAGAGGAGTGGAAATTCTTGCCCAGCCTCCCCACCACTGGAATCCTGACATGCAGAGTGGGAGCATTGCTCTCAGGGCCTGCACAGCACGCAGGCACAGAGACAGGCAGCCTCACAAACATTTTGGCACTGGTCCCACGAGTCCAGTTTAATTTGACTGCAGAGTTCTCTGTTTAAATAATCTGAAGTGTCTTGGCCTCTGCACAGGTGTCTCTGGTGCTGGCTCCTTCACCTCAGGTGGCTCTGGCATCCTTCCTGAAAGCCCTGCCACATGGATCCTGCTCCAGGCTCGTGCTCCTCTTCACGTCCTTGTGCTGTGCTGGGGGCACAGTGGGGCTTCAGCAGCACCCAGCTCTGCAGGGTGACTGCAGCTGCAGGTGTGTGCTGTGTCTGTGTCCCCCTTCAGGCTCACACTCCTGCTGGGGACACCCTGGATGCTGAGGTGCAGGTGGTCACTCCTAATCACTCCTAATCAAACTTTGGACCAGTTCTTTTGGCCTTTCCTCAAGCATGAGCCACATGGGAGCCACTGGAATGTTAGCCCAAGTAACAAAGACAGGATGAGATCATAAACTTATAAAAAAATAAACAATTATTTGATGTTTTCTTAGATAGTGATGCAGAGACTTATGACAAACATGTTTTTTAAGTCTGACTTTTAAAATAGTCTGAAAAGTCTACCTTGAATTTCCTTTGCCTCTTCTAGCGCTATAATTTAATTTGCTTTATACTTATATTCTCAGCATTTCCAGTCAATACATTTTTAAAGAGCCCATAGCCATTTGAACATACACATTTTCATTTTTTGCAGTTAACATTCCCACTTACTTTTCTTCATCTGATGATTAATTGTTTTATTAATTTGTAAGATTCATATTCCTAAAGCCTAAAGAAAGGAACTGATTATATGGGTAAAGTCAGGATAGCATAGGCTGAGTTATTTTACTCTGACTAGAAATACACTTTATATAGTGCCCTTGCAGAAAAAAAAAAAAAATCCTCCAGAGCACAACATATTTTTGAAATTATTGTGGATTTCAGATAATTGTTTTGGGGGACTTGTTAAAAATCAATACGTGCATCAACAATACCAAGAGGAACAGTACATGTTATTTGAGCCTTCCATAGCTGCAGCTTGGAGATAATCTCAGACTGCCCATGAAGCAATGTTCCCTTTTACTCACTGCCAGATGCTATCAAAAGCTGGAAAAAGTTTTTAGTCACAGATGAAAGATTAATGGTTATGCTACCATGGAACACAGTGTGCAAGCGTTGCACTGATTATCCCATGCACTCTGCAAAGTGCACGGCTTTTGTTAATCTGCAACAGAGAATGTATGGCAATGTCATCCATCATCTCTGTACTTCAGGGCCTGGGTAGGCACTCTGCCAGGGTATAATGTGGCCTCTGTAAGTTAGAGACAAACCTTTCGCCTCATCCTTAAAGCCAGACAAACACTGATCCTACTAAAAACGGATCCTACTCTGAAAGTGACGATGTCCCGTGGATTTCTTGCTGTGATGTGAGAATACACAACTGGGGAATGAGCGCTCTTTATTGCTCATGCCAGTGACTCAAGCAGGTCGAACATTTCTTCTAAATCTATTCTTTTATACAGAAACAAAGCTGCAATCCAACCACTGTTCTACTGCAAGGTATTCTAGAGTGGCCCAGTAGCAGGTGGGGAATATTGAACCTGGGCATGTGTTTGTTCTTTGTGCTAACCAGAAGAATACGGTAAAGTCTGAAAAAATACACACGTGCAAAGATGGGTAAGACAACACTAGCAAGGCAAAATGGAAATTTGGGCTTTGAGATTATTAAAATACTGTGTAAACACTAATTTTTTAGGCTCTGTCTGTACACTATCAGCTTGGATGGGACACCACTTGGGCATTGCATTATTCAAAGTGGAAGAGCAGTGACATCACATTGGACTGATCTGACCTGACTGTAGGAACCTTAAAGTTGCATAATTCATGGGCACTTGAGCAGAATCTCTGCAGTTAACTGAGAGAGCTAGACACTTCAAGAGCTGTCTGGGCAAAATGGATGAGAACAATCTCATCCACAAGGGAAGTTTTGTGGGAGCAGTGAAGTGTCTTGAAAGATTGACCAGTAGCAATTATTTACATGTGTATCATTTGTCCCAGTAATCGTTTGTCCGCTTTTATGAATCATATGCTGATTAAAAACCCCTCAGTCATCTATATGTAACAAATATCTTACTGTCTCTGGAACAACATGATAGCTCTATCAATCAAGCTTTTCACAATTGACCAGAGCTATAGCTAGCACATGTTAAAGGAGCCAACATCGGTTTTTTGTTTATTGCTGACTTATAAGACAGAAGAAGAAAGAAGTTATCCCCTGTTGCAGTCACGCTCAACACATACTAGACACTGGATTATTTACCATTTTTTGGATAGACCTGTGCAGTGCTTAAGTTTTGCAGCTGAAGGAATAGTTGATGTTGCACATCTGATTTACTTACATCTTCAGTAAAATATTGTGGTAGAAACTTTTTCAAAAATGAAAAAAGTAATCTCATATAATGCAATGGAGACCCTAGAAAACTTCAATTCCAGTGTCCTAGTAAATGAAGGATTATCACTGTCCTCAGAGTGTCTTAGTCAACAGAACAAGAATCTGTACAAGAGTCATATTGGGCAGTATGGGGATAGGAATTGATTTTTAAAATACAGCTGTCGAACTTGCTAAGGAGGAGGGCAGAAATACACAGAAGGGTAAGGAGAAAAGAAGCAGCTTGACAAAGAGTTCAGATTTGTCTTTTTTATAGCTGTCTAAATTATATGACTTCAAGACAAGAAAATAGGACCAGCAGAAATCCAGATTTTAGTTTTGTCTATTTTAGTTCAATTCAGCCAACATTTGGATTTTGTAGCAGCAAGAGAAGGGCTCTTCCAGCGTCAGAGCTGGAAGAAAAGGCCCTACTTGCATGTTCTTCAATTGTTAGAAGCAACAACACATTAATCATCATCTGATCAATCATCATCTAATTGCTTATGGATGCCTATGGATTTGTTTCCAAATTGCACTTCTAGAAGCCCTGCTCCTGTAGCTACATGAAAAGTTATGAGTAATAGCTTACAAAAGGGAGCTAAAGACAGAAACCCAATAAAGTAGAGAATTGAGGGGAGTTTAGCCAAATGCACCTTTGGTTCACAAAGTGAAGTGGATACTGCTCTTGAACACCGCTTTCTGCCAATAAGTAATAAGAATGAAACTGAGATGAAAAGGAATGTCTGCCACAAAAAAACTTCCACGTTTGGCTCCCTTGCTATATGACAGCACCAAAATAATCCTGACTAAATGCACTGTACAGGGACAGTGAGGTGGACAATATAAGACTCCCCTGCCACAAACCCAAGAGCCCACAGGTGGCACAGGGCAAGGCTCAGGTCTTCCTGTTGTCCTGGGCAAGCCTGCCTTGCTAGAAGACCATTATATCCACAATGTATTTTCTTTTCTTCCATTAGGAAGAATATTGCCAGCATGAATTACATACTGCATTCCTCAGAAACTAAAACTCCTACCAATTTCAGTGTGACCTGGAACCATTTCAGAGAGATTATACCAAAGATTAACCTGTCTAAAATATGAATATAAAATACAATTCAAGAGAATTGCATGTTGCCTGAATAGGAGCATACAAAATAGCCCTGCTCAGAGCTGCACAGCCAGAAGTGGATGAGAAAATGAATTTCCTGCTGTCACTGGCATTAAAGCAATAGGTCTTGTAATGTTTTCCAGACAAATTGATTTGTTTTTATGCATTATCACATTGTGCATGATGTGCACTGTGAGAAAGAGATTGCTTCTTTCAGAACACAGATTCCTGTCTAGTAAGAACTGATCTAAGTTCTGTGAAATAAGTGGGACTACACTTGGTAGCTGGCTGTGAAGTTGTCAGACAGAAAATGAACAGAGCACTGAACCTGTGTTTCACTTTGTTTCTGTGTTCTTTTCTTCAGAATACAATTCCACCTTGTTTACTTTCCAATATGCTCCATCAATTTCTTCTTAGCATCTGTGCTGAAGTTTGTTGGGGATCAGATAAAGAGGGCTGGTATTTGGCACCCACAGATACAGATAGGAGGAGGATTTGATACTATGCTGATGATAATGTTTCACTTTTCCAGTTATGATTGATATAAGTATCAAAGTAAAAAAAAATAGAGAGGAAAGACATTATTTTATTACAGGTCTCAAAGCTGTACATGGCCTCTGAATGAAGTGACATAGCCATCAGTTAGCTGACACACAGTGGTTCTGCAGATCTTGCTGCAGCCCAAAACAAATACCAAATACTTGTTTCAGAAATCCGTGGGGTTACTTGCCTGCCTAAAATACATACTGAGGTACTTGGATACCAGACACTCAATGGGGAGGAAATCTGACAGTCACTACAGTCTACATCACAGAAAATTGCTATTTTTTAGGACAAAGTTTCTGTTTCTTAGCAGAAAAGCTGGCTGTATTTTGTTATTTTGTTGATATGAATAGGTACCAAAGGAAATAATGGCTAGTGGCAAAAAACCTGGCAGACTTCTCAGGACAGTTCAGTCTGTGCTTTTGGCCACTTGTTAGTGGCAGCCTGCTTTCATTAGCAGTTGACAGACTTGTAGACATTCCCCTTATCTCTTGTCTCCCTCCTACATTATTAAAGTCTCCATGTGACAACCAGCCACCTGTAAAGCAAAGGCTGACTGCCCACTGGTTTGATGCCACATCTGTAACACATGCTGGGTTACTCAACAGCTATTCTAGGATGCAGCTCTGGCTCAACCAGGAGATGCTGAGTTGCTGCCAAAACTGGGAAACTGGATTCACTGACCAGGATGCAGGCAAAGAGGCTGAATGAGGTGCTGATGAGGAGAAGAGAAAAGTGCCAGGGGTAATTGCTGGGTGCAGAAGACCACAGGTATTGTTCCTAAAGAGGACAGCAGAGAGAACAGTGGGGAATTAATCACTGGAGGATACACTGTAGGCCAGACTTCATGACAAGCATTTGTACATCAAGGAGTGATTTGCAATCAGTGTACAAGCCATAGGCCTTGGAATTAATAAGCGTTAGTGAGTGGAGTGAGATGCTTCTTCATGGATGGTTTCAAGTGTTACTTTGAAGAGTGCTGCTATAGCAGAGCAATTAGTTCAGAACAAGTCAGACAGATAAGAGGAAAAGCTGAGAATAGGTGGCTGGGGAGCAAGTAGGAGAGTGGCTCTGAAATCACTGTTTGTGAAGTACGAGGACCTTTAGTTGTGGGGAAACTTCTGGGGTCACAAGGCTGCCCAACACCCACCTTTGCAGGTACAAGCTGAGCATTGCATGCAGTATACATAAACTGAGACTGTTATCGACACATATTTTTTTTTCTTCCTTGAAAACCGTGGAAGCAGGAAAAGGAAAACACTTGTAGTAAATATTCCTACTCATAAAGAGGGCTGTTTCTGTGTGGGAAGGATATAATGAGTAAAATGGAGTCTGAAGCAGAAGATACAGACCGCATTCCAGAGGCACTTCTAACATGCATGCAGGAAAAAGCTTGTGCAACCTCAGGATCCAGAGCCTCAGGCTCTCTCCTGAATGTGGGCACTTCTGTCTGGGAACTGGAGCAAGTTTGGCCAATTCTTCTAAAATGCTCTTTTGGAATCTTTTGTGAAAATAGTCTACTGGTTGAAGCACTGGTCCACAGAGAGGGAGACCTGAGAGAAAGGCTGTCCTGCAGCTGAGGGTCTCAGCTTCTCAGTCTGCAGTCCCCAGGCGCTCCAATGATGAGCCATGAGCATGGCCCTGTTCCAAGACGCCTTCTTGAACACTGACACCCCACAGAAAAGAGGTCAAGTCTTGTGGAGCAAGGGCACAATAGACAAGACCTTCTGATTTGGTGCCCATTGTCTGTGTCAGGGGTGTAAATTGCTGTAAAGATTTGTTCCACTATCCACTGGAAGTGGATACTGACCTTGCCAGACTAGCTCAGCTTCCAAGCACAGGATTCCTAAGCAAAAAGATTTCCTTCAATCCATCCTGTCCAATGCCTGCTTCCACTAAAAAGAGGGGCATTCCTTCACCAAAGATTGATGGAGGCCAGACTGGGTCTGACATTGGAAATTTGCAACTTGATGTGAAAATTCTGTAATTATGGACACTTTGATTTATGAAGAATAGAAATAACAATCAATCTGGCTGCTACTTTAAATGGGATTCAGCAAAATGCATATAGGGTTTGATCCAACCTGGAAATGCCTCAGTTTCTAAATAAGCAATAAGCTGAAGAAAATAAACAATTTTAGCTAATGATGCTGGATAATTAAATCACAACAATGGTCTGTTTCCCTAATTTCTAGTTGGGCACATGCATTTTGGGTTAAGCTTGTGGAAAATTTTCAGATTTATGCACCCTCCCTCCCAAGTGTTTAATTCCATAGATTTTAACTGCAATTGGTGCATTGTAACTATGTGGAATTCAGCATACTGTGGCATCAAGCACCACCTATAAGCAACATGTCCTGAGCATGGAACACAAAATTGTGTCTCTCTTCAAGCTGTACTCTTTGCAGAGTTAAACTTGTGTGTAATGTTTCCTCATATCTATTTAGAAGTACTTCCATTGATTTTTTATTTTTCCTTATAAACATTCTTCAATTACTTCTCTCAGTCTAGTTCTAGTATTTGTATGAAGAATTCAGCTAAGAACTAAAACTCAGAGACTGAAAGAACATTATTTCTGCTCATATTCTTTCATAAAATTATATTTTCCAATAAAACTGGACAAATAACATACTGATACACATTTCAAGCATATAAGCATCTTGTCTTCTTTATAAAAACTTAGAATGAGGTGCTAGGAGTATTTTGATGTTGTAATTCAGAAGCTGACATTTTCAGAAACTAGGTTCCATAAATCCATGGGTTATATTTTCGTAAATATAAATACATATAAAATATTTAAAAAATGAAAATATGTAAATTATAGAACCTCAAATCTTGATGTGTTTTAATTTTGTCCAAACTTTCTGAGATTTCATAGTGCTGCAAAAATGCCACTGGGTTGAGCACATCCACTCAATGGCACAAATGTTCTGAAGATATCCTTTGGAAGATAAAATGATAAAAAGAAATACTGTACCAGTTGGATCGAAGTCTGGAAAATAATCCGGACAATTCTGAGCAGTGAGCCTTCCAGCAGGTGTGTCATCCCAGCACAGCCAGCCATCCCATGTTCGGTTGCAGAACAGACCTGGACATTTAAGAGGATTGCTAGAGTTAATTCCACAAAAAAGTCCCTCCTGAACCACTGTGTTCTAGCCTCTAGAGGGATATTGCTGCCTGCAGACAATCAAGTTTTCTTTTTGTAATATATCCTTTTGTTATTGTTACACTGAGAGTGGCACTCAGTTGCTACAAGGTACTTGTTTCTGCTTACCTGATGTTAGTGGTGTTCATTTTACCAGAAAGTTACATTTTAAAGCATGTTATACTGAACTTCGAATGTAGGGTCCAATCCTTCAAATTTCTCTTAATCCTCTTTCTGTCAGCCCTAAGCATGTGCACTAGTGGTACCCAAAGACCTGTGAGACATCCACTTTTCATTTCCCCTTTTGCTGCTCAGTAGGTCTGAAAATCAGGCGTTCAAAATGCAAAGGTAGGAAGTGTTTATGGAGACATTTGCAGAGACAGGTCCCTGTGTGGCTGTTGCCTTGTTCAGCACCAGAGATCAGTGATGTAACTGCAAATCCAGAGAAGCAGGTGCAAGACTGATCTGTAACAGGCAAATTCTGCCTGCTGGTGTTGTCTAGCTGGGCAAGCTGTGATCCTGTCCTCAAGGCCCCTCCTGGGAAGGTGGTGCTGCTGAGGCTGTGGGATGCTCCCAGTCCCCAAACAGCGGCAGTGCTGGGAGGAAGAACACAGCTCATTGCTGATGCCTGTTACAGAGATTGTACGTGCCATGGTCCTTGGAAATTGTGCTCTAAGGCTGCCTGCTGTAATGTATAACATGACTTGTTGTGGGTTTATACAAGAATCCCATTAAACGCCCCCTACACTTCCTGGTTATTTTCCATTCAAAACCAGTTTGTATTGGGGAAAGGTATTTATCACCAAGACCATCAGGTTAAAGTGAAATAGAATGAGAAGATACATCTTAGCTTTTTTTTACTCTGGGCCTGAGGAAGTATTAAAATGGAGGTTGTCTTTGAAAGAATGGTAACAGAAGGCACCTAATAACCACTGAGTTATTAACACATAGGTGGTTAGTTGCTTCTAGAGTTTTTTCTAGAATTATCCACTGTTAAACTTTCTCACTGAAGCAAGAAAGCTGTAAAAAGGCATCTCAATCATTCCAATTTGTACCAATAGTGGTTTGTAATTCAAGTAGTTGTTGGTTAAAAATAAAAAGCATAAAAATCTAAAAATTATTTTTTCCAGATTAAATCTTGTTCAGAAAAGACTTTTTAATGTACACTTTTTCTTCATTAGCTAAGCTTTTATGCACAAATATTTTTCAGTTATCAAGTTAAATGTGCTAATGCTATTTGTTCACTTAATTAACCATCATATCAACAGTTTGTTACCTTTCCTTCAGGCCTTGTCATGTTCTTCTACATCTTTGAAATGTATCTGAAAGACTTTTAGGAATATTTTTGTAATATCAAAGAAGAGTAGAAAATTATTGCAACTTTAACTTGTCTTTGAAAAGTAGTGCCAAATAGAGTTGGAGGGAATATCTAGTTTTAAGAATTTAAATAATTTCCCTGGCCTGATAAAGGAAAATCACATAGGTCAACCTATGCATCATGGGCTTGTCTTCCAGGGTAATTATCAGGATATATATGCACACACATTTGTAAATCTATCTGTCTATGTATACATATACACACACATATATATACATACACACTGTGCTGTTCTGGAGGCGTGGTCATGTGTTTCCATGTGCCTAAACTCCTCATTTTACTATATCTTCTATTCAGAACACAACTTGGGTTGTGCTGGACCATTGTGTAGTCACCCATTATCTTCATTCTGAGTTCTAAACGAACTAAATGCATGTTGCTATGAACTTACAGCCCCCAGTAGCATCACTTAAATCTAGCTGCCAGCTGAAGGAATGCAGGCACTTCCCTGCTCTCCTCCTGCGACCACACTGCCCTTGAGAAGTACTAGGAATTCATGTCTTGATACATATGAGTTCCCAGTTCATGGTGGAACATCTGCCCTTTGCAACTTATCACACTGGCAAAGTGCAAAAGAAAGGTGAATCCAGTGGTTACTGTCAATGGATGGAAAAATTAGGTGTTTATAGAGCTGGAGATTAAAAGAGTAATCTAACAAGAAACAGTAAGTTATTTCTTCCACAAGTCCAACAACTAAAATCTTATTTATGCCTGAAACGTCATTCCTTCTATCCAATAACTCTGTTTAACAGCCGGTGGGTATTCCCCATTATTCACCTGAATTTAAATCCATTTTCAGCAGTGGGAATCTCTGTATTAATTCCCAAATATTTCTGCATCAGGACCTGGCTATCTTAACACCTAACTCTTCTTTGAGTCTTACAGAGCCCAGTAAAATTTTTAAGATAAAGAGTTGTAGGAATGTCTTCATTCTTCCATTACAAAAGAATCCCACATTATCTCCAACACCACTATTAGGTTGGGTGTTTTTACAAATTGTTTAAAATACATTTTCATTTTAAACTGTGTCCTCAGTATCTGTTATTTACTTGCATAAGTCTCATATGACCTGTGGTATTTTTTTCTCTAGCTCCTCATATCTTCTGTGAGAAAAAGTGACCAGAACTCTCAGTCCCAAACAGAAATGCTGCTTTATATTATGCAATTGCAGCATCACTATTATTTGTAATTTCCCTTTTTATTAATCTTCATATATGACTCATATTCAATAAAGATGTTTTACAAACCTCTTTTATAAGCTGCAGTGTTTTATAAATCTCTTTTTCCTATTGTTACTGCTGAATATAGAATACAAGGGATTTGTGCTGGTACAGAGCATGACACCCAGCAGTCAATACACAAATGGCAAAAAATTGAAACAGTGAATGGAGCAAACAGAATAACATTTATATTTAAGATTCATAATTCAGTGTGACCTTGCTGAGAGGTTCAGGAAAATGCTATTCCCCAAGCAAGAACAAGAAAGATTCAGGCAGCAGAGTATTGAGCCAGAAATGTAGGTGACAGAGGAAGGAAGTTCATTCCCTCAGCTCCTTCTAGGTTTTTTCCTTTCTCTGCACTTAGAAGGATGCTAAATAAGTGAATTTGATTACTGCTTGTGGAAAGGGAAACTGCACCTTGAGGAAGATAGTGGGTTAGTATAGAGAAGACAATATTTCTTTACAGTGATATAACCACACATGGCAAAATGTAGATTTTTAAAATACCCCTTTTACCTTTTTTCTTGTATGGAGGAGCTCTGTTCATCCTCTCATAACATTTGAACTGTGAATCTATTATCTTCTGCCGTATGACTGAATTTTCAGTTACTACAGGCTCTAATGTAGGATCAGTATAATTTACAGTAGAAGAAAGACTTGGAACAATTCTCTGTATGGAAAGGAAAAGCTGTTAGTACAACTGAATAAACAAAGAGGATTAAATTTTTTAAAAAATGAGGACCAGAAATTTCTGTTATACATTCTTGAAAGGCCTTTTATTTGCCTTTTATTTATATGTTTATCATTATGATGGGCCTCGTACTACTTACAAAGTAAATGCTGAATTTTATTAGGTTACCTCCTGAAAACCTAAGATTTTAACCAAGCCATTTTTCTTGGTGATGAGAGAATCATTAAATACTTGATAAAGTTTTCAATATATTTTCACTTCATTTAGTGTCTGCAAGAGAATTTTCTGCCTTCCCAAAGTTACACTGATCTATTTCTACTTAGTTGTGCTGATTTATCTCTAGACAGTGTAGACAAAACACCTCAGTGATACAGCCTTTGCTTTGAAAGGATTATTTCATGTCACCTGCTTTGAGCTTCTGCAACTGTTAAGGCCATAGAAAAGTCAGGGCAGAGTTTAGATAATGATACCTGACCTTAGCTTCTAGTACCTAAGCAGACTCCCTAAATTTGATGGTCTAAAGAGCAAGGTCCTCTTTCGTCTAGTGGCATCTTCTGAATTATCCCATTCTGAGCTGCCTGCCTGCTGCAGTTAAAGGAAATGATCATTGCCTCTGGAAAGCAAAGATCTCAGATGGAGAGGTCAGTTATGTTCTTTTGTCATCCATCCATCCATCCATCCATCCATCCATCCATCCATCCATCCATCCATCCATCCAATCGTCCATCCGTCCATCCATCCATCCATCCATCCATCCATCCATCCATCCATCCATCCATCCATCCATCCAACCGTCCGTCCGTCCGTCCGTCCATCCATCCATCCATCCATCCATCCATCCATCCATCCATCCATCCGTCCGTCCATTCATCCATCCCTTGCTCCTTCCCTCCCCCACCTTGTACAGCCTGTGAGGTCTGTGAGTGGAAATGAAAGTGTGGAGCTTTAGTTTTTTCTGTTCTGCCTCAAGCCTGTATCACGACTCTTCTCTGCTTGAAGGTGACAGTAAAAGATTAGTTCCTCTGTTTCCCCACTCAAAAGCAACGTTGTTGCAGCACTTTCCTAACATGACCCTCTGTTTCCCCCTATACTAAATGGTACTCAAGCCACCACAAACACATTCAGATTCATTTGTGGGCTGCTTCAAAATCTAGGGCTCTCATAAACACACAAACTTGACCTTTTTAGCAGCAAATGCTAATACAGAGCTCTTTAGGCATGCATTTGTAGTTGTTTGAACTGAAAACATGACAAGTTTGAAAGTTCAAATATCAGCTTACTCCTTATATTTTGATACTCCTATTTTATTTCACTTCACAGGCAATTGTATTCCATCAATACATTACTTTTTTCCTACATTTGCACACTATTACTACCTTGGTAAACTGCACAGCGAAACCACAGTGTGTTTGACTTCATTGAAAAAAAAGCCATTACTTTTATCCTGATACTTCCATGCCAAACCATGTCAGCTTAATCTTTTTATAGTCTTATATTGGATCAATTATGTTTTTCTAATCTCATCTCATCTCATCTCATCTCATCTCATCTCATCTCATCTCATCTCATCTCATCTCATCTCTTTTGACACAGACATTTTCAACTGTATACACCTGCTAGCTGGAGGACATGGAGGCAGTCAATCTTGTACTTAAGTAGGTGCTTGAAATAAAATAGGAGGAATAAGAATGAAAATATTCTCTGGCAGAGATAATTTTATATAAGTTTTAGATGTATGTATACACCACTGCCCTCTCCCCGCTTCCAAGATATACTTGGACAATGAAGCCATTTGGAACATTTCATCTGGCCATCCAACAGAAAAATTAAGTATCTAGAAAAACAGAACAGGAAATACAGAAACAAAGCCGAACATCACAGATCCCTTAGTTTAAAAAGACTAAGGGGAGCAGCTGGAGTCCCCAAGAACATTTAAAAACCAACCAAGCAAAATCCTTAATCCAGTATGGGAGAGTGCAAATGAGGTTCTTCAGACAACCTCAGCTTTGTCTTAGCCCTTCATGTCCATGACCATGACACAGGCTCTGGTGCTTCTCTGAAGTGATTAGTAGACACTACATGCTAATTTTTCCCATTCTTATTTTGAAGAATACCTCAGTTCCAAGCCATTTGTTTTCAAGATGGAAATAAGAGTTTTGTCACAGGAATTTAAGGCATTGCTTCTGTGGCAATGCCTTTCTTTATGGTAATTTCCCTGTGATTCTAGGCCAGTTTGGGAACACATCCATGTGTGGGATGATGGTTTTGAGGGGTGAAATACAAAGTCACCTTACTCTTATAGATAGTTTCATTGCTTGTAGTGTGTAATTGCTGAAGAAGTCAGCTCTTATAGGGTACAGTTTAATGAGAATATTTTGATACTTGGAGGTAGAGAGTATCTGTGGTTGTGGATAGATCAAATGTCTTGGATTGTGTATAAAATAATGCAAGAGTGATCAGCCACATAACCAGGAGGCCCATTCTACTACCCCTGAACAAGGTAATTGTGGAGCAGCTGAAATTGCCAGCAAAATTTCTACTGCCCACATTTAGGCCAGGAATTCACTCAGACAGATTAAAAATATGGATGAGTTGTGTCTCTAAAACTCATCAGTGGAAATCACTTAATGGCCTCCAGTAAAACGAAAGCAAGTTTGTATAAAAGTTAGAATAATAACACTAGATTTACAATTGTCTCTTAAATGATCTTTTATTATTATTATTATTATTATTATTATTATTATTATTATTATTATTATTATTTTTATTATTCTATTTTTTTCCTTTTTTTTCCTGTTTCTTTCTACTAAACACAACGTCTCAGATTTTCAAAGTTAATTGCCCAAAAATCTTTCCAGGCACTTTTAATGTAATGGAATAGCTTGTGTGTGGAATGAAATGAGGGGTTATACATAGGCAAGTCACTGGGATTGGTCATCTGTAATATGCCCTTTAAATCTTCTCTTTCCTTTGATTGCTACTCCTCATTTTTGTTTGCCTAGATTTGAAAAGCTGGCCTTGGAAGCTTGAACACAATTTTCTTCTGCCTTAAAATCAGATTACCACTTCTTCAGATTAATGAAATAATAATTTTGTGCCTTGCTGGAGGTGGAGAGTCATATCCTTGCTTGAAATACTGTGTTTTTCACCATGCGTAAGAGAATCCCACATCCACCATGCAGAACTTAAAGCCTGACCTCCCAAAGTCAATCCAGTGGGCTGATGATCTAGCCTTCATATACCTGCAGTTCAGTCAGACAAGAATTTTGATGCAGTTTGTGATGCCAGATGTTATTATTTGTTTTAGTCTTCCTCACTCCTTACTGTAGGGGTCAGAAAAAGGCAAATGGGCCAGGAAGACATCTCTGGGGCATTATTCTCTTTTCAGAAATAGCAAGAGCTCGGGTATGGCTACATGGGAGGGAAAGCTTAGAGTGTATCATGTTAATGGGAGAGGCTGGGAATGTCCCATGATATCTGTGTATGTGTTTGTACAAGCCATCATGGAACTCATGATTTTGACTCACCTCTGCTACTCTATTTTAATTGTTATGTCAATGTGTTTTAGAAATTAGGACTTAAAAGACACATTTGTACCACAAAAAAGCCAAGGTCAATTAATCTTCACCTAGAAACTACCTAAAAATATTGAACCAACAAAATATGGAACAAATTTTAAATGTTCAGAGTCCGTTACTGCACATTAAAAAACCTTTCCATCCATTCATCAGATACTTCAGATGGAAATATAGATGATGTTCATACAAAAAAGCAATGCCCCATTCATTTATAAACATTCTTTATTAGGGAGATATAAATAATTCACAATAATCAATGTGATCATTGCTTGAAAATGCACTGAATTCTTCAGAAGAAAAGAGTTTAAGTGATGTCCCATGCAGCAGTTTAGCAGCCGTACATATGATGTCACTCCTAAAAGTCCAAGTAAATGACGTCATACATACGACCACCAAGCCACCACGTGACAAAAGACTGATATTAGGAAGTGAATTACCATTACAAAGAGAAATAACAGGCTGCTGGGAATGCTGAAGTTCGCTTTATACCTAGAATGAATAAAGGATTCTGAGAAAGCAATTTGGCTTCATTATTAAACTATACAGGAATGAACAAACAGTGCCCTGGTTTCTGTAAGAGAAACTGCAGTTAGCTTGTCCAAGATTGTTTCTGCAGGGGAGAATCCAGATAAATTAAGCATAAAATTATTTCACTTTTTTTCCCACAAAGTATTGTACATGATGAACAAGCATCCCCAAATATTTTTCTTCTGCCATCAAGGACCTTGCAGAACATTAACAGTAACTGTACATGACATTTAGGAAAAGAAGGCATTTGTAGTTGTCTTTTTGTTTTTCCCTCCTTCCACTAAATATTGTAATTTAGCAACAATCATTGGCAAGCTCAGACTAGTAGAAATTCTGGATGCTGTGATATTGATTTCAAACATTCACTTGGTATAATTCTTTTAAAATTGCTGGGTGCAGTCATCTCTTTGTGGATCACTAGATTCCTGTTCTTCAATACATCACATTTTAGAGCAAGAGCTCAGCATGATTTAGATGAATTGCAGAGCCCCTCTCATACTTTGATTATATTTGAACTACTTTTCACAACTGCTCGTGTTGGGACAGATAAGCAAACAACTGTGATACCTTAGGAAGGCCATTAGCATACGGTACTCAGTAAACATAATCATTTCTATCCATTACAAGTGTGCTAGGAAGCAGCAGGCAATTTCTTTGGGGAAATACTACAACATGACATGTTTTACTTAATCACTGAACGTTAGAATTTTCCCAGACTCTACCACTGTTGGAGCAGGATGGTAATTATCTCAGTGAGATCCCATATTACTAACATGGCAGATTTTGGAAGCTGTTTAAACAAGCATGAGATTATCAGGAGCAGTAGATGAAGACAAAGTTGTAATGAAAAGCAAGTCACAAATCTTAGAGTTCTTTTCCATTTTTACAAGATTTGCTTACATGTAGAAGCTTTACTTTCATTTTAGCCTGATGAAAACTGTGGGCTAATCCAGGATACTTCATGAATATTTTCTTGCAGCCCTGATTATCCTCTTGTGAGAGGCCTCTTTACTGCAATCAGCTGCATAGCAACAGCCTTGTTTTTAAAAAAAGTAAAGATGTAGTCAAAATGTCCTGATCATCCCTGAAACTGGGTGAACAGAACAAAATACAGCATTCCTATTTCTTGGGAAATGATAAGCAGCCTGACTCAAATTCTCACACTAATTCTTACCACCTTAAAATATCAGCAGTTTGTTTTCCAGAGCTTCCCTTGTGTGAGAACAGGTTCAGAACTTGTGAGTGCACGTACTTACAGCATGAAGCAACCTGTAAATAGTTACACAGGGAAGTGTGCATGCAGAACAGCAGCTTCCAAAGGCATGGTCTAAGGTGATAAGACGCAGAGGGATCTCACCATCCAAGGTTAGGGAAGACCCTGGGCTGCCAGAGGTACCAGGCAGCAAGAAGGCTCAAACAAAGGAGAGCTGTGACAGACCTTCAGTAGCTCTTCTGGCCCATGGGAGATCTGCTCTGGACCAGATGCTGGAAGAGATGTTGTCTAAGCAGGAAAAGGCTTGTTCTCACCGTTCCTGCACAGGAATGGTTTCAGAGGTGCACAGTGAGAGCCACTGAGCTGAGCAGGAGCAGCAGCCCAGTGGGGTTTGTGGTGGTACCATTCCACCAGTGCGTGTTGCCCTCCCAGCTGTGAGGGTCAAACAGGTGCCCCATGGGCAGCTCCCCCATCACGATGGCAAATGCTTGACTGCTGGGTTCTGGAGACTTGAACCTACCCTACCACAACTGTGTTCCAAAATACACCAGTTTGTGCAGTTTCCCATAATGACATTTAGGTTTTCATATAATTAATGTTCAATGTTTTGTGAACAGGAATTGTTCATGAGTCTTTCAGGAGCTGGAAAGAAGTATTAGACTCTGCATATCTTTGTGACTGAGGCTTGGTAACAATTTAACAGATTTGGACTTAAGAAATGTGCAAAATTGCTTTTCGCTCAGAATGAATTTATTTTAAGGTAGGATATTGGTCTAGTGGGCCTAATTGAAAATAGTGTGGCCTTCAGCTGCAGCATCCACTTAGTACTTACTATGCATGTTCTGGTTTGCTCAGGATGCAAAATTGGACTATGTGGGAAAACTTACATCATTAATCCTCATTTCCAGGGCCATTTGTAGGCACAGTTCTTACTTGACAAAATAAAACAGAGAATACAAATCTCTTCCATCAATGTCCTGAAAAATTGATTGGTCACACAGCAGAGACTCAAACCTTCTTCTTCCTCATTCTCAGCAGTTTGTTGCTGCTGGGCACACTGTGATGATGCTCCAACTTTCTTGCGAAGAGAAATGTGCACTGAGGACATGAACTATTTGCTCCAGCATACCAGGTCTCATCTACTTGAGGAAACAAATCTCCATCATGTTCTGTGGCTCTCAATAATTGCAAAAAAATAGAAAGCATCAGTATAAACTGAACTATGACATAATGAACAATTAAATTTTCTAATGAAATTCCCTATGTATAGTAGAGGATTATATGGTGATACAGTATCATGCATCCAAAAGTAAGAAAATCCATCAAAGAGGAAGACAATAAAGAGTTGTTTTTATTTCTAAATTAGCTTTTGGAACAACTGACACTTCCATTTTTTTTTGCAAAGATGTGTTATTAAGAATGTGTACATGGAAATGCTATTTATTCTACGTGAAAAAATTACATGCATAAAAGAGATAGTTTCTATCAGAAGGTAACAAAACCCCTTGGTTACAAGTTTAAAGGAGGTGGTGGGGAGGGAATGTCTGTGCACACAAAGTAAGTCAGGTCTGTGACAAAAAATTGAAGGAGAGATATGAGAAGAATCTGAGGAAGTCTTCTGCAAAGCACTAACTGCATAGAGGGCAGGGTTTGCTCCAGCTCTGAGATTGTGTTAGGGAATCACAGCTACCCTAAGGAAAGACATTTCAGGTGTCCCCTACTCAATAAGGGGGAACTACCACAGGGGAACCACCAACAACTTCAGTGGGCCAAACAGCACAAAAAGAGAGCCTGGAGCCCAGAGAAGAAAACAAGGGCCTCAAAGGGTAGTGTTGCTTTGCAACAGCTCACAGTGACCAACTGGGAGCATAGGTCACAAATGAGAGGATGACAGAAAACCATCAAAGTCATAAAAAAAGGGAGACCTAGATGGTGTCTTGCAGGGTGGGTAGAGGAGATGAATGGGAAATCACTCCTGCCTGTCACAAATCACCCTAATTACTGTATTTTCCTCAGCCTCAGACAGTGGCTGACATATCTTACAGTTCCTAGAACAAAGGAGTGATTTGAAGAACCAACAGAGTGGGAACAGCCTTTTTGACAGAGAGACACCCTTTACTCATTACAAACCATAAATAAAATGCAAAAAATTAATGGCTCCTACCATCTACAGATGGGGAAATTTTTTGAAAAATGACTGAGGTAAAATATTTTTCATATTTGATCTAACAGCAATATTCTGAATAAGTTTCATGAAGGAGAAAAAAACTTGCTCACGGTCTACTTCTGTGACCATGGTTTCTTCCATATTGAAAGGGAAATTAACCTAAGAGATGTCAAAGTAGAGGTTTCCTGCAGTGGGGAAAGAAGGCACATAGAGATTGGAAGCAGGAAAATGTAAGTTAAGTTATGCATTGAGATCAGAATATGAAGTGCCCTTTGGTGCAAAGATATTTAAAATGAATGCAGATGCAGATCCCACTGAAGACTTTTTAAAAGAAATTCTAGTCATGGAGTGCTGCAGGAATCAGCACAGAACTAACACTGCACATATGCTCTCATGGGTGAGAGATTTAAAAGATTTGGGGACAACAGGGCAAGGATTGGTCCTCCAGAGCTGACCTACAAACCCATGCTGTAGGTCAAAGCACCTCAAGTGCTCAGAAGTGCTGTTGACAATTTTAGTTATCAGAATATTTACAGTCCTGTCATTTGACTGTGAGCAAAATAATCTGGATCTGTTTTTACATTTGGCATTGGCTTTTTATAGGAAGAATTGTTGTTCTTTGTCAAGACCCCTATCAAGCCATGCAGATCAGATGGGATCCAAGTCAGGAGGAAGATGATTTCTCTCAGGCTCTTCGTTACAGACTTCTCTGACTGTGGGTGATTTCATAGCCAATGCATTGCCACATGCACCCTTGTAGGATAGGTAGAACAGCCAACCCAAATGGCCACAAATGCCAGAATACTCCGGTATAACTCAGGGTAGAAGAATTCTCTCAAGCACAGAGATGATTCCTCAAAACATTAACTAATTCTGGACAAATTCTTTTGGGACTGAGTTGGAAGAAATATATTAACTCTCTTCAATTCTTTCTCTGTCTCTTCAGCTTTTCTTTGATGGAGGGTCCTAATCCTGAACCATTAATTCAATATTTTACCAAAGTAATGTATTCTTTGCTGTTCTGGATTATCCATAATCTCATTTCATTGTTTTCTCTTTACCTCCTTCTATCCATCATTCTCTTACTGTTTTCTACTTTCCTTTCATTTTTTTATCTATATAAATTTAAGTGGCAAACAGCACTGTGGACAAGCTCTACTAGCTGAGAGGAGAGGTACAACCCAATGAATAAACCAGATAGAGCAGTTGCTTATTGTCTCCAACATATTTTCTACAACATGGGAGTTTCTTCTACTTCTACAACATGGCCTTGGATGAGGAGATGCACAGGGATACTTCAGATGTTAAAAGAGAAGATGAGCAGCAAAGGAGCAGGAGAAGCTAACCAAAAAAACACAAGAAGAAGAAGAAGAAGAAGAAGAAGAAGAAGAAGAAGAAGAAGAAGAAGAAGAAGAAGAAGAAGAAGAAGAAGAAGAAGAAGAAGAAGAAGAAGAAAAAAAGTTTTCTGCATGAACACAGAGCTAGAGTTAGATCAGGAATAAGATGGCAGACATCATGCAAATTACTTGTACCTCTCCAGGGTAGTGAGGTGCTTGCTCCCAGTAGCATCATTCAGACATATGCTGATCATTCTGTAATTTAGGCTCTAGGCATATTCTCAATTCTGACTGCCTGTAATATCTATGATTTTATGGTGATCACTAATAATTTGAGGTTTAACAAGTAGAGATCAGCAAAAGGATTTAATTTATGTGAGAGGTATTTAGTCAGGCAGAAATGAATTTACGACATGTTTAGAACCACAATTATTCAATAATGTTGCATATATTAAAATAAATGTAATGTTGATATGAAACAGTTTAAAATAGCATTTGAACTAATAAATAAATTTATACGATTATTTTTCATTTCAGTTGCTTTCCTAATAGCAGATCATCTATAAACAGTGAAAATGCATCACCACTTAATTCAGTTTGTCTCACAGAACAATATAAAGGGAAGTTTTCAAACACATGGGTTCCCAGGATATATTGTAGCCTGCAAAACACAGAAATGAAAAGTCATATGCATAACCTTCTTCAGACTTGCAGTTCTGTCTCACCAAGAGGAAAAGTTTTCAGGTTCAAACTTTTATTAGATTATCTTATTAATCTTCTTTTGAAATTTATAAGTAAGGAAACCCTTTCCTTCACCTATGGAGTATAACAAGTATAACTTGGTATTCATTTTTCTCAACATCACCACAAGTTTAAATAAGGCAGTTCAGTTTTCTTGTACTTACAGTTAGAAGGATGATGAGTAAGAAACAACTCTGGGTTGTTTTTTTCATTGTGGAGTCTTCTTGGACAGACACGTAGTAGATGACACTTCTGGGAATTAAACAACAAAAATAAAAGCATTATTGGACTTTTCCTGTTACGATAAATTCCTTGTCTTTGTGTATGAGCATATTTTTACACTTAGATTGGACTCTGTGTGCATGATTGTTTGAGCATCCCCAGCCTTACATGTGCTCAAGTTTGATCTAATTGGAGGTTGGACTTTAAATTTAGCCTGTGAATCTCTGTGAATCTCTGGTGGTGAATACAGATGATGTGGGGTGCAGCTCCATGTTGTTGGGTCACCAGCAGCAGATTTGGGTTAAGCTCTGTGCCCTTTCCAGCTGAAAGTACCTTGGTTGTTCTTTTTCCACTGCTTTTAACCTAATATAGAGCTGTAGACCTATGAACAATCTGGATATTTTAAACTTCACTTGCAAAACCCAGAAAGATCCAGATTGCAAATAAGTGTAATAGCAGCTCAAAAGACATGTTTAGGGGGCTAGGGAAAGCCAAACTTTGAGTCATCTCTAGCTAGGTGAACAAGAACAAGTGGCAGGAAAAGAGAAACTGGGATGACATGCTCCATAATGCAGCTGAGGGGCTGGGCTGTGGACAGACACAGAGCAGTGTAAGCCTCAGGCCAAAGAGCATGACTGCTTCAGCACAAAGTACTGGGGAGGCAGAGCATGTACATGACTCCACAGGTTTGAAGGGAACTGGACCAGCAACTTTTCAGTTTCTCTGCTTTTCTTACATCAACACTTACCTGGCGTATCTGGAAACAATATCCAGGGGCCACCAGGTATAATCTAATTGCTTCACAATTGTGTGAGTTCTAGCAAGCAAAGCTCTCTGTATTAGCACATCATTTTAAGTTTTATAAACATGTAAGTTCTGCATTAAAGTGAGAAATGAAGCTTTTGTCAAAACACATTGTGCCTTCTGATGTGTCACAGACAACTCGTGGTGTATGTGCTGAGCAGCATAGGACGTGGCTGTGATTGCCTTCAGTCACAGTAACACAGTGAACATTCACACATCTTCATTTTCAGACAGCTTAAAAACTAGAACTTAGGTGTTTTCTACCTGGAAAAACAATCCTGTGAGCATCCTACACATTTAAAATCCATGAATGGGAAAAAAGCACAGGGACTTGGATGCATGGTCTAGTTGACATGCAGTGAATAACACAACGACTTGTGCAACATTTGTCTCAGCAACAGCATTGTGACAACTTTTCCCATCTTTAAATGCTCAGGAAGGGCACTCATTTTCAGAGGGGAAATGAAATGCTGTCCTCATCTAAAGCAGAAATACGTAATGTCAAAATGAAATAAAGGTGTGGCACTTCCACTTTAATGTAGCACATATGATCCAGTGGGATCGCTGCAGTCATGTGTCACTGAGATTACATAAAACACAAAGTGATGACAAAGAGGGCTCAGAGGATTTGTCTCTAATAGGAAGTAGTCTTATTACTGTCTGAATCTTCCCAGAACCATTCTGCTGTGACAGAGGAAATGCAACATGCAAATGATACAGAAATAATATGCAGTTACACTGTGAGCCCCAAACTTGCATTTGATTACTCATGGTAGACAACTGAATTGAAGCAAAAACTGGACATCTAGATCAGAGAAAAATAACTGGAATTGTCTGCATCTTTTCCAGGCTCTTCCCTGCAGTCTGTGTTGGTTCAAACTGACAGTAAAGATTAATGAAGAACACATTAACAAAGGCTCTGGACAGCTGTACAGTGAGCAGATGTACAAGCATGAATATCATGTTCATCCAGTTACATGCTGTACTGCAAAGTGTTCTGCAGTGTGGTGAAAAGCCAGTCTGGGGTGTGCCTCTATTCTTGTTAGCCCCATCACTTCCACTGCATCTGTAGGGATTTAGTATCAAGTAGGCAAAGGGAGTGCTTTGCCTTACAAACTGTCAACAGCTTTAAAACACACAACAGTTGCTACCAATGGCAGAGAGATTAACACAATTCTGTGACCTAGAAAGCATAAGCAAAATCAACATCAGCTGAATTTACCCGCTATATGTCTGCTTTTCCTGCACTTTGTGCCAAGAGTGCCTGTAGCACCATGTTGGGTTACAGCTGTAGGTGCAGATAAACCTTATCCTCATGAGATTTTTGTGAGCATTTGTTATTACGTACTGAAAGAGCTATTTAAAATATTTCTTGCTCCTGTCTCTCCTAATTAAAAAAAAATAAAATCTGTAAAATATTTAACACATTATTTTCCCCTGTGTTAACTAAAATGACTGCACCATATGATATTACAGATTAGTAAATGAGTAAGAACTATTTCCCATGCAGAGTGTTAGCTAGTCTATTTATTTCTGGTCATTTTGCTTTTAGCCAGCTGTAACCACGGGAATGGCTGACATGCCAGCACCCCTTTTTGTCTTTTTCACAGAAGTCTTTTCCAGTGGCAAAAGAAATTTCAAGAATTGTTGAACAACAATATTTTAACTATCAAACTATAAAGCCCCTGACTAAGAAAAGTTTTTTTTCTTCTCTAAGCACAAGACTTGCCCACAACACTACAGCACACTTAGGCTGGCATCAGTACTGGATCAAGGATGATGGTCTCATTGAAATTAAAGGGTACATGCAAATACCAAGTGCTGGTCAATGGGCTGGGCAGAAACAACAGGAAGGCAGAAAGATCCACACAAGGGGAATCCCAGGAGATGGACCCTGTCAGCCTCCAGACAGAGGTACAAACCAACATCTCCATGGCTCTGACCCCATCTCCAGTGATCCAGGTAAACTGGGATGTGCAAATCAGTAAGCTCAAGGGCCTGCTGGTTTAGGTCTTCTGTGTTAGAACAATCACCTCTTTACACAGACACTACAGCCCACGGGCAGTGTACCTGCAGCTGAAGGAAGGTTGGACAGCCCAGAGCACTGGAGCTGTGCTGCCTGGAACAGAGGGTGGAACCGAAAATGAGTCTTCTTCCTAGTGCATGCTCACACCACAACTCAATGGCAGAACCCACAGGAGGCTGTTCTCTGTGCCTTCTTCTGGCTGCTCAGGACCACCTGACTTGTGCTGATTCCACAGCCACATTGTATAGGGCCACACTATGAAGAGGTCAAGGAAATTAGCTTTCAGCTACAGAATCTTAAAATAGATTTGGGTTTTTTCTTTTTTTTGCTTCTTCTTCTTTTTTTTTTTTTTTTTACAATTACAGATGAAGAAACATAAATATATCAAGCTGTTTTAAAAATAGGTATTGCAGATACTTAAGGTATGCATGAGTTTTTCCTGAGATTATGCTTATTACCATAAAAAACAGGAATTATAGATAGTGTACTGACGGTTCTTGGGATCACTGGAGCTTATGCAGAAATTATTATTATGGTAATGTAATATAATTTAAAATTGCACCAAAATTTGTTTCATTTGCTGAAGATCCCAAGAAGGTTTTAGGTGCTATGCTGATTCTTGTTCCTATATATAATATTTAGCCTTTTCCCTAAGTTCAACTATGTCCTTACTCAATGTTAAGTTAGTATAACATGTTTCATGCATTTCAATTTTAGAATACCCATATTTAAGGATTAATCATAAGCACATTGCTAAAGCCTAATACTTTTCCATGATTGTGTTAATTCTTCAGTCCCTGTTGCTTCTAATAGTTACATACAACATCCCTGACTGCTATTTAAACTAGACTATGGTTCTTTCTTTCTTTCTTTCTTTGCAAATGTAGCATTTATGTAGCTCATTATGTGCTAAGGTATTCCTCCTGCTTTAGCTATAATAGTAATACCATTGATACCTTGGGATTATACCTGAAACAGATCTGAGGATGAACACAGAATCCTAGTCAGTAATGACGTCTCTTTTGTCTTTGTAAAGATGTCTACAGATGTAGCACTGTGCTGAACAGGTCTTCAATTGCAATTACTATTGGGTTACCCAGGAGGGGGACAGCCCTCCCTGCACAACCATTTGCACCAGGCCAACAAGGGAAATCAAACTCAGTCAGAAAGAAGGGTGTAAGAGGAAGATTTAAAAGAAGGCAGTCAAGCAACAATTCTCTGCCAAGTTCTGAAGAAACAATAGGAAAGAAAGAAAGAAAGAAAGAAAGAAAGAAAGAAAGAAAGAAAGAGAAAAAGGAGAGAGACTGGAAGAAACTTCTTTAATTATTCTGCTCTGATAAATCTGCAGTGCCATCTTTCAAAATATTGCTGACATACCTTTGGATAAAGAAATGGTTTTAAAAATGGTTTTAAAAATAAGAATTTGAGGACTTTTGGCTAAGTACAGAAGTGTGATGCAAAAATCTTTCTTAGTGTGTTTATTATACTCAGAAACTTTGAAACTTCACTTCACTCCCTACTAAGCTGCAAGTTCCTTCGAGAGCTTCCTTTCCACCCCATGCAGCTTTCTCAGGGTGACTGGCTGGGTACACACCTCAAACCACAAGGTGTCTATGTTTTCTTATCTGGATAAGGCTTGCAGACACTCCTGGGGTGTGCCTTGCCACTCAGCACAGAAGGCTGCTCTGCCTGCATTAACACTGGGCTGGGAAACTGGGCAGACACTGCTCAGCAAGGCACAGGTAAGCCAGGAGATCATACTACTGAGTGTTTAAGGTGTTTGGATCCACGGAGGAGGTTGCAGGTCTGTGTGTGCAGCCAAATATGAAGATAGTGTTGAGGAAAGTATTAAAATTACCCCTTCATTCCCAGTGGGACATTTTACACCTGGGTTCCTAATTTAGGCTACTGCTTTGGGCCAGGAGTGAGCTGTACATCACACTTCCACAATCCAAGGTCTTGTGTAGACCAGAATTGTAGTTATACACATCAGGCACAGGAAATGCCAGAAGTTTAATCCCTATGCCTGAGATGGGAGAAGAGCCAGTCCCTCCTATTTCCCCAGCACATTCTCTAGCCATTACCCACAATAGTCTTGAAATGTGGCACCAGGATTTCCTGGCATTTCCAATAGAAATGGTGATTGCTGCTCAATTATTTCTCATATGCCAGGAAGCTGGTGACCATCAGTCCCAGGCAGAGAGATGGGCCTCCTTACAGCCTCTAGCCAAGTGTCTAGAGAGATGAGGCAAGGCAGAAGAGGTATCTACTTTCCTCTACTCCTGTACTCCCTGTGGCTTACCTTTGTACAGTACAGATGTTTTGTTTAACCTTCCTTTCATATGGGAATCCACTGAGAAATAAAACTTTCAAATTCTCAATTTCTGATGTCAGGCACATAAAGACATTGCAACATTAAAATTGCAGGTATCTAGGACACTTGCTGCTTATCTCATTCATTTTGGGGGTCTTGGAGACCCAAATGCTAAGTTGTGTGATGACTACTCAGTAGTTATTGTAACAGATCACAGTTTTCATTAGCTTGCCTTGTGGAGATTGTGAACTGCATCTTGATTTTGTGCTATGTTAACAAACTGAAACTATCAGCCACGGCAAATAGGCAATTTCAGAATTAGACAGAGCAAGTGACCAAATAATTCTGCTTTATTGATTCACTTGGATTACACGGGAGCTGCGATGCTTGGTATTTCATTTTTCCATTTAAAACCAGTCAACAAAAAAGATTTCTTTTACCTTTTGTTTCCTTTTAACCAAATCTTTTCCAATAAACTGGACAAAGATAGGAAGAAAGTAGCTACAAACTTGTCTGTGTCTCTTTTTAAAGTAATCACAAAGTTTTCTAAGCCCCCACATTACATATCTGAGCAGCCAATGTGATCATACACACCAGCAAGGAAACTGAAGATGGTGGATCTCGGACTGGGTAATATGACAGACACAAGTATACTTTGAAAGAACCAAAAAAAGGGCCAAGAAACATTCTTTGAATAAGAATTATTTATCTAGGACTTAAAAAATATATGAGCCAAATTATCAAGAAGATTTTCAGAAAAGGCTGAATATCCTATGAAACAAAAGATAGTAAAGCAACAAAGGAGTTCGAGGAGCTGATTCCTTCCACCTGTCAGGGCATAACTTAGGAGGGGAGTGCTGAGGTATCTGACTGAGCCCTGACACCAATTCCATTTGCATTACATGTAGGTATGGGCGGGTGTAGTACTTCTGCATCTTCTAACTAAATTGAGGGTGATGCTTACTGCTTATTAGTTGTCAAAAAAACCCCAGTAGCTGAACACTCCCACCTCCCCCTCACTTCTTCAGAGCTTAGGAAACCATTGCTAATGACCCTCTTGGCTATTGGACAAGGGGTTTTATCAGGTTGCAAGTAAAAACAAAGAAAATTTAATGAAAAGACTAGCAAAGTATTTCAGTGGATTAGTTAGCAGACCAAGTTGGGAATACTTACACAAACCAGACTCTGTAATTTGTTTCAAAAAACTTAATTTTATTCTTTTGCAAATGTTTTCTATGAAGTATTTTAGCCCAAAAATGTTAACAGCATTATGTGAAGAGTGGCATACCAAGCAATTCTGGAGTTTGGCATTTACAGGACCCGTTGTACCTTGTTGCATCTCTCTGAATTTGGCAATATAATTCTGTTCTACCCAGAAATAGTGCCTGAGGGACAAGGTTTTATGCCTCTTCTCCACAGGTTCTGGTGATATCAACAATGGTTAAAGGAAGGGGTTTAGAAACGGAGGAAATTGTGAGTAACAATAACAGCACATCTGCCTCTGCATAGATCAGTTTAAGCTTTTGTGGAATTGAAATTAAAAGAAAATTGAATTTCACGCTTTTGCAGTGAAAGAAGAAACAAAATATGCAATTACACTTTTACTTCAGCCATAATGCAGTACAGAGAGTGGATTGCACTGTGACTCTGGAAAAGGAGTTAATTGCCTCGCGGTTACTAAACAATGACTGCTCACACAAGAATTACATCAGGCTCTCAGCACCCGTCAAAGTATCAGAGAATGGTTTGGGCTAGAAGGGACCTTTAAATATCACCTAACTCAAAACCCCTCTGCCATGGACAGGGACATCTTCCACTAGCCCAAGTTTCTCAAAGCCTCGTACAGCTTGGTCTTGAACACTTTGGGGGATGGGGCATCCAAAACTTCTGGGCAACGAATTTCATGGTTTCACCTCCTTCACAGTAAATAATTCCTCATAATACACAGTCAAAATCTACCCTCTTTCAGTTTAAAACCATTGATCTTTTCCTGTGACTACAGACCCTGGTAAAAAACGTTGTCCCTGTCTTTCTCATAAGACCCTGGTAGTTACTGAAAGGCTACAATAAGGTCTCCCCGGAGCCTTCTCTCCTCCAGGCTGAAGACCTCCAGCTCTTTCAGTTTGTCTTCATAGGAGACAGCTCCAGCTCTCTGATCATCTTCGTAGGCTCCTCTGGAATCCTTCCTACACCCTTCCTATGTTGGGGTCCCCAGGGCTGGGTGCAGCACTCCAGGTGGAGTCTCAGCAGAGCGAGCAGAGAGGCAGAATCCCTACCCTCTATCTACTCACCTGGAGGCAGCCCAGGATACAATTGTCATGTCATAATGTTCATACTTGATGGTGAAGGCTTTAATTTTTTTTAGTTTTTAAAATCAAATTTGAAATACTGATGATATTTAATGTTATTAAATGCAAATCTTATAAGTTTGAAGCAAGGCTCAGGATTTTACTAGCTCTGCTTTCAGTAATGGATAACAGGATAAAATTATCAATATCTTTAAAAACTTGCTAAGTGCCAGGAAACGTTACCATGTTAAAGTGAAATATTTCCAATCTGTGGAAGTTTGTTTTTTTTTTCCAGAAAAAAACAGGAAAGCTGCGTAACAGAGCAGAGGAATAAAATCCCTGCTCTTCTGAGTGCTGGAATAGTGGGACTAAATGAAGCAGCTTTGGGCATTGGTCCACCATTCAATGGATGAAAGCAAGCACACAGCAGGAATGCCTAGTTCATTACTGAACATTCCTCAAAGCAGAACACTTCCTTTGCATTTTGCTACATCATTATGAATCTCTGGTTCAGCATGTCACACAGAAGCACAGTATAATTTTGGGCCTTTTAGGCCCAGCTGTGAAATGTCTTTTCAAAAGTGCTTGCAATTTTTAGAGGACTATGCAGCAGTTCTTGTACAATAAAAAAATTTACAATTATCTAATCATGGAGACAGTACAGCTTGGACACAGCCAAAAGCTTAGGATGAATACTACCCTGCTGTAAAATGAAGGTTTCAAAAGAATTGCATACATTTATGTCAGACTGAATTCTTTTGCACTGTCAGCAAAATTAAAGCAGAAATTTAGAATTATTTTCTAGATATATAATATTTTAACAGGGAATACAGCTTGCACAGTCCTTATCACCTGCAAAATAACCTTTGTGAGTAAGATTAATAATATAATTATAATTTAAAAGGAGAATTGTGAGGGTAGAGCTAAATATATATTGCTAAGGAAACTGAAACATATTACAGTCAAAACTTTTGAGTTGAGGAAAAAGCCATATCCATGGTTGCCTTATACCTTGAGCTGGAACTGCATCTCAACTATATTGTACATACAGCCTGGACCTTACATACCAAACATGCCTGTCAATGTATTTAAAAATACTCTAACAAATACTTAAGTTCAGGGAAGGAAGAATATTATGACAAGGCAGACTTGGATGGACTTTGGAAGCACACATATAGAGTTAGGGAGGAGCAAGAAAAACTGCAGGATAAGAGGTGAATGTAAGGTAATTTTTCCAAGTACTAAATTCATTCTGCATCACTCTGGAAGAATCTTCAAATAATTGGATAAATGTAACCCCATACATGACATCCTTCCCTCTTGGATCAATAATTGTTGTGGTCAATACTTTCTTGATTTCATAGATTAAGTTTTTTGCTAAATTTTTTTTCTTTTGGCTGCAGCACAAACTGCAAAGAAAAATAGTTACTTAATATTTCTTTTCAGGCAGTTCCCTCTCAGTTTTCCATTCAATCCTTCCCCAGGAAAACTCCCACTCGTCTTTTTTTTTATCCTAAGCATACATTCCTATAAATTATTTGAAGCAAGTGAATATTTTATGGGGTAGGCAAAAAACCAAGAAAAATATTATAAGTTCTTATTATGTCAATGTTTTTATATATGTCTTATAAAGTGTGAAAAATTCTGTGAATAGATTGTTTTAAATCAAATGCACATGACATACATTTAAAGCATTTTGTTCCCACTTGGCAGAATAGCCCATGCTACAGCTGGATGTAGGTTTCAATTCTACCTCAAGAAATATGAGCCTGTGGGGAAATAATGTGTTTTTCTTGAGTCTGGTTCTAATTTTATGGCAGTTTTGCTAATAATCAATGAAAATCTTGATTTTGATTTGAGGACAGGGTATATAATTGTTGATATCTAAGGGTTATATTCAAGGTATTATGAGGGTATTTTAAATTCTGTAATAAAAGGAGACAAGTTTTGGGACATTCAAACCCTCTTGTGACAGTCACTGGAGAAGGCTTTGTGTGCCTGAGGTCCCAATTAACTTTTAAAGATACACCAGTTGTTTTACCTAAAGAATTTTTACTTCTGCTGATACATCTTGCTTTACCTATGCTCTTAAATTATTATATCTACTGCAACACTGATACTACTGTATCACACCTACCCTACAATGAGTAGAAAAGTGACCCAAATCTGTCACTGCTTTTTAAACTATTTTTGTATCTAATCTAAAGATGATTAAAGATACAATAATGTAGGGATTGATGGGGATAGAAGGAACAATTGGTAAATCAGTAAAAATAAGATTATCTGCCTCAGTTATTACAGATTATTTGAATGTCACAGCCATAGTGCTTGGATATCGTGTTGCCCCTGTCAGGAATTACAGCGCCATCACTATAAAAGGTTAAATTGAATTTAAACCATCTAAATTTACAATTTCAATTAGGGCAAAATCTACACATTTCTCCCTCAGGCATTATACATTAATTTCAGAAGTTCAACAGGGTAATTTACATATAGTAAAATACTGTGAACTGACATTTTCCCAAGAGGTAGCTACTAGCAACTAAAAATTCTGTGAAAGGCTTTCTGACTAATATACATGAAGAGATGTACTTTCAGTGATTACTACCCAGGTGAAGTTCACAGTGCTTAGGTTAAAATAAAGGGTAAAGTGGGCCTTTGCCAAGATCTGCAGAGAGAAAGTTACTGTTTTCTTCATGATTCCTCTTTTTATCTGTAAATTAGAGGGGATTAGCAAGGAATACAGATGAGGGAATGGGAATCACCTGATTTAACTGGTGATAACTCACTCATATGCTCCAAGAAAATGGTATAAAAAGCCTTGGTTCTTTCTCCTAAACATTGTTCCAGGTTTGCAGTCTGGAGTCCAGGGTTCATCCAAGTGTCCCAGAGGAACAGCTGAATCCAGATGAGACACAATGTGTTTGTAGGAAAACAAGACCAGGAGATATCTATAATAGATGGTGGATGAAACATGAATGTGCCTTGTGAGCTGAAAGGTTGGTCATTACTTGCTACCAATGTTAATGATGACCTTTCAGGGACATCAGCTGCCAGCCATGCAAACAAAAGCTCTGGGGACCTCTTCCTCTGCTCATAAATATTAATAAGCAGAAGAATTTTCATAACCATCTGTGGGGTTCAGAGTCTCAGCAATACCTTCCACAGGTCCTAAATACACGTGGTTATGAATCACCAACCACTTATCTCAGAGATTTCATTGGAACCCAAGTATTCAGTCCATGGAAAAAAAGCTTCATTTTCTGGTGGATCAAGAGTGGATGTAATATTTCAAAAAAAACCCCAGAAAACCAAGAAAAATTGTGAAGCATGAGAAAACCAGTACAAAGGAGAAAAAAGCTCTTTCACCACAACCTTCCCAGCCAAGAAGAGCAGAGCAGAGACTTTGGATCTGTAAGTCTTTGTATCTTTCTGCCAAGATGAACTATCATGAGTAAGTTCTGTAGAACTTAGTGAAGTTCTGCTTGTTAATGCAATTCAATTGCATTTATTGAAGATCTCTTCCTGTCTTGTATTCTGAGGACAACAACAAGAGTTTAGACTGACTCTCACAGACTACAGGCTGACATTTTCCTTTTGCTGTCCATTATGCAGGGAGTTAGATCAGAACCAGATCCTTCAAAGTGTCAAGGTTCTCACTGCCTTAGGCAGAACTGCCCTTCTGTGAGCCCTGCCTTTTTCTTCTTCCATTACACATGCTGAATGGAGCTCTGAGACAGCACTGGGAAGCTAACCTCCACATCTTGAGAAGGAAAGAGTTATAACATGGGAATTATTTCTTGTCACTTATGTTGGCTCCTCAGAGCCAATTAAATGGTACAATAATATTTTTTTGTATTGACCCCTTGGCGATGTCACTGTCCCATTCAATAGTATTGTTATTTTAAAAAAGTTTATTAATATGATTTTGTTCTCTTTTCATGTGTTATTTTCTATATGACATTCTAGTCAGACAAATAATGGGTAGCCTAATTTTGTGCTGGACAGGACACCAGTGGGGAGAAGAGCCACTTGAAAGCATCTTGCTAGCCAGGGCTAATAAGACAGGCTGGGGGTAAAGCATGGTGTGGTCTGGCTCCCACCTGCTCCACTGTTAGGACTGGAAGCCTCTGGGGCCACTGCAAATCTCAAGCAAGTCAGTCAAAGTCCCATTACAATCACTTATAATGCATTTCTCAAGGATGCCAAGACTAAGTCCAATTGCTTACTTATACCAAGGTTTGCTTTTGGTAAAGTCTTGATATACACTGGCTGAAGACTGTCTTTAGCAGAGTTTTATTTTGCTGGGGCAGATGAAATTAATTTCTGGCTCCAGTACCCAAAGAATTCAGAACCAACCTCAGAATGACATCTGAAGTCACTAAGGACAAGCCTCCAAGATTCGAGTCAGCTGAAAACATAGAGTCAATTTTCCTTTCTGGAATGAGCACATTCCAGACTCATGCAGGTGCCAGGGGGCTGTTCTTAGTTTAGCATATAGATCAGGAACTTGGATGCTTATGTAACAGCTAGGCTGAGGGTTTCCCCAAATCTTCCTACCAAATCCAGCTGCAGAGACAAAGTATAATCTGGAGCACAAATGATAAAGTTAAACAAGAAAATAAATGCCTCCAATGTAGCAGCCTATTTGTAAGACTTTTCAAAATGAAACCCCTGGAAGAAGTCTGCCATTCTCAGCAAGCTTTTTCTTGTTACACCATAGGTTGCCAACTTTAATATTTATTTCACTGGCAATAAATTAAAAGATCTGAAACTTTAGACTCTCTGTGATGTTAAAAACTTCAAATATTCATCCATGATCTAAAGCTTCATGTGGAAAAATAATAGACAGCCTCTTACATAAATCACATTGCCAGACAAAGTGCCTTCATATGGAAAGTACTTTATATAGCAGGTAGAGGACAAAAGGGAAGCCTATTTTGATGAGTACTGAGATTCAGAAAAGGTTTCTGATGGCTCTGGAAAGAAGTCAGAACAGTCTTTTCAACAGCAGCTACAGCTGACCTTACTTGTCATCTGGACTGTCTCATTAAATGTGTGTGTGTCTATGGGTATGTGTGCAAGCTTCTCCAGAGATGTTTAAAACCTCAAGATGTAGGGAATTTAAGGCAGCCTGGCTATTATGAGATCTGTAGAGATCATGTCTTGAGGCCTTTTGCCCCTCTAGTGTTTATATGGCCTTCTGGTGATGGAAAGATCTCAGACTTTTATTTGCCTATTAGTAACTTGGAGCTTTTGCCTAAAGCTTGCCAAATATTCATCCTGATGAAGCACTCGACCTTTCTATGAAGTATGTTATTTAGACACCACCAAATTACAAAGCACCTAAAGAATATTTTTTCCTAATCAAAATAATTTTGGTTATGTCTGCATTTTGAATCTTCTGCACTATTCTTAGTGCTTCTCTAAGGAAGTGAGAGGCCCAGCTCTGGTTTCTTGGAGTAAAATCTCATTTTACATATCACATAGTTGACACATTGCACATACAGAAGCAAAAATGTAATGCAAAAGCTATGTATTTTCTTTGTGGACTGCAAATAGCATCTGTATATTTTTTCTTTTTTAAGATAAAAATATAATTCATATTTTAATTATTGGAGGTTCTTAATAATTCATTTTTATTAGTATGTGCAAGAAAATACCACTTTTGTAGCCTCATTCAGTGATCTCATTTGAGCAGGTGTTTTACATATCTACAAGGAGAAGAAAAAACAATTCTGTAATTGAGGAAGACATCACTGTGAAACTGATAGTACAGTTTAATAATACAGTTCACAGTAAAGTCACAAATACAGGAATGTGCTTTACAGTGCCTATATGTCCTAAAACTTCTTCCAGACCTTAAAATCAGAGTTCCCTTCCTTAAAACTAATTTATTTTAACTTACATTTAGCATTTTCCCACTATCCTTTACTTCCTTTTCCCCTTGCATTTTTTTCAGAAGATAATATTTCCATCTTCTTTAAATATAGTCATAATGCTATAATGATAGCCCAGATTTCACAGAATAGAATGGAAAATCTAGTTCAGTATTAGTTTTGTTTACTTTCAGCTAATATTGTGCTAGCTGCTTCCCATATTATTTCAGTAAAACATTCATATGGAATTTATCTCAAAGCTTTACATCCTATCTAGCTGGCTGTATAATATCTGCAAAATCCCCAGCCCTTTGTTATAGAATTAGGATAGGCTTCTGGAGCTCTAGTCATATATTTCTGCTCCAGGGATCACACCATGACAAACTCATTCAACTTTACTTTCCCTCTTAATGAAAAGAGTTGGTAATCCAGGTTCAGTTGCAATCAATCATGAATCCCACCATCCCTTTGAAAATATTTCAAAAGAAACAGCAAAAATACCAACAGCAAAAAAACCGAGCAAACAAAAATCCCTAAACCAAAACCAAAACAAACAAATCACTCAAAACCAAAAAAAGGAAATTAATAACTCCACAAAAGCTACTTTGGAAAGTGAGTTCTGAAATAACCACTGCAAAAGGGATTAAATGCATTTGCATTGTACAGTCCAAACAGCTGCTAAGCAAAGCGTGACTCAGCCCGTGCATCCATCTGGGTCAGCCGTGTTTAGGCACAGCTTCAGAAATGCTCCAGCAAGCTGGACACCCACTGTATTCCATCACCAACATTCAGTTACACATTGCCCTACAGACAGAGGAGCTGCTGGACAGGGGATTGAGCACATGCTGCTCAATACCTTTATGTATCTTTTAATTTACTGCAACTGGTATGAAATAACAAACTTTCACTTTTCGTGGTTCCTGGGCAGTATTAAATGCATGAGACTCCACTTTTACTCCAGTGTCATCAAAATATGGGGAGTGGTCAATGACAATAACCAAATATATGGATTTTGCTGGTTTGAAGTGTTTTAATTATGACAATTATTTCTTCATCAATCTCCTGTAATCATACTGATAGTAATGGGAGATGATGTGAAAAATCATACTGCTCTTATGGTGCAACAAAAGTTGCTCCTTGAATTTTTACATTAACTGGTGCTCAGCCATTCATTACTATTAAATAATGCTACTAGATTGGCTTGCTTACTTGATTTTTGAATTAGAATAATGGGACAAAATCAAATAATGAACTAATTTCCTGACTTGCATAATATGGTTTTATACCATTTCCTTCTTGTGTGATCTGATCTCTGTCTAGTAAAACCAGCTTTTGGTACAACACTCCAATGGCACTTAAGCTAATGGGCAGATCTTGAATCCTGCTCTTGGTATCAATTTTCTCAGTGGCATCTAGATTTTGACTCAAAAGTTTTGATATCTGTAACTAGATCATTAACTTGGTCTTTGATCATTAACAACTCAAACCTGGCTTTACATTCCTGAGTTCTGCCAGGAAAATTAGAACATACATGGAAAAAACAATCTGTGCATGAATCAAACTATGAACATTACCTTTGACATGAAAGGCAGAATAAAAGACAAAACACTTATTCCATTCTGGCTGACAAACTGCAGAAGTCAGGTGAGGACTTCAAACACAGAGTAGAGTCCTTGACAAGAGCCGCTTTTGCTTAGTCAGAAAGGATTGGGCTAAAGCCAACACTCTGACTTCCACAAGGAAGTTCAGCTGCATAAGTCATGAGAGATGATGATAGGAAGACAGATGCTTGGAGCTCTTGAGACTAGGTCCCAGCTCCTACCAGGACTTCTGCTCACAGATACTGAACCCACTCCTTAGTCTGATAACAGATACTGAACCAACTCCTCAATCTGATGATTCAGCCAAAAGGATGCAACACAGGCTTGTATCCTGGCACTGCCAACATTCCTGTGTTCAAGAGGAATACACAGCATTTACCTGGTTCACAGCGTTAATATTTCAAGATGGGTGTTGTATCCTACGTTAGCTTTCTGAAGTGAGTGACCCTTAGTCTACATTATGAATGCCATCCTTTTTGATCTATGCATCCACAGACCTTCTGTAGGTAAAGCAGCAGATCAGCAGCAAAAGATCATCTACACCCTACACAGTTTGGCAGAAGGTGCTGTGACACCTTCTGTGACACAGAAGGTGCTGTGGCTTCTGATGACCTCTGGTGTCTCTCACCTGATGTCAATGGATGTGTATGTGGTGGCCTTCTCTTTCCTGTTACTGGATGGGACACCTCCCTTCTAAAATTCTTTGCCTGCAAAGGGATCAAGAGTGGCTTGACAGTGGTCAGTTGTTTGTGTTCCAGGATGGAAGAACTTCAATATTATTCTGCAGGACATTTAAGTAAAGACACATTGAAATATGCACATGAAATAAATCCTCTGTGTTTTGTCTTGGTATGGGAAGGTGCTGCAGTCAGCTGTCCTGCCTGTACAAAAGAGCTCCTGGGGAAAGACCCAGATATATCAGGACAGTGCCAAAGCTCTGAACACTGGCCTAGGCAATCATATTTCAGTCCCTCACTTGCAAGGAAAGTATAAGTCACATACCATAACAAAGTTAGCTGTTTGAGTTCATTAAAAAAATTAACCAATTTTATATTGCATTTTTCATTTTATATAATTTGGGTTCTCATTTAAGATACAAGTACTATACATATCAAGCAAATCTTGACGAATATCTTCTAACTGAAAGACTTCAAAATGGTTGTTTCTATGTGATCAAATGCTGCTAATTAAAGCACGAAGCAATGCTTGTGGTGGTGTGTTTTTCTTTAATGTGGGTTTGTGTGGTAAACCCCTTTGCTTAACCAGATTCTTCTTCTCAGGGTCAGGATTAAAAGCGAGGGAGACAGAATTCGTGTTCAGACTTCGTTGTTTATTGTTATCTTATCTAAGTTACAGCCTCACTGACCATGACTGCTCCTACATGCTAAGTTAACAAGGTAAAAAGAGAGTACAGAGAGAAGATTCAAGGTCCTTTTAAGCTGAAACTACCTAATTATGAGATGCCAACTAATTTATTTTAACTTCTAACCCAATAACTAATCANTCAGACTTAGTTGTTTATTGTTATCTTATCTAAGTTACAGCCTCACTGACCATGACTGCTCCTACATGCTAAGTTAACAAGGTAAAAAGAGAGTACAGAGAGAAGATTCAAGGTCCTTTTAAGCTGAAACTACCTAATTATGAGATGCCAACTAATTTATTTTAACTTCTAACCCAATAACTAATCACCCATATTCTGCATTTTGGACTTTTTAAACCAATCATACAAAATCACCCAAACTTGTAAAGAAGAAGGAGAAGAAGAAGAAGACTACGCCCTAAACCCTCCATCTTGTTACATATATATTATTTTAACCCACCACTTAAATTCTAAATTCCTCACCCTGTGATACAACACACTTCTATTCAAGTACACACTAACAGACTCAGCACCATCACTCAGTTTTGGAAGCCTTTCCCAAGGCCTCAGGTCAAGTGCAGTATATCTTTGTGGATCATTTTCTTCCAGCACAGAAAGCCTGAAATTCTCTGTGTCCCAGGTTCCAACAGGTTTGTGTTATAATTTCTTTAATAGATTGTTTCTGGTTTCTCCCAGGGTGGTTTGTTTGGTCCAAGTTTTCTCCTCCCTTTCCCAGTTGTCCATCACTTCTTGATCCACCTGCTAAAGCTGTCAATCCTGTGTTGAATCGACCCCTTGATCTCGAATGTTGCCTTCCTAGATGTCAATCCTTCCCTGTGCCAATCCCCTGCTTGTTCCTTCCCTTTGGAAATCCCCTAAACCTCGACTCCCCATTGGTTTGTTTAAATTTTACCCTCTCCTTGCACCCCCCCTTTAAAAGACTCTGCGCAGTGCTGCTTTTGGTCTTGCGTCCCTGTCGCTCTCCGATACACCCGGTGTTGTTGAGAGCAGCCTCACTGCTGTGATCCAGAGATCCAGAGCAGCCCTGCTCCACCACCACCCATTCCAGCCCTGCTCTGGGGGCTACCTGGGAAAGGGCTAGCCGTGGTTTTACCAGCAATAGCATCAAAAGCTTAGATCAAAATAAAGATTCTGCTTGGAAGATTAGGACTTTTTTGCATCTCTTCTGGAACAAAGCAGTAACAGTCCTTTCTCTACATTAAATGTAATGGCTTAAAGTTATTAAAAGGATCTGGTTCTTGTTTCCACCAGAAACAAGAATGTTATAATTTTAATTTCTCTTTATAGCTGTTGATCAGAAAACTGTCAAATTACTCTGCTCTGGTGAGATAGTTAGGGAGATACCAGCAGATATACAAAAGAGCCTAAACCCCCCTTGCCTATTAAGGGATCTTGGAATTATTTTATAAAACTTCTGTTTGGATGTTTTGAAAATCAATTACCTATATTTAGTGCTGTAATTTTAAGTCTCATTGCACTGCATTTGCATTTATCTTTTATCTTCAAAGGACAGGCAATGAAGTGAAGATATTGTTTTGGAGCTGGTCTGGATGCTGGATACTCAGCAATGCATACATCCTTCTTAGCAAAACTCACCAGTGCTCCATTTTTATTTAACATGGGGTCCCTTTTCCAACAGCTGCAGTGACAGTTCATTGGAAAAAATGTTATTTTGTAGTACCCAATTTTTTGGAAGACCAGGACTGTGACTTTTCAGGCAGCAAGTCTGTATCTTTCTGTTTGCACAGGACTTGTAAAAGGAAGTGATACTGTCAGCACTGGCTACAATAGGGTCTCACTGGGAATTCTTGTGCCAGGATAAAGGCCAGTGGTTCAGGCAGATATCTATAGCTAAATAAATATCTCATATGAAATTTTAATTATAGAAGTAACAGTTTTTGGCAACTTTGTTTTAATGTCAGGTTCTTCAGTGTGGGACTTTAGGCGTTGGATTGCAGCATTTACAACATATAACAATTTGAGACTGTGAAATAAAGACTCTGAGACCTAAAATATCTGAAATAGGTAAAATTTTCTGGGCAAAATCGTTGTTCTATTTATTTTTGCATTAATCAATGTACTCAAACTGATTTTTAAATGAAAAATATTTTTAAGTAGCTTAATTTTTGAGTGTGGCTTCAAGGCCTAATTCCAGGACTAAATCATTAATGATATTATATACTGCTGATTGAATAAGAATAAACATCTGGCCCATATATGTAAATTAAATATAACAACTTTTAAATTACTATCAGTTTTAAAGTTGTAAGCAGTATTTTTTCTGATTTAGCCTGGGCCTCACTTTGGGCCGATAGTACTATTCAAACAAAGTCAACATTTGGTATTGATTTCAATGAAAAGGAGTTTGAAACAGACAGAGAAAAAGAAGGCTGCTGCAAAGAGAAGGGCAGTCTCCCGCAGAGAGCAAAGCTTACAAAAAGACAAATCTCTTTACTCATCATGGATTTCTAGCTCAAACATCCTCCCTGGTAATTGCAATTCTGAGCTGGGGCACACAGCACTGTCCACACAACCATGCCTTCCTCGAATCATATTTAATAATGAAAGCTTCGGAATAAGTTCACTGCCCTGCTTAATTACAAGTCTTATAAAATTCAACAAAACCTTCATACAGACTTGTTACTGTCACAGTCTGACATAAGTTTGTTTTCCTGCTCCAATCTCCTTACATAGGCTGCACAACCTGAAGTTCCAACAAAGCCCAACACATGGTTCTAAAGCCAAAAGAGATTTTAAATTCTACAATTTGCTAAAATTATGGGATAAAGCTGTATCCAGGGATGCAGGTTCTGAGTCTATATGAATATTGGGCTATTTCTTGAAGTTTTGTTTCAGAAACCAAGCTCATGTATTGGCAGCTCACCAAAGTTAGCTGTCAGACACAGGAATAAATTTTTGTTCTGAAGAGACAGAATGAAAAAGCTTGTGGATTGTGACACTGTAATACCAAAAAGAACAGTCATGATTTCTAATGCCAACACAGAATATAAGTTGTTTCTTTTTTTTTCTCCTGGATACAAATGAAGTACTTTTTTTCACTTTACTATTTATGATTTTAACAGGACATTGCACCTTACTTGAACGTAAATTAGCAAAATATAATGGAAAAAACTTCCCTAACCAACTTTAAGATAAAAAAAAATACTAAAATGGGAATGAGGTAGTGTGAAAATGAAGGCAATTCTCTGCTGATAATGTTTCATTAGATAACAGCATCAAACACACTCTATTAGTGCTGGTAGTTAAACCAATTTCACCTTAGCTTTCTAAATTCATATGCATGGACTATCATTTCTGCCTTCAGGCTCATTTTTTTATTGAAACTATGCAAAAATCTACATTCCATTGAAAATAGAATCAAAGGATTATTTTCATATTTGAAGTAAACCTAACAGAAACTGCACTTTCAAAAAAAGCCTGGCAAAGACAGTCAGACACAGAGTCAGATATACACCTTGCATATGTACAGCAGTCTGCCTAAAGATTCTGGTCACTAAACACATTTGAGGAATTAAATCATTGAAATTTGCATCATTTTAATACTATTTAGGGACTTCCAGAGATAAATATTTGCTTTGTGATGCATAAAAACAAATCAGGCAGCTCTTGTGCAATTATTATAAAAATTGCACTCTATTATAAAAATTGCAGAAAATATGCAGGATTCAAGTACTCAATAGTTCTTTGAAGTTATGAATGCTGACAGGAGAATGCCTTCTCTACTATGGTGACAGATATTTCACAGCAGAGAATATACTGTTCTCTCTTCCCTCGCAGATCAAGTCATGCATGTGGTTTTTTTACAAATTCTAAAAATAGGCTCCTCCAGCAGTGTGCCATACTAGTTTTATGAAGAGGTATATTCAAGGAGAGTAAACTTTAAAAACAAGTCATAATGGTATCTGAGAAATCCCTTGTCAATTCATGTTTTCTACAGAGTTTTTTCACCTTTCCTTCTGTCTGTATATGTTGTGTAAGATTTGTATATCCTACCATCCTTGAGTTACAGAACAAAAGGTTTAAAGAGGGAACTAAACCATAGATGTAAAATTTTCTGTATTCTGGAAAAAGCCATGTGGGAATCTTTATACTTTCTCAAGCACAGCAAATGTCCTTGGCTAGCACTGCTGCAAAACCACTCAAATGTTTAATTCACATTTATTTTGTCAGAATGAGGGGAAGCAGTTAAGGTCTCCAGTGTCTTTGGCATCTACAGATTTAGAAATTATTGTCAAGACACGTGTAACCCCCTTTGTAAGTGTGCACAGAACGGTAGCAAGGTAATATTTGTCAGCCTAAGACCTGAATTACAGTTTTCTGTGCTCTGTGGAGAAGTGTTAATAGGTTTTTCATATAAAAACAAGAACAGTATCTCCTTCATTATCTAAGCCACAATGAAAAATGAAAGGAATTTGCCGTCTTGGGATGGAGCATGCAAACCAAGTACAGCTTTCATAATGTAACAGCCTTAACATTTTCACAACTCTCTCTACACAAGGAAAGCAATAGGCTACTTCCTTGATAGGATATTGGGGCACAGTGCTTACCAAAGGTTTTGACAGAGGAATGAATAAGTTCAGAAAGGTGGTAATTTTTGTACATTTACAGGGACACTTGTGCAAAAATAAGGGACAGGCAAATACAAATAATCATAACTTTTGACAACAAACCTAAAACTAAGACCAGTGAATATTAAAATTATCATTAAATAATCATCCTTTAATTAACTAGACATCTGTTACAAATAATATTTGTAATAACAAATAATCTGTTACAAATAACATATTTTATGCAATGTAAGGAATTGCAAAATCTGTTTTGTATCCCTCCTTGAAAAAATATTCCTGCATACTCTTTAGAAGTAGTGAATATTCTGGTCTTAATTGATTTAACAGTCTCGCATTATACAAAACCTTATTTTTGCTTGATAAGACTGGGAAAGGCACAGGGAATGACAGTGAAAAGAGACTTGGGGCTAATCCCAGAGGAAAGGATCCAGTTTATGTTGGGCATACAGAGGTTCTGTACACGGCGCAGAGCAAGGCACAGGCATCAGCAAGACCCTTGCCCTTTTGGATGCAATATGAACAAAATCAGCACATGCCTTTCTGTATGCCTCCAGTCCATTTAAACTGTTTTCCTGGAGCAGAGTAACCATTGCTTCCTCTGAGGTGAATACTGCTGGTAAAAGATGCAGACAAGCCACCAGAGTAGTGGAAACAGATCTGAGCTAGCGCAGCAAACTGTGAATTACTAATCCTGATACAAATGGTTTTGTCTCTTTTGTGTGGACTATATGAGAATGGCTCGATTTCTAATGTGCAGTCCTTCCTATTGCTGGCAAGAGAAATAATGGCCCAGATCACCTACATCACTTTATACACAGAGGAAAACAGGATACACATCATAGGGGGCCTCAAGGACAAGAGGATAATCCAGTACTTTTCAGGATCAACCAAGTATCTTCTCCTTTTCCTCATCTAGAAATTCTGCCTTCTGATCTGGTTTCTTCCTGCATCATGTGATGGAGAGGTGAGGAGCCAGCACTAGGGCTGAGCAACTGTGTATGGTATAAATTCACACCTGTATGGCAGCAGCTTATCAGTGCTTTTTCCCATAACAAGCAGTTCCAGAAAAGAGCTGTAAAAAGAGAGTAAAAGTGTGTTGCCCATGCCACAGAAGTGAATGCAAACAGTGGGACCATCCTGGGCTGATCACCATGTGGATTGGTACCACTGCAACTGGGATGGGGAGCCACTCACACACAGGGGACCCAGACCAAGACAGAGAGGACTTCCATCTGGAAGCAGGTCAAAGAGACCTGAAGAGTTGCTAGAACCATTCATTTTTTATTAGACTCTTTCTCACTAACATTTTTTTCTAATTCATCTGTCAGAGCCTCAAGATCAATTTATATAAAAATATAGTTATGTAGTTATCAATCAGATAACTCTATTTTCTGTACATCCAGGCTAAAGTGAGTCACCATCACAGAAATCTTGCTTCAGTGGGTTTGTGAAATACACTAATGTGCTTTATTCTGTTTCTCATCAGTATATCTGTCCAACCAAATTGTACTCTTCAGAAGCTACACAGTTCAATGTCAAAGCCTTTTTAAACAAATCAATGCCACAACCTTTAACAAAGAACCAGTCCTTCAGTTCCACACAGGATCCTGTCCTTGGAGACACAGAATGTGAACAATTTAAAACACCACAGGACAGATCCTCATCCTTTACCATAAGTAAGTGGGATTTACTCCCATACACAGCAGCACTATCACTGCAGACATTCACTTTTTAAACTCAAGAGGAAAGAGCCAGGCTAAGGTACACAACCTAGAGAGTGCCTAGTCTCTCAATTAAACTCTTATTTCACTAAGAATATGCTTAGTATATATGCAACCTGAATATGTTCAGGTTGACCTATCCCTGGAAGTGTTCAAAGCTGAACAATCTGGTTTAGTCAGTGTCCTTGAATAAGGGGGCAGTGGAACTGGGTGATCTTTAAGGTCCCTTCCAAACAAAACCATTCTGCAATTCTACGATTTATGAAAGCATGATGAGCAATCATCAAAAATCTTCATTAGAGTTTAAATATAAACTCTGAAGTGAAACTGTACATGGAGGCTGCTATTTCCCAGACCAGTTTCTGCATTCCCTTGGAAATGTTAAGCATTTTGTAACCCACTCATTATACACTGGAGGATTTTCCTGGCCAAGAAAGGAAATGGCTAAACCAACTTTTTTTCAGAATAAAAATGTAAATCATGCTAGTTCAACACCTTGGTTACTGTATTATAGCTATTATATATATCCTATCCCAAATAATTTTCATGCCAAATGCCCAGGAATTTACCTACTCATAAAATAATGGTGATTTTATTTTATCTATCCCTTATTGCTATATTACACAGGAGACAGGGATATAATTGGCACTGGAATTCCTAATAGGAGGTCAGTACACTGGTTTCATAGCGAGCAAAACCTGTCAAATGGAATAGTCTAAAAATTTGTAACAGCAATGCAATGCAAATGAGTGTCAAAAGTTGACTCTCACAACAGGGTCCATTATCTCAGTGGCAACACTGGATTTTGGCAGACATATGAGGCTCTAATATGACTAAGATTCTTATATCTCTTGCTCTTTTAAATGCTTCTCCATTTGCTTTCATTTTTAATGCCACCTCTTAAAACCTAGAGCTCTACCTTTTGTCATGCTGGTGATGTTGGTACATCATTGCTCAGACATGGGCAGAAAAGACACTTTCAAATCTTTTCCTTTTAAAAGACCTGAGTGTGGAACTTGGAGACTCAGCTAGAGCAATTCAGTGGACCAGCAGCAATGTCCTGACCAAGATGAGGGAAAAAAAACACTTGTGTGCAGGGTTACAAATAATTCCTTCTCAAGAGCAAGCAAATGAGACTGGCAGGTATGGTTAATCTGAGTGACTACTGCATCCCAAAAGTTCTCTCTCTTTGAGACAATTGATGTTGTCCTTGCCCAGAAATAAGTGTGCAGGTGTAACCTAATTCTTAATGAAGATGATTAATCAACATCTTAAACCTGACCCTCAATCTGAATTGTGACACTGTGACTCATATTAAAGAGGCTTTTACTTGCCAAGAAGCCACTCTGGCTTCAATGCTGCCATTCAAGAAATAAAGGCTACCTCAACATGAACACAAGTAGCATCTAGGCAGCATTTCTTTTCTTCTGGTGCTTCAGAAATTCAGACTAATCAGATATTAGAAGGACCATAATTCCTTTCAATAAAAGCCCTTCTTAGAACTGGTCTGATATCATTAGTGATACAAATTGCAGTAGTAAGAAAATAAAGAAAACTGATGCTTTATCTGAAGTGCAGGTGGCAAAACATACATTTCTCTCTGAGGAAAAGTAAAGCATTGTAAAAAAAAAAAAGGAAACTGTTGCGGTGCATATTTTNAAAGCGGTGCGTCAGGAAACTATTCTTTCATTTTGGTAGCTGTTATGTTCTCATATGTTAACACTTATTAGCAATTTAAGATTCAGAGCACAAAGCAACAATGCTGAGATTATTATGTTAATAAATTTGTGTCCGATCTTTGTAGAATATTATGAGAACATGTACTTTCCTCCTCAGCATTTTCTCTTCTCTCTGCAAAGACACTCTCAAAGGATGCCTGAAGGTAAGACATGGACTGAAGAATATTAAATGTCCCTCTCCAAATGACACTTGAAAAGACTGGTCTTTCCATGTTAATATTTTTTTTTTTTAAAGGAGAATGTTAAAAACACTATAGCTTCCAGGTGGTATCAGGGCTATACACTCACCTTTCATTTCATATTCAGCAAGACAAACAGCTACTTGTAGGACATGTTTAATTCACATTCTCTTTTAAATCTTTATTTTAGGGTGATAAAAATTAAGACATTTAAATGTCTGTTTTTACATAATCTATGCATTTCTCCATTGGTTACATGAACATCATATGATGGTTTTGATGAAACTGCAAAATGTCTTCTAATGGGGAACAACAGCAACAAGCACTGCAAGCACTGCCCTTCCTTGATACTTCAGGGTGCTTTAGTACATGACAAACCAATATTTGCAAATCAAAAATCATGATGATGTCAAACTAGAGCTTGTGCAAATCTCAGACTCTGTCCAAAAGAATAGCCCAAAAATCTGTGCCACCTGCATGATTAGAAATACAGTCATGTGAGGCTGTATGCAATTTCCTTATTAGGGCAACAGAGACAAATTCAGCAGGTGACTCCTGTGGTGTTTACCTCCTACTAGCTGCTGTCCTTAATTGCTGTCTCCTGAATCACAAAGAGAAAATCCTTGATAGGCAACTGGGGAAGGCAAGGCATCTGACTACTTAATTTTTCTTTTTCTTAATCTGAGTCATTATTGTTCTTGTGAATTTAAATGTTGTTGCTACATTGAGTTTGAGCTCCAGAGCCAACGACCTGCCTACAGCCTATCTTTCTCCACTGCACAGCCTGAGGACATCTCAGGCTGGACTGAAGAATCATCTGTCATTGAAACGTTAAGGACACTTGAATGGAGAATGATTGGGAATATCAAGGCTTAGAAGCACTGGAATGGACAACTTCCAGGAGAGGTCAGTCACCAAGATTCCAAGTCATTTATGTGCATCTTCTCAGGGCACCCAGCAGCAAGGAAACAAAGGACAGACTGAAAGAAGGGATGTACTAAAACAAAGACAACCTACAAGCAATCTGAAGCAAAGACTTGGTGCATTTAGAGATGGTGGTGAGAAGAGTGACAGAGTAGAATCCACAAGAGACCCATATAATCCTACAAGAAGCAGTGTACACCTAGTGCTGAGAGTTTCCAAGCTAAGAAGCAGCAAGGAGAAGGGAGAGGGATTCAATGGCTTCCATCCCTTATCCCCCCCAAACAACATCAAGAAAGCCTGGACAGACAACCTGGGTACAAGGTGATGTGTGTGTGCTGAAGATGAGACTCGAGCGTGTGTACCTAGTGTCTTTGTGAATATGTGCTACAAGAGTGTGAATGAGTAAAACAGATTTTGTTTGAAAATAAAACCACATTGCCCTCACTTGAGGGCTCATATTTGGCCTGGCTATGCTACAATCCTACAGTCACGAGAATCAGAGTCCCTAAATTGGTTCAATAATATTTTATGACTCATAGAAACAGAGAGAGCTGCAGCAATGAGGACTGGCTAAGACCTGTGTTTAGCACATTCTCAGTAAGGGACTTGTGCTCATTCTGTCCTGACTCAGATTAGAACCCTAAAATCCCTTTCATCCTATGCTAGCAAGGATATGCAGTCTTTCCACCTTTTTCTTTTTGTTTGCAAATAGTCTGTCCTGAACCCAATTAAGCTTTCCATATAAGAACATTATGTGTATGTTGCTGCATGCTTTTATTTCAAAAATTGGCACTGTCCCTCAAAATCATGAATCAGGAAAGACATTTTGATACAAAAACCCCAAACAACATTAGAAATAACAGAATGGGTCATTGCCAGTTATGTCTGATTCAGACTAGAAATACATTTACATTCACAGTTTTTCAGAAAACAAAAAATAAATTATAGCAATTTTCTAAGCAGTTTAACAATATTAAATCCCTCAAATGAGCTACCTGTAGATCACACATGAAAAAAAAAAGATTGCATTGTGTCACCAGACATATTCTCAAAGGGTTTAGCAACAATTTCTTATTTAAAGTAGAAATGCCAGGCTTTTTTTTTTTTTTTAGATCCTACACCAGAGAAGCTGCTTTTCTAGCAAAGATTTCCAAAATCCTTGTGAAGAATTTTGAGCTCAGGTATTATTCATTACTTTTACCTGACCTACTATCTTCCTAGTGGAAACAATTTCCATTACAAGTACAATTTTAAGAGTGTTGCAGGAAGGAAGCTCTAATAAAAAAACAGCATCCCAAATTCCTTAGTAGTTGTCAACAAGGGCTATTATTCCAATATTTTACAGATAATTCACATAAATACAAAAAATGCATGACTTGTCAATGTACTTTTTTATTATTTAATGGTGATAGAGGCATCACATTGCAGTTATATATTGTATATTTTGTGACAGTTTACCCTTCTTTTCACAGATATGTCTGTTTTCAGCAACAGTGCATTAGGAACACACTGGGATTTGCAACATGGAAAAGGGGCATCATGGCCTTGATGGCATTAAGTTCCTCAGGAAGGCCAAAATGCACAAATGGGTGAAAAAGTCTGATCAAAGACAAGTTCAAAGACCTCTCTGCCTTTCTCTGGGATAAACACAGGAACAATTTGCAACTCTCAATTTTAAAAGAAATTTTGGGGCCATTTGGCTGAGGTCTCTCCAGTCGTTCCCAGGGTAGAAATGGCAGCTGAAGGAGTCTCACCAGGGGCCCCATGGCATTAACTTCATGGCACACAGAGGCTGCTACAGTGACATAAGACTAAGGTGCATATCATAAACCATAAAATTAAGCACTACTTTTCTGGGCATGGTCCACATTTTAGTCTTGGAAAAAGCAGCAAAACATTCTACATCATTTTTTCAGATGTGGAATGTGAGATCCAACAAAAGAGAAACTTGATATACTAAACCAGCATCAAGTACAACACAGAACTGCTGGCAAGACTGACTCCAGGACTAGTGTTTGGTTCTCATACACTTCCTTCTTGTGACAGTCTTTATTGGGAAAGGGTTACGCTTTGGAAAGGTATGCTAGCAATTTTTGAGGGAACAGTTAATTACAGAGAGCTCCATTGTGGAAGTATGTTTGGATATGATTCAGTTTCTAGAATATGGCACTTGAATATTAGAAAGTAGCTGGCTGGATTTTCAAGGACTGAAAAGCAAAGTTTGATGGACAGTTTAAAAATATGTATTAAAAGAAATCATCCTTTCTTATGAACCTTTCTTGCTGTTGTTCCCTTATTGAACTGCATGTAAGTATGGAAGCTTTGAAAAGCATAACAATAACGCTGAACTTCAACAGATGCTGAAAACACCTGAAAAAATAAATTGGAATTGCCTTCTCTTGATTTCCAACTCCATCTCAGTCAGTCAACTGAGACCACTCTTGATGTAGCATAAAAAAGTAAGCAGGCTATTTCTGATTGTATTTCATGAAACTTGGAAAGCAAAACATTAAAGAAAATATCTAAGACATAAATTACCTTTTAATACTGCTGTTTTTACTTGAGACTCAAGTGGCTTCTCTCTGTGTTTACACGAACTCATGCTTTAGTCAGCCTGCATGTGTAGGCAGCCTTTCCTGAATGTTATGTTTTTATGAAAATAGTGGTTTCAAGCTCTCTTTGCTGCAGATGAAGAGGATATAAGACAGCAGAGCAACACATCATGGTGGCTGGGCAAATAGTTGTACATAAAGATATTGGCAGCCTTCAAATTTACTTTCATCTCATGGTTGACAGGTGCAAGTGCATGGCATTGATTGTAGCACATTCTTTCAAGTACACTTGTGATATCTATCTGTGAATATGTGAATGGTTTGTGAACAGCTCTTTTCACTCTGTCAGGTCAGATCAAGAGCAGAAGTAAAGACTGTGCTGCTAACTTGTGGTAAAAATCTATGTACTATATGGTAAAATCTATGTACTGCTTCACACATATCTGTATTGATTTGTAGCATGCTGCTCATCTCTGTGATTACATACCTCTAAAATTTGAGTCACAGATAGGATTCTATGATACACAGATAAGCAGTGTGTTACAAACTACCATAAAATGAATGGCAAAACTCATATTCTGGTTTTGTGTTTAAAACTGATGCCCTCACTGCCAAATGGGTATGATCAGAGGTCTGCATTGCTCTAACTTCATTATAATTGCAAGAATGTCATTTTTACGCAGGTATTGCTCACAATCCAAGTGGAAGAGGTGTCTGTTATCTGAAGAAACCTGTGGATGAATGTGCAAGGCTTCAAAGAGTACAATTTTGCAAGACAGACCTGGTGTGAGCCCCTGCTAGCAAGGAGCAGACAAGACTGTGGCTCGAGCCATCAGCAGTGTTAGTCTCTTTCTTACCACAGAATTAAGCTCCAATACTTGATGTTTGCCCTCAAACACATAAATCACCTTAGTATTCTTCAGTGAAATCTGGTTCTGCATTCCAAATTTTCCCCATAGATGCCTGGGGAGCCATGCATGACACAGGACTACATGATGTATTTCAGGGACAGGTGTAAATCTCTCAAGACATGTCTTGAGAAGCAATTGCCCAAAGCAGGCTTAAAAAAAATGTTTTTCTTGCTCATTTGAATTGTTGCCATCTGGAGGATATCTGCGCGACATCTACATAGGTTACTGACTCAATTTCAAAGAATTATTTAATTACTGCAGTCAGTCCTTCTTCCTTACTGAGTTTGGGATGGTGGAGGTTATGACAAGAAATGTGAGACTATAATTTGATCGTAGATATATGAAAGTCTTTTCAAATATCCAGAGAGAAGACAGTTTTATCAGAACTTCTACCCAGTTACTTTGAGCCTTGTCTTGCAGCCAATGGTATCTAGTCTACATATATATTAGCAGTATGCACCCATCTCTATCTCTCGGGAGCATTACTTTTCTTTTATGATGTTAGGATTTAATTAGGTGAAACACTAAACTAAAATTCTCAAGTGCATAAACTCATCAGTATCTTTTCATCCGTAATTGGCCCTATCTCAGGAGAATTACAGGAACCCAATATGATACACATCAATTCGTTTCTTGTTTGCTAATAAGTGTATGTAAAGCTGTACTACTATACCAAGAATCAGTAAGTTAATTCTCACCCTCTTCCATCTTTCTTAGTCTTTAGTTTTCTCTTGAAGTCCAATATCTGTCTTTTAGAAATTTAATTTATGTCAAGAAGTTGCAGAGAGTGAAAGGCAAACACAGCTAACTGACAGCTGTACTCCAGAGAACTGGAATATCCACTCTGGAACCAGTCACTGCATTTCAAGATTCAGTCAAGTACTCTCCCAGGAGCCCCCAGTTCAGCCTAGCTTTGGGTATATTTGTTTTGATGTAAACAAGAGAACATATGTTACATTACTAAACAGCAGCACTTCCTAGCTGAACAGACTGCAAAAAACCCTCTTGTACTCGTGCATTTGCACATGGATCTGAGTTGTGGTGTGTAAGACCATCTCTTTTTCTGAGTTCTCAAAATCATAGACTAACCTGTGCCCCAGCAGGGAGCCTGGAAGGTAAGACCTCCAGTCATAGGTTCCCCAGGAATAAGTTGGGTTTCTCCTTTGAACAGAATAAATTCTAGAATGAAGTCCTAGTTTGGCTTTTACATTCTGATTATTTGCAAGTAGTTGTTCATAATATCACTTTGACGAAGCAGGCTGTATGACAAGGTCCAACCTTTATTCAATGAAGTGGAACCCAGCAGTAGTCCCACAAAATCTGTAAAGGATGAATAGAATTTAGCCAAGAGCATTTTTAGGCCTCAAATCTGCAAGCACTTTTCAATCTACTTAATATTATGAACATGAAAAGTTGTAGATATTGTGAAAGTTAGTTGGAGTGTTTTTTTTTAGTTGTGGGTTTCACCTTTTTCCAAGTATCACCTTTTTCACAGTTTCTGAGCTGTGCTTAGTACTACTTCTTTGTTTAAATCTTTGTCACCATGGCGTGGCCATTCTTAATTACTATTGATGAACTTAATTTAATTAAATTTAAATTTAATTTGAAGGAAGCATTTTATAATTTCTTTTTTCCCCAATATTTTAATCCTCAATATATCATCAGTAAAAATTCTTGTTGGTCAAAACTCCTGCAGTTCCTCACCAGTCTATGTCATCTGAGAACTCAAAACCATAAATTAATTCAAATTACATCTTTTATAAGAACAGATACACATCATAGATTGCTGCAGCACTGTACTGATTATTGACTTCCTAGTTTTAATATAACTATATGTAGATTTATAATTATAATGAAATACTATGACAGTTTACCTGATATCTTTGCTAATTAAATATGGCATTCATAATACAGTACTTTGATTAAATCATTTATAATAATGGATCCTCTCCAAATGGTTGGAAGCACTAAAGAAAATTAATTTAAAAATTAGTAAATTGATCTTCATTGAATAAAACCATTCAAATATGCATCTAATCTCCTGCTAGTTTTTCAGAGCCAATTTTAATAATTATATCCATAAGCAAAATTTAAAAATGGAAAGCATGAGAAATAAGAGGGCTCAAAGAAGTACAAGATTTTGCACATGGATATACAAAGTGTTCCTAAGGATGCCAATGTAGTATTTTTGTGCTGTTTTGGCAGGGAATAACTAGTCTGTTTTTAGACTAATCATGTGAGCTGGATGACTACTAACAATTCCATGAAATGTTAAAAAATAAGATTTTAAAAAGGCCAAACATTTCCAAAAAAACTGATGGTATATTTTTGTGCATAAACTGCATGATCACACCCCCACCAATTTCATGCAGTCTTGGCTACTAAACATCTAATTGGGGAAATACTGGACTTATGCCTGACGTGTCCACCTGTGTAGCATCCTTGAAAAATGGAGGCATTGTTTAATTTCTAGAAGTACAGCTCAGAGGGATAAAAGAAGCCAGTGAAATATTGGCATCCCATGATGTGGGAATGTCATTTTACACCAACTCTTCTTAGGTTAAACAGCTCTTTGCTTCACTCTTTTTCACTCTAGCCTATGACCAAGACTGTCTCCTTCAATTATCCTTGCCCCTGGGCTTTACCAGGGTCCAGGGGTCTGTTCCTCTCAGGCAGAGACCTGGATACATGGAATTGCCACCTATCAAGGTAAGGTAACTACCTTGTGAAGGGAAGGAGGTGTTCAAATTTTTAGCTGCCTCTAAAGCTCACTTTGCTTTCCCAATCCTCCTACTGTACCCTCAGGAAAATGCACAATAAGAATATGAAATAGTAATCCCTTGAAAAGCTTGAAATATTTGAAAAGAAAGCAAAATGAAATAGAACCTGCCTTATCCCCAAAGACCGACTCCACCTTTCTAATTTTACCAGCCCAATGTGCTCACAGAACAGAAAAATAAAGAACAGAAAATAAATTAATTGTTTTATTTCTGGAAATAGTTTATCATTCCATTAAATTTCCAGTTTGTTATCTGCCCAAATGATAAAGACATTTAGCTCATTACAGCTTTTGCTTCAGGAAGGAAAGAAAGAGGAGCAGGACAGGATTACTACTCCTTTATTAATCTTCACTACTTTAATGACATGGGGTCTCAAAATTAGGGCCACAGCCTCACCATGATAGCTGCAATGCAAACTAGTACAGCACCTTCTTCAAGAGAGCACCAAGGCACACACAGGACTCAGGTTACACAAGTGGAAAAAATGAAGGAAGAAAAGAGCTGGGTAAGACAACCACAGTTCACAGCCCACCAGATGCTTGCAGCACAACTTAACAGGAATATTCAGTTCTGGTCATTTGAATTGTCTGATGCTATACACAGTGGACTCATTTCACAGCTGCTTGGAACAGTGTAATCCATGCTGCCTTTGTATTTACTCTGCTGCCTTGGGAGATTTGAAGGATGGAGAGGCTAAATGGAATGAAATTAAATGTTTGGTTACAACTTTTATCTGTCTGGGTGTGCATAGAATTCTTTCAAGCTACAAAACTGACAAATTTGCTTAGATTGTTTTCCTGAACTCCCTTTAATTTGTAATCAAAAGGCATACAGAAAATGGAAGTGTGGAGAATCTAATTTTGAAAAAGAAATCATAGCTTTTACAGAGGATTTCATACTGAGAGAGAGTATCAGAATAAATTTAGTTAGCTGACATATATTTGACAGAAAGAGTATCTCCCTCCAAACTCTCAGAGAAAGACAGAATGGTTACAGAGAGAGAGCCCTCCTTGAAAATGCCTGTGAACACAGTTAAAGGGACTTTTCGACCTCTGGAAGACCAGCTCCTAAGAGAGTGCCTGTGTGTGTGTATGTGTGTGTGTGTATGTTTGTGACTTTGCCAGACAAGAGTTTTCTTCCATTCATGAACTCAGGCTAACTCATAAGAAATTAGAATTCATGTCTTGTCCCAAAATGACATCCAACAAAAGGTCTGAGTCACCTGTTTCAGGGAATAATCTCATAAAAAGTAATTGCTAACAGCATTACAAACATTTCCTTGTGCCAGACCTGCAAACATTTTTTTTGAGGTTGGTACCCAAAAAAAGTCCAGGTTAATATGACTTAGCCTACTACCTAGAAGACTATTGGACCAGATAAGGGAATGATGTAAAATAATTAAAATGAGATTTGCTTAGTACATTAGCCTTCTTTTGACACTCTTGGGGACTTAGTGGGAATCTGTGGAGAGGGATAACAGCAGCAAAATGCAGCAGTAAGCTGTGTTTTCAATAGCTATTGATCTGTGCCTTTGAGTTCAGCACTAAGGCCTCTGTTTTGAAAACATCCTGCCTCTTAAGACCTCTTTCCCAGCACCTAAACATCCCTGAAAAAAGGAAGAGAAGTGTCTCAGCAGCAGGTTAAGAGGAAGTTTCAAGGGAAAAGGGGTGGATGAGAGCCCTAAGAATAGGTACAAATAGGTGAAGTAGAAGAAATGCATCTGGCTGTTCATGCTTTAAAATGCTACATCCTTTTCCCAGAACTAGCCCTTCTAACTTAGGCCACTAAAGTCAATGGTATTTTACGTTGCTTTGTCTGAGTTTGCACTAATAATGCAGTTGAGCAGGGAAAGAAGTCTTTGCCTTCACAGGTCCAATCAACTCTTCTTCTACAAGACTATCTTTCACCATACACTGATATAACATTTATCCTCTTCCTACTCCCATCACAGCCCAATATTGCAGTAGGCACAATTAAAGGACAGAATTGGAACATATTGCTGGAACATATTGCAGTTCAGTATATTTAGACTGATGTCTTTTGGGTCTGGTACCCTGTTATTTTTGAATGTCGTAGAAATACTTTGCTGCACCACTTAGTCTGTAATTTTACTACTAAATATGACAGCAATCATCTAGGAATGAGAGAGGTATTTACTATAAACAAATCCAAAGAATAATAAGACCTACCATCCTCCAGAATCCATTTCTATATCAGTTATGCATATATTACTGACAGTATAATCAGAAGCTATGGAGTGTGTACCATCTGCAGGGCTGGAAGCAGCAGAAGGGACAGTTCTGTCAAGTTGGAGTCCTAGGAGTACGATTCAGCTCCTCAAAACAGATGCACCCATCTACTTCTCCAGCTACACAGAAATCCCAGGGTGTCCCTGAGCCTGAGACTGGAGAAATGGCCTCAGCAAGAGGAAGCTCAAGCCCTGCTGAGGCTGATGAGCAGAATGTGTGGCACCGGGGAGTTTGCACCAGAGATTGATAGGTTCTACAGGAACCGGAGCCCCACACTTCACAGAAGGTATGGCCAGAGGCCAAGAATGGAATCTTCTAGCACAACTAGAGATAAAAAACTGCAACTTCTGAAAGCAAGGATGCTCCCTCTCCAACTGCAGATGTTTATTGCAAAACTGCTGAAGCCAATAGGAAAACTTTATTAAAGAGAAGTTGGTTGGAAGAGGAGAGGAGCATGCTTGTAACTTACGAACTGAAAGAGATGAGAGTTAGAGATACTAAAATCATAAGGGGAAGAGAACTAGGGAAGAAGTCCAAATGTAAGCATTGTATGAAGTAACACAGCCAAAAAGTAAAAACAGGACTTAATAAAAGCTGACATCAACCTGACCACCAAGACTAACTGAGGGAGCAGTCACAACATCTGGGGGTCTGCAGCAAGCAGTGGAGGACTCAAAGCCTCTGCCTGCCCTCTGTTGTCCTCCTGCACTGACCTGTGAGGATCAACAACAGCTCGGTGTGGGCCCAGAGCCACCACCAAAGCTCACTGCTGTTCCCTCAGCACCCTGCCAGGCTTCTTGCTCCTGGAAACCACTTACTACTGTCCCAAAACCAAGGCCAAAGGGCATTCACAGAAAGTTGTCATTTCCACCACCTTTGAAGATCTCCTGAGGATTGAGGCAGACTGAGGGCTGCTGCCAGCTGTGTTTGGGTGCCTTTCAAGCACAACTTTCATGTTCTTTCCCCCTCTTCTCTTCCCTCTGTAGCATGTCCTCAGCTGTGAGGCTGCAGCATGGCTTCCTGGCTCATACCCTTCTGAATATCTGTAGCAGCATGGAGACAACATGCTGAAGCAAGGAAAAGGGGAAATGCAGCTCCTTTGACCCAACTGTCCATCAGAGAGAGACAAAAGGAAGCTGGTGTATCCTTGAGTGTCTGATGGACTACACAACATTTTTCCACTGTTTGCTTGCAGCCATTGTTGAACAGACCCCAGGTTATCCAGGACTCAGTTCAGGCAGGGTGGGGTCCTCTGCTCTTGCCAGAGCCGGCTGTTGTGAAGGGCAGGAGTTGGACTCCAAAAGGGCAACTTTTTCCCCCTCATTCCCCACAGCAGGAGTGGGCAAGGGGCAGCTACCAGCAGCCTGCTGTGCCCCAGGGACTCTGTATCCTGTGAGCTGCTGTCCTCTGTGGCAGCCAGGAGAGAAGGAGCAGCCTCAGGCTGTGGTGAAAAAATAGCAGGGTAAAAGGTTCATGCTAAGCAGTGAGAATGGAAGGAGCAGGCTCCTAGAGGGAAATTGTTCTCTCATGTTTAATCTTTGTGTGCAATGAATAGAGAGTGGGCCAGAGCTTCCTGCTGTTCCAAAAGCCCTGGGGAAGATATGAGGCCTGAGCACAGTAAACATGTCCCTGCAGGTTCCATGACAGTACTCTCATCCTTGGCTGCCTGTCCAAACTGAGCAAAAACTGAGTTCTGGGCTACACAGGCTCTGCACAACACAGTTTGGTGGATACACAAACCCAGACAACAGTTTGTCTTCGTCCCCTGCTCTGCAGAGAGAAGATAAGTGCCCTCCTATGAAACCCCAGCTCCACTGCCATGACTATTCCTTGCCAAGCAAGATGCCTGGGAGTATGAGAATAGGTGAAGAAGCCTCTGGAACAAGACTGCAACTTTTCTGCCCACATTCAGCCGCAGGCTGAAGACAGGCAACTCCGGCGCTTTCCAACAGAGTGCTGTTTGTGACACACGATGTGCTCAGCACTCTGAAATGCAGAAACCCTCTGAAACTGCTTGTTTCTCTGGATGCTCATGTGGCAAGACAGGGTCTGCAGTATAACTGTGTGTTGTGTCATGTCATCAGCCCTTTGTTCTATGCTCCCTGCCAAAGGCATCTTCAAACTCTCCATAGCTGGCACATCTGTTATTTCAGCCCAAGAGTATGGTGTAATGTTTCATCTTCAAGAATGCAACTTTCTTTATCTATCAGATATCACATGTGAAAAGACAGACTGTCCTGAAGTCCTAGACCTTGATCTTTTTGCACTATGGTCATTTTCCTATATCCAATGAAGTCAGTGAAAGCCTGCAAACTAAAATAGGCCCCAGGTTTCATGCTCAGTCATTCTGAGGCCAGCATCCATCCCTGTGTAACTGATTCAAAGCAGTTATGCCACAGATTGAAATGTAGTTTGGGAAAGTGAACATGTCTTCACTTGTGTGAAGCCATGAATACAAATAAAGCCCCTTGTTGACTAAACACTGATCAATGTAAAAGCAGATATATAAAGCCATTTGCATGTTCCAGCAGCCAAACCACACTTGCAGTCAAGAAGTGAGCTCAAGTCTTCTTACCTTGTTAATTCACCAACCACTGACTACAAAGAAATCCATATGCAAACATTCCTCACTCCGAGATTAAGCCTTTTATGAATTGGCATAATTTATAGGAAAGGATGGATCAGGATTATAGATTCTGGTTTCACAAAGCCAGTTTTTATATACTGTGACTAATAGTCCTTTTCAGGAAAATTTTATTCAGAAGAACATATAAATACATATGTAAATATGAATGTGCATTGAAGTCTCATCTGAATCAGCAAAGCCAGGGATAATTTAAGGGAGTCAGATTTAGGTCTGCATTTGTATGTTTTCCTAAATTGAAACCAATGGGAGACAAATTTTAACAGGACTATTGATCATAAATTGGGCCATTATTATAAATTTTGGAACATTTCATTATCTGCTGTGCACTTTACGTTCTTACCACATTTATCCTGCATATCTTTCCTTGCACATGCAACATGAGGACTTTTAAGTACCAATTAATAGATAAGTAGAGGAGATGACAGATGGCCTAATTTAGAAATAGGAAATATTTAGCATCCACATAAAGTAGTATTGTGCTCAGTCTTCATCACTCCTCTCTTCATGTGTCTGAAGTGTTACAGTTACATATACTTGCTTAACTACCAGACATGCACATTGTTGATATTAGCCAAACCTAAGCAAGCTTTTACAGTAGTGGCAACTCAGGGTTTCTGCACTTTCTTTTATAGACTGCTAGATTCCTGTCAGAGCTTTGAAATTCAAGGCAGGATTTCTCTGTATTAGGCAGTAACTCAGTCACCTGACAGTAGTAGTAGTAACTAGTATTAAAAGTGGCAACAGCTTCAAGAAAATACTTTCATATTGATCCTCTATTGCTCTCTCAGATCCTTTATCACTTTCTCAGAAGAACACTGGCAACCATTTTGCTTTCACAGTTCCATGTCACCACAAACCCCTATTTGCTAGATAGAAGCAGAGTGCACAAAACTGTGGTGAGCCTGTGGAGATGCCAGCTGCAGCTCTGGGGGGCAGGCATGCACAGGCAGAGAGCAGTTCTTCTCAAAATGTCTCTCTTTAGTCCTTATCAACAGTTTAAAATATCACATTTGTGGACAACAATTAAATGATACCAGATAAAATCAGTTCTATGCAAAAAATTATGATAGAAGCATTAATAAAAGGCTAGAATTTGATGCTCAAAGTGTAGTAAGTTTCTGCTGAAGTTATAACCGAGTCACTTAAGCTGTACCAAAACTTCAAATATGAACCATGGCATTAGGTGAGCACTTGACCTTCGTCTTCCACATCTGAAGTCTCAAACTAAATATTTGCATTTTCAGTATGTGATAAAAAACAAAAAACCAAAACACTATGCACAGCTTTTAAGTACAAATCTTGATTTTGGTTTTTTATATCCCCTTATTAAGGAGAGGTAAGATCTGAGTGCCAGTTTGTAGGGCAATCTGATTATACTGATTATACTGATTATAATCTGTTAATGATTACACAGTAACATTTAGTCCTTCTCCTACCAAGAACATAACCCACCCATTTCCAGGTATATTCTTATTATCAAACTAATGAAAGCATTGTCTTCTATACACTACTTCACCTTAGATGTTTCCTCAGGATTGATGGAGAGCTGATTACTGAGACAGACAGTGAATTAGAAACAGTGTTCAGTGAATGCTACATGCCATAGGATATTTTTTAATTTCTGTTTTTATAATGGTTTCTTTTTATTTCTACTACCAAATGGTAAAATTGTTCACAGAGGCCTGACTGAGCAACTTGTAATTACAATTACTAATTTATATGCAAAGGACTATGTATTAGAAAGGAAATTGGCAGGTTTCAGGTCACTTTATATCTAGATACAAGTATTTCCTTTTTTGTATTAAGCTAACTGAAGAAGAAAGCTTCCTTTTAACTAGATTCCTCACACCAATTTTATTAATAGTTAGATACCCTTAGTGCCCATAGCACTGTAATAAATGTAAATTTAGAAATGGCTAACACACTTCAGGAGGCTGAATGGTTGTTGACAAAGTACTTGCACAGATTTGCATGATTCTATGTTGCTGTGAGAGCACTTAAAGAGAAAGGAGAGCCATAAAGTCCATTAAAACTTCAAACTTATTTAAACTGAAGCAAATATTGATACTAAATGACATTAGTGAGATTACACATGGAAGACAGGACAAAGGCAAAGGAAATGGATTTAATATCTTCCACTTGCAAATCACAAGAGTGACTGAATTCTCAAGGAAAAAAATGCAATTTCTATCACAAGGAGGACTAGGAGGAGCACAAATGATTACCCCACCAGAGAGCTCAGCTTGCTTGTTTTAGCCAAATGACATCCTCCTCTCCTCTTCACTGGCATGCTTTACTTTCAAGACTTGCACCTCCACAGGTGCCAGCTGACCTAGAGTCCAGGTGGGAAGGGAGGAATGCCCACAAGGGAAGGGGCCACTGTGGCACACACCCTGCCCCTGGCACTGGGGAGTGGCTCATCGCTCACACAGCCAAACAGAACAACAAACTCACCCCTACACTCACTGTTCAGTCATTCAGGGGTACCTTCCCATGGAAACTTTGCAGTTCTTCGAAATCTTCCTGCTTCTCAGGACAAACATGACCATGTGGGAATTGACAGATTACACTAAGTCCTTGACATTGCTCCCCAAGCAATCCAAAACATATTTCCTGTTTTTAGCAGGAAGGAATGGAAAAAATTAAAGAGAATTTTAAACTTATCATTTTAGCATGGGAAACTGAGACCAGAAAGCTGTTCAACAGCATGACATCTAGGAAAAGAGGGGAATTCTGCTGAGTGGACTGGTCAAAGACACTGCTAAAACAAAATATCATGAACCCTTTACCCTTCTGAAATAGATCAATAATTTAGAATTTATTCATTATTGTGAGCAGAAAGCACAGTAATTTACTTCTCTTGTGATGAATACTGGGTTCTTTGCCAAAGGATTTGGGTGGAGAATAGAAAGTGAATTTTAGCTGAAAATAAATTTGCTAAAATTCCGCATCAATCACAAATAAAAAATTCATCAGAAATATGAGTTTTGGTTCTCTGGAACTTCATGCAAAACTGTTATTTAGTTTGGCCTGAAAAAAATGGGGAATGTGAGATTTATAAAAAATCATGGTTCTTCTCCACCTTTTGCTTAGAGAGCATGACAATAAGCCACTGTCCCTCCAAAAAACCCAGGAAAATAAGTTTTCATCATTCCACTACAACAGGTTAGCTCTGTTGATGGTCCTATTTTATTCTCAAGTCAACTTCAAACGTTTTTTAAGTCTTATTTTCTAAGTACTGTGACTTACATACCCTGAGTTTTTTGTGTGCCAACATTTAGGATAAAATCACATATGTCTTCAGGGAACAGAGATTTTAGTACATTGGCAAAAGGAAAGAATTTTAAAATGGCTGCCCTGTATTTCAGGGGTTGTGGGAAAGATACTAAACCTCACTGCCTTGCTGAAATGTTCTACAGGTTGGACACCAGATATAACAGATATAACCCCTCAGTAAAATGAACTACAAAGAGTCTGGAAGATCTACTTTTGAATTTTGTGTCTGCTACCCTTTTCAGCTGGCCTGGGGATGTAGCTCTCAATTCCTAATGGTTCCATTACTGCTGATAGTGTGCCTCAGAAGAAAGATTGAAAAGAATGGTTCATGAAGGAGACACAGGCACAACTCTGTTTCCATTACCTTGGTCTGGCTTGCAGCAGCAGAAACTTTTTACATTTCCAGTACTTTCACTGAAAACCCCATCCTTCAGAAATGTGGCTGCTATTTCAGCACATGCCATGGAATGTTCTGAAATCCTGTGTTTCAATTCCTCTACTGGAAAGACAAGATAAATGAAGACTCGGACTAGGCCAGCATTTCACCTGCAGCCAGGCAGGGGAGCTAACAGAGCAGGCTTGGCACAGCAGGAGCACAGGCCTAACCAGCAGTGTTCATTTTCCCTGCTGTTCCTGGTAGTGCCACTGGTGAATGAATGACTCACTGCAGCCATTCCTGATGCCTTCTACAGAGCATTGTCAGGGAATGAGAACCGGTCTCGTTTGGCACGCACCCCCAGGGAGGCAGAAGTGAGAACCCCAGAGTCTTTCCATGCAAAGAATTCAAACTTAGATCTGGGTTTATTTCTGATTCAGAGAGATTCAGTTCTTGGACTACAAATGTAGGCAGCTGACTTATATCAGTCATGTATGTAGAACTCAGAAACATATATCTGATTGAGAATGGACATCTGACTAAAGCGCTGTCCTAAAACCAGCAAGGAACTGCCTTAACTAATTTTAAAAAATTCTCAGTATTAGTGAGTCAGAGGCACTCCACATTTTTCCTCATTAATTTGTTGTGGAGACTGAAAGAAGCTTTCTTAGTACTGCTATGACAGTGCATTCAAATAATTTGTCAACAATGCCACTTTTATTCTGCAGCAAATTTGCATGCTATTTGCAAGTGCTCTATACATAAGAATTTAAAAACTAGTCTATGCTTCTCTATTACCAGGAAAAAAAGGAATATAACATCAAAATAAACAAAGCAAAAACTTCTGGAATATATTTTCTTTTGAAATGCAAATCTCTGAGATAGGTAATAAATTCAAGTGTTCAAGAATCTTTCCATCTCAGTATTTTTTTTAGTTACACAAATAATGTTCTTCTCAATTTCCATAAAGAGAGGCCATTTTTTTACAAAGGATAATCAAGAAATTTGAATTGGCCAATCCAAACCTGCCATTGTCCACACACCCCTACAAATTTGAAGAATAAGAGTGATTGAAACCTTGAGCATGCTTGAAAACTCTCAAGCCTATCAAGAGTATACATTTCCATTAATATTTTGATTCCAATGATGTAGAGAAGTGCTTAATGAAAAATGTTTAAGACACTCCTACAAAGACATTTCATCCAACTGTTTCTTAGATCACATGAATAATAATATTTTTTAAACCAAACCAGAACAATGTTATTATAGCTTTTAAGATTTTTAAAAAAAAATGTTTAGAGAATAAAAAAAATCTTGAGGAATAAATGACCAGCATTACTTTTTAACATTAGAATTGAAAAGCAGAGAAGGGATACTGAAGAATGAAAACACTGTTCCACTGCAGAAAATATATTGCTCAAGCTACCATCATAGTTTCAGTTCTGTTTGCTGTGCTTTTAACTCAAAATAAATGAATTTAGAATAGCCTGCAATAGTAAATAACTGGAAATTCATTCTATGTCTAAATGACTGTTAGAGGAGACACAGCTGTGTTGGAAACAAATCTTACCAATATTGTATTCTGATTTTTGCAACATTTGAAAAGATACAGAACCATCATTTATTTTCTCTCTTTCTGGGAGATGAATTTGTGCTCTTTTTAAAAAAGTAAAAAACTATTTAAGTTAGAAGAGTGAAGCACAGTATTTTGTGCCATCTTTGACATTTAGAAAAGGATGGAAAGATTGTGTTTCTAGAACTGCAAAGAGCCATAAAACATAGAAAAACAGTGATTGATAGATTTTAAAAGGAATGTTTACTTTAATGACTGTCACAATAATTCTTGGAAGCAAAAGTATAGATAGGAAAAAAGATTAAGAGTAAATTCCATAAAAGTAACAAAACATTTTTCTTCCAAAGAATATTACTAAATTTGTGTATTTCAGTGAGGTATTTTAATACTGTTAGTTTCTTAAATTATATAGAAGCTTTGAAATGTCATGTCATAGCTCACTTAACTGATTTATAGACCTAAAGTCCTATGTTAGGAGGATAGTCTGCTTTATTCAGAGCAACTAGGCACTGGAATCTAGAAGAAGTCTGAAAAAACTCAATTTTTTTTTTTTTCCCAAGAAAGAGAAATGTATTATGGTTAGCAGTGTATTTTTAACACACACTGGAGCAATTAATCAATACCTCTGTTATGAATTTGCATTTTATTTGTATTTTGATTTTTTCTTTTACTATGAAACTATGAGAACTAAAATATTAAGAAAGTTACCACAACCATATTTTGTTTTTACCTTGTAGACTGATTTCTTAAATCCTACTCTGTCATTAACCATTATGTGTACTACAACAATATCCAGGAGACCTTGTCACAGATCAGTAGTAACCCCTTGTGTTCAGCAAAGTAAGAAAACATTCCAAGGAAAATATCTCCGTGCAAGGAAATGTAGCTATTTGACAAAAGAAATGGGTCAATACAGAGGGAGAATGGAGTGAAAGGAGGAATATCCAACCATCTCAACAGACTGGCCACTGCTGAGGTCAACAAAAATCATGGAAAAAGTGGGTTTTTAGGGGAACTGCAAAGTGGTTATTCACCAGGGGCTACTGCCAACGATGTGAGATGGTCCAGGAAAGGGAATTAAGGGTTTTACCTAGCAACAAGTGGGCAGTGCATTAGTGAGATACACCAGGGTTATTAAGAAGTAGAAAGACAAACTGATAATGCCCAAGATATGTGACTCTTGGCACAGTGCAGGCTAGAAGAGCCCCATGAGTGAAGGAAAAGAGACTGTGAGCCTGAGCAGGCTGAGCTTCCAGAGGGATACAGGACATGGCTGATGCCCCTGAAGATCATGGATGACCCAGTCATAAAAAAGGGAAAGGGATGAGATGAGATAATATTGGAGAAATTAAACAGTCTAACTTCAATATACAAAATGATACTGAGCTGTGATCGAAGACAAACAATTTATGACTACCTAGTAAATAATACACTGATAAGAAACAATCTTTATGATTATGTCAAGAAGAAATTGTATCAAGCCAGACTAATTTTCAGGCCAGGTTATCAAACCATTGAGACTGCAGTTAGTGTGACATGAACATGATTTTTCTAACATAGTCCCCAAAACTTTCTCAGAAAAAAAGCTGGGAAACATGGTCTAGATGACAGCAGTATAAGATGGATGCAGACCCAGCTGAAAAATAAGATTTAAGGACTTGGTACAAAATGTTTTCTGTCAGCAAAGTGAGGCAGAGCTTTCTCCAGAGCCTGATGTTATCTCGCTTTTTAAAATTCAAACTTAATCCTCACCCATAGGCGAGGTTGTCTATGAAGTATAATGTCCCCTTTTTTACACTTTTGAAATCAGCTTTTTAATAAAATTGGGATAAATTAATGTCCAGAGGAGAATAACATAAAATCTAGAGATTTTTGTAATGTTAAAAAATTCTCAGTGACCAGGCATTAAGGAATGTCTAGCACCAAAAGATCATAAAAAGATTTAATTACAGGGTTTTTTTTTAAATAAAGAAAAAATTTGTGCTTCTAGGCATAACACACTTACTTAATTGTCATTTCTTAAAAAGCTGAGGGGCAGGCAGGTAGAAAGAAGTCCAATGATGCTGCACAGTAATTGTAACCTTTTGAACAGTATTAAAACTCTTAAAAATCAGTAACTTCAGAGACATTAATTGCCAGTTGTGTCCACAAAACAAGCTGTAACAATTATTAGCAGCTATTTAATTAAATAAAAATTAGGAAGGATGGAATACAGAAAGACAATCTGCTGTCCTAATCTTCTGTGAACATTATTTTTACTGGCAATGTTTTATGGAATTTTGTAATGATAAAATATTTGGCTTTTGAAGCACAGAAAACACAAACCAACTTTTGTTTCATCTTATGATTTAGTGCTTCACATCTTTCATCAATCTTTACATAACTGGATTTTAGCCACTATGAATATTCTTTGAGATATGTGTATCTTCAACCTATAACTCTGATGAAAAGACACATAGTTGTAAAAAAAAAAAAAAATCTAATAAACAAACACAACACATTTACAAAGATAGAATCATGGAATCATTAAGGCTGGAAAAGAAATCCAAGGAGACTGGATTAACCATTAACCCACCATAAAAAGCACCATAAAAGCATATCACCAAGTGCCACATCCACACACCAAATGAACACTTCCAGGGATGGAGATTCTACTCAGGGCAGCCTCATTCAATGCTTGATAAGTGAACATTTGTCAGATTTTGTGGTTTCCAGAGTCCTATTTGGCTGAGGCTTTTATTCTGTGGCAGTTGGTTTAAGTGTTTTCTTTATCTAATTTTCCTTTACCCAGGTAAGGGTTGTTGTATACAAACTCTTGTCATCTTCTGTTTCATCAATGTCAACTGGCATTTTAGAAATATATCTGTTATTTGCTGAGAACTGTACATGCTTTTCCATGCTCAATTTCATAAAGATCCACTACAACAAAAGTAGTGGGAAAAATAAACTATGAGCAAGGTCCTTATCAAAAGCTCATTCAGGTGAGCTGGAAAACTTCCTCTGATTTTAAATCTAATGTTGTTTACAAGCACCCTGTCTCTACTGCTACTCATATTGGGTAAAAAGAATTAGACAGTAAGGGAAGTGTCAGAAAAGGATTTAGATAACCAAACAAGGATCCAGTTGGAATTTAAATACCTTTTTTGGGGGACACATAAAAAATTGCCTTTCCAAGAAGTACCTAAACTTCATATTCATATGTGCTTTATAAGTTTCCACATACATAAAACTATCTCACGGCTAAGCCTCAAAAATTATCCATTCCTCTGTCAGAATCTACAACTGCAATCTACAATCTGCAACTATATCTATACTTTAATAAAAATAATATCAGGGTATGGTGCAAGCAACAAGTTTGCAACTATCCTTCCTCCTAACTGTTTGAATGTGTTTTGGCATGATTTCAACCCCCATGAACTAATACTGTCTTTGAGACTGTTCTGGTACAGATGACATTGCAGCTCAGGCCCAAAGCAATTTTCAGTAGGTGGTGCAGGAGTAAATACATAATATGTAACATGTAGTTTATTGGGAAAGAGAAACAGGAAAAAACCTATTCAATCCACTAATTTTTAATTTTTTTTTTCATAGGGAAATCTAAACACATCTTAGCCTGTAAACTGTTTTGGACTGGCATACTCTGTATTCTTCCTCAGGAATATGCCACTGTGTGCAGTGCTTAGTAGTGAGGTCACCTGCTTGGCTGTTCTAATCCCACATACTTTCTACAATTCTGCCTTCTGTGTGATACTAATTTATGTGGACTGCCCAAAAGAGTAAAATGGAAAATATTCACAGACTTTAAACTATGACTTGTTTTTATTGCCCCCCAAGTAGTAAGGAGGTTCACGTTTAATTCTTATGTTCTTCCGTATGGGAATCCAGCCTGAGTATCAGACCTGGAATTCCCCCTTTCTGTTATTACCAAGCCCAAACGGGGGATGTGGCACATGTATTGCGATACCACAACCACAAACCTTTACAAGGAGAGGCCAGCAAAAAGCTTGGACCTTTTGTAATGCAGTCATGACACAGAAATTTTGAAGAATTCTAACATTTTACAGGGTATTAGTCACAATCAATTCTTGAATGACAGAGGAGAAAGAAAGGCTGAACTGGAATCTACACCTAAAGAAATCATCCCGACATTATATGCCCACTGGGGAGCAATTCCTGCCTGCACATTCTCATATTCATTGTGCTAACTGAACCTAGCCCTAAGAAGGCTGACTGCTCACCCTACAACATTATTTTTAAGTGCTACTTTTCATAATCAAGCCTTTTGACCCTCTCTCTAGTAACCAAACTAGAACTTTATATCCTGGATGAGAGGGAAGTTGGATGGGCGAAAACCTGCTTGGACAGTCAGGCTTGGAGGTTGGCAGCTAATGGCACACACAGTACTAAAAGGCTGCAACCTTCTGGCACTGCTGCATGGCTCTGTGCCAGCACCTGTCCTGCCCAACTCCTTGCTCAGTGACCTGGAGGAGGTGGTTGTGTACAGTTCTGTCACACTTGCAGATGACACCAAATTGGGAAGTGCAGACCTAAGTGCTGGTCTGTCATTCAGAGGGACATATAACAGGCTGACACAGGAACATTATGATATTTTATGAAAATCTGTGCAAAGTTCTGCACCTGGGAATCTTGACAGGCAGCAAGATGAACCAGCATGAGCCAGCAGCGTGCTCTGGCAGCCCAGATGGACAACAGTATCCTGGGTGTGGTACAAAGCACAGACAGAGGATTCAGAGATGTGATTATCACCCTCTACTTGGCACTTGTCAGATAACATCTGGAACATCGCACACAGTTTTAGGTTATCCACAAAAAAATGCAGTGTTATTGAAATTGAGTTCAGCAGAAAGCCACCAAGATTGTAGGAGGACAAGAGACAATGAACAGAAATGGAAACGAAACATTTCTGAGGGGATATAAGAAGAACTTTTTCACTATAACGAAAATCACTCATTGGAGCAGGTTTTCTAGAGAGGTTTTACAATCTCCATCCTTGCAGGTTTTCAAGACTCAGCTGAAGAGCCACAAGAAACCTGGTTTGATCTCCCAGCTGATATGACTTCAAGTTTAAAGATTTTGGACTGGAGACCTTCTTATGTCTCCAACCTCAACTCAGCTGTGATTCTGTGGTTCTGTGACTCCTGGTTCTTTTAAAGTTACAGTTTTTAAAAAGTTTTAAATTTTAAAAGTTTTTTAAAGTTTTAAATTTAAAATAATAATTTTTCAAGCTTTACTGAAAAAATTCAGCATTTTTCTGGTTTCTTTTGGGTCATGCACTTTGAATTAGAATTACCTTATTGTTCTAAGACTCATCTGAACTATTCATTGTCACAAACACGACTAGAAGTGCTAATTAAGTTGATGAGTTGTGAATTGTCAGTTTGGATTTCCCAGCCATCACAGTTATGTTGAAATAAATTATATGCATTATTAAAGGGTGAATATCACCACATCCATGTTATAACTAAGGAAGTCTCAGAAGAGAAGACTTAATTTTCTCATTTTCCTGAAGAAAATTAGTTTTATTCCCATACCACAAAACATGAATTTGAAACCACTAACACAATTTATCAAACTTTAATACGTCAAGGGTGGTTTAAAAGAACTGAGGAGTGTTTTCTTAGTAATTCTGGCATATTTTTTAAAGTAACAAAACTTGCTAATATTAGCACATGTATTTATGTAGAACAGTTGTATCACCTAACAATCAGTATCCGAGAAATAGAAAAACCCGGTCTTTTCTCAATAATATCATGATATCTAGGAAATAAAATAATTTTTCAAGTTTTTTGTTATTGAATTCAAAATGAAAAAATCCACTGTTGACCACAGGAATAGAATTGTGTGCAGGATTGTTACTTTCCTTAGTGTGATGTTATGTCTATTATTTATCTAGAGGGAAGAAAGAAGTAAGACCAGCAGTACAAGATAGCTTCTCCACAATTTTGCATGGAGACGCTCATTCAACCAGTATTACAATGACACAAGAATCCAATAAAGATAGCACACACAATGGTATCATCAGGAGAGTCCACACTGGACTCATCTGTGGCGAAAGAACTGTCCTTGTGGCTGGCTCAGCTGCAGATGGCAGGGTACATGCTGTGGATCCAGTTTACAGAGCACTCGGAGAGTTGTGTGTTGCAAGAATAAACAAGACCTTACAGGCAAAATATTAAAAAAAAAATAAAAGCATTGCACTGTCTGAACACAGCAAGCAAGCAGTTAATTAATAGGTCTACATGAGGGAGCCAGGCTATTCTACACAAAATTTTTACAACAGCAAGAAGGTATTGAACATAGGAACCCCTTAAACAGAGGGCAGTAAAGACTTGTCTGACTTATGTTCTTTTCTTTCAAAGGCAGAGACAGGGAAGCAAAGATAATGTCAGCTAAGGTAACAGCAGATGAGACCAGATAATTGCAAATGGTTGAATGCAGAAGCTTTAGGATGTACTTTACTATCAAGTGGGTACTTGTTAGAAGCTATTTATAAATCAAGTGTTGCATGAGTGGACCCACAGGGGAAAAAAGCGCCTGAGTGCTAGAGATGCAGCTGGAAATCAGGATGGAATTCAGGTGAGACCCGAGGACAGGATGGATGAAGGGGAGAAGGAGGTTCAGCAAAAAATACCTGACAAGAATGGCTGAACACCATCATGAGGAAGAAGAGACAGGTGTGGAGGAAGGAATGAAAAATAATAAAAACTTCCAGAATGGGCTTGTTGCTCTGGAAGACAAAGATAAAAAAAGAAGCAAAAACAGAAGGGAGAAACTGAGGGAGAACAAGCATGTCAAGAAGAGCAGACAGGGATTCTGGGAGACCAGAAAAATATATCAGAGTAGGATAATAGATTGAAGACTCTGTAGGAGAATTGAAAAAAAATATTTTTAAAAAAAGGGAAAAAGAACAGAGACCCACTGCAACAGCATGAAAAGGCAATTTTCAAAGGGACTCACTGACTCTACCTGTATAAGCGTTTTGGTCCAGAGCAAAGGAGTTCTGAAACAGATGACTTCAACGTTTCCACTTAGTGCAGGTCAGTTGTGCTGGTGGAGTTGCTTGGCATCCACCATTGGGAGAAAACTACTCCAGAAGTTGTGGTCTGTAGTGTAAATGAAAAGCATGCTTGCTCTGAAGAAGTAAAGGGCCTGTCCAAAGTGGGATATATTGTCACAAAGTTCTACTCCACATGCATGAACATAAAAAAATTCTTAAACCTCCAAGTATTTCTGTCACAATTTGAGGTCTTTTCAGGACCTATGAAATGAACCAAATGCTGCGTATCTGCTGCCATATTTATCATCAACAGTCAGCCCTTGTCTCTTTGAATCTCTAGCACTCCTTCCCCCTTCATCTTCTCTAATCCTAGCTTGGAACCCTTGTTTAACTTCCCTATGTCAGTTGCTGTCCATTCACCCTTTCTGATCTTTTACTATTGACTTTTCTCTCTTTTGCAATGGTGAGATGTAAAATTCCAGAATGTGCAAATTATACTGTGCCATGAAAGGGCTGAAGGTTTCCTCAGGAGCAGCCTAGCACTGGCAGTCTCAGGGTGCTGTATCCTGATTGATGAGTGAAGAGGATTGATGAGCCAAACCATCTTAAATTTGAAAGGGTGAAAATAATTCTTGAAGAGCAAAGGCAACAATCACCCTTTGGGGGCAGCACAGCAGGAATATCCATGTTCTGGAAGGCTTGAAATGGTCTCCTGGTGAGAACTGCCATTGATTATGTTGCCCAATTGACTGTCTGTGCTCTGGGATGCAGGACAACATGTCTCCAAGCACACTCTTCAGCTGCTCTGGGATGCTGTCCATGCATCCCACAGAACACTTCAAAAGCAGGAACAGGAGTGTCTCTCTGGCTTGCTGCTAGTGCTTTTGCAAAGCAAATCTGTGTCAGTGTTCCAGAGTCCAGTTCAGGCTGGTATACTGTTTCTTTATAATGGAATGGGAGTAACTTGGATCAGGACTGAGAGGAGATGATGTGTTACAAAGGCTGTTGTACTTTAATAAATGTTTGTGGTTATGAGTTGTGGGTGAACTCCTTGATGTGGCAGCTAACTACATCAGAAGCTCCCCTCCTAGTCCCAGCCTGTACAAGTGTCAAGCTGTGTGCCAGTGACTGTCCAGCTATGCATGGAGCATGCCATAACACAGCTCTGCTTGAGTGCCAGACAGAGACTTGTGCCATTCAGCACCCAGAGGTATGGGAATGGAAGAAACATTGTGCACTGGGAGGAATACCAGAGAGCTGATTGCCTGCGGACCAGGGAGAGCCAGCCCAGGCTGATGCAGAGTCTCTGTAGAACATGATCTCTGTTGTTCCTCAGGGTGGACAGGCAGTCAGGGATAGGAGTGGAGTCATGGCAAACACCTGTCAGGTCATCTCTACTGTGCTCAGACCTTGTCTGCTACCCCTGGGGCTCTTGGAAACTCTGGCTCACTCTCCATTCAGTGAAAAAAAAACCCAAACAAACCCAAACACAACAACATGATGGAGCAATTTCCTTTTAGGAGCCTTCTCCTCTCAATCCCACTGCTTAATGCCACCTCTCCACTGCGCTGTTCTCTCCCTGCCACCAGTCTTGGTGATCATGCACAGGAACAGAGGTATAAGTTTTGGTCAAGGAACAAGAGTAACCCTAGGCTGGAGTAAAATAACCACATGTGCATTATGAATATGTGACAAACATAAGCACCAATGGCTCTGATCTTCTGCTTTGCTCCTGTTGCACCAAATTATGTACTAAGATAGACACAGACAGCAGCACAAAAACTGACAGGTCTATTGCTGCAGTGAATGCAGGAAATGGAGGTATAGGTTTGTTGTGTGTCAGAAGCAAAAATAAAAATGGGGGCTTTTTAGAGAAGTAAATAATTTCCATAGCTACAAACTATAACTGTTACAAAAACCAGCTGTAATTGCTGTTCTTCTTAAGGTATTTAAAAGATACTTTACTTATCTGTTTGTTTAGACAGAAAGAAAACACAGATTTTTTTTACCTGTATCCTCTGCAAACATAAACCAGAATGAATGTCAACACAGCTATATAGATATTCATCAGTAGTCTATTTTCAGCAATTCTGTCAAGGTCAGCTATAAATTACAGAGAACTTTCTTACAAATATGTTGGAAAATGATCAAATTAATGTTTGTGCCAGTATCAGGAAGAAATAAAGGGGGTGTGGATGGAGGAAAGTGGGGGCTGGCAGAGAACACTGAAATACCAGCTGTAATTATAAAAGGAAAAAAAAAAACATTTTCACATGCATTACAGAGTTTAGTCACAGAACTAGTGCATCTTTATTTTATGAGCTTCCCTATTATCAAGCTGTGCAGCACAGCCATAAAATTAACAGTCAAATAAGGAACTTAATCCTGACATAAATAACATTCCCACAGACAGTACTGGGATATTTGTCAGAAAAGTGTGTTCAGAACTTGACCTCTAAAATGAATACAGTGTTGGTGGGTTCCTAATTATAACATCTCATTTAGCTACCAGAGTAAGGCAACTGAAGCAGTAAGAAGTACAAAGAAATCAGTTGTTGACAGACAGCTTGGTCTTTGCAGTCATTACTCACAGAAATAATATTTGCTCACACAAGGTGGCCCACAGCATTCACTGGAGTGTAACACACAACTTATCAGAGGAATTAAAGTTTCATGATAAATCTTTCTAAAAACAAGTTGTGGCAGAGAATCAATCTTTTTTTTATTTCCAAGCACACAGTTTTTGTGAGTAAAATCACTACTTTGCATTAAAGTAATCATGGACAAATTACTTGTTTCAAAGACTTTAAGAGCCTGTAATTAACTCAGGAAAACCTTCAGTGTCCTTTTAAACTAAGCAAGCTAGCTTGCAATCCAAAGTCATGAACAACAAAACTTCGCCAAAACATGGGTGTTTTAACGATCGTCAAATGAGTTTTTATGCTTTGTAAGAAGTTTTCTAACACATATGAAAATTGTTATTTGGCTTTATGCTGGAACTGCTCAAACCTGATTCAAAGTCTTCTGATGTCAGCAGAATCTTCTCTGACTTCAGTAGCTTTCAGATTGCAGCTGGTACTTCTGCAGGAATAATGGGACTACTCAACCTCAAAAAGCAATGAGACCTCACCAGCTGAAGGATGAAGACCATAGTTCTGGATAGAGATCAAATTATGCTAAGAAAGCTACCATACCTGTTGGAAAGAGACTTTAGCTGACTGGTATTTACCAGATATGGGAAAAGAAAAATATCAGAGGCTTCTGATATTACCCATGAAACCTCTTTAATAATGGACATAGAGAAATGTACAGAATTTTCATTGCATGGACACTTTTTGAGGTTTCTGGTTTTTACTGATACCAAAGAAACTAAAGCCAACTAGTCAAATCAACTTAATTAATTAAGAAAGCATACACTCATAGGAAGGCTTTATTATCTTATTTGTCCTAGAAAATTAATTATGTGTAGTCAATAGAACTGTAACCATAGAGCTATCATGAGCAGCAAAAGAAAACAGAGCAACCCATGAGTGCATCAGTTTTAGTAATTGCAAATTTGAAGCAAATTTCTTTCTCATTATGTTTGAATATCAAAACTGCTGTGCAGTAAATTTGGAAATCAGGCATGATGTCACAATTTTGCCTCTCTTTTACAGAGAACTATCCAATTCATCATCAGTATAAAAGGAAGAACAAATACTACTCTCTTCAGTGAGATATGAACATCAAAATATGATTAAAGCATTATCTCCTGAGTTCATTCTAAAGGAATGTAATAGATTAGACATAAGATTCATTCCCAGTGCATTAGAATGGCTGCATACTTGAAACAGAAATAGACAGGAAAAGCAAAAATAACCATTACAAACCATCTTCATCCCTTTGCCCATTAGGTATTTTATTTCCTTGTTTACAGTTATGCTACAATCAGAGATTCAGCATTAGTATAACTGGAATTCAGCAGCACTGCATTTTGTCCTGATGCCTATATAATTGCTAGAGGGAGGTATTTTATTTACACAGCTGTGATGTGTTTTGTAAACGGGTTGATTCTGACTTCTGAAAGCTCATGGAGAATTATTGCAAAGGAAAAAAAGAAAAGCTGACACAAGCTCCCACGTGTTTGACTTCTTGCCATATTTACAGATAGGACCACAAAACAGTGCTTCTGTCTGTTTTTTCTGGAAAGGGGCCAAAGCTATTTGAGGACAAGCAGCCCAGCAGGTTCCTATCTGAGCGCAGCTGCACCAACCACTGCTTTAAAGTCCCAAAGTACTATGGCCAGTCCCAAAACAGTAAGACTGGTCCCCTCTCTGGAATTAATAAAGCTCCTGTGTTAAACGTCATCTAATAAATTTTTTAAAAAAGAAGCAAAGTTCATTTACAAAGCAAAGGCAGCTACCCCATCACTTTTATAATGGTACTGGTATGACAGATACTGCTGTCATTACTTCTGCTGTCAACACAGCTTCCAAGTGGAAAAGTAGGATTTTCATCTCAAGTTGCATTTGCTTTCCTCAGATAACCACATTCTTTATCAGAAATGCTTTCTCTTCATCATGCATTATCAATAATCTTACCCTAGATTTACCTCACAACAGCTTATGCACAAACAATGCTCTGATCTAACAAAATCCCCAGTTATATTTGTTTAGCATATTGCATCAGTGGAAAGTTTTAACTTGATCTGTTAGCTGGAGGTCTTTTGGACTGCTGAGTCACACACGATTAATTCTAACAATATTTTAATTTCCTTCATGATTAGGTAACTAATGATTTGAAATGAGATTGGGTGTTCTAAACTGAATCAGAATTAGCTTTTGGTTTTGATGAATGAATTATAATTGATTTATGAAGTGGGACTCTCTAGGGCCTGACTTTGTAGTGCTTATTGATGAGGCTAAATTCCCATTGAAGCCAATGAGTAATTTTCCTCAATAAGCACTGAAGGATCTGCCCTGATGACATAGAAGTTATAACTAGCACTAGCTTTCGAGCCACTCTTAGGACTGCAATTACAGACACTCCAGAGCCATAATGTCCAAAATAAATTTTGCTAAGAATTACACCATAATTCCTGAGTAATGTGTGCATGGATTTATCCCAAGAGTTTTATGTCTTGCCATGACTACAGCATTTTGCCAGCATAATAAACACAGAAACCTGAGTTGGAAGTACTTGGGCACTATACTTCCAAAGTGTTCTCTACCAAAACAACTCTGGATAAACTATGTAGATGCAATTCAGTTTTTTCCATAATAATCATTCCTCTTTATCTTTTTCTTATGATTTCTCAATGAGCTCTCACAAAAAAAATGAAGAAGCTGACTGTATTTGGAGGTCTAGGAAGGGATTAAAAGTCTCACAAATGCAATGTTTTGGTCTTTTCTTAATGAATGCTTCTTCTTATTATATAAAACTATTTGTTTTTTCTAGACCAAATGTACTAATGTTATTTTTTAACAACAAATATTTTAAAAAACCTTCAGTTTCCTGTTGCAATGAAATATTTTGTGTTTTTTCTTTTTTCGAATTTTTTAAAATCAAGATGTTGGCCTTTAAAAATCATCTTCTTTATGACTTGTGTCAAGAAGCAAGTCTCTCAAAAATGAAGACATTTTAGAACCATTCGCTGACCTAAATCCATATTGCTTTTTAAAGAAATTTGGCAAATATTTTTTTATGAAAAATCTCCTAAACAAAACTACCTGCACTTCTAACATTAAAACTTGAGAACAATTTTAAAAGGCAGTCTATTAGGTATTAGTACATATTCATTTTTGAAGCAGCTGTTGTATTAAATCTGCACATGACTTATAGCACCTGTCATGTCATGATGTCATGAAGTTGCTATGTAAGAATTTGAATGGACTTTTCTCTGCTGGCTTCAGTGAGAATTCAATCAGCCATGAAGCCTCTGCCCTGTCAGGGCTGAGGTTTAACAGACTAAGAATGATCCCTCATATCTGAACACAACTTTGATTTGATTTTCAAAGCCTTAAGAGATTTCAGCTTTTATAGGATTTTGCCAGGAGAGAGACAGGGTTTTCACTAATATTTCTTAATGGTATGTCAAAGAGTTTTAGGAAAAGAAGAAATATCTATTAGTTCCCTGCTAAAAACAACTATTTCAACAGTGATCTTGAAAAGCAAATAAGGAAAGAGAGCTATCTCCCTATTGAGAGAGAATGAATGAGCAAAGCACCTGAAACTGTAAGAGAATAATTTTCTGAACTGTAAATGTCAATATTTTGCGTAAAAAAGAATCTTCTAGAAGCTTCTATGAAGAACTAACATTTTTCCTGTTGGTTATTATGTAACCAAGTATTTTTCATTGTTTTCAGAAAAATGCAGTAATTGTTGTTCATTTCTATAGAAACACTCATATCACATAGCAGTACATAGCTGTGCAAGCACTGCTAAGGTAGTAATTTTCTGACAGAGCTAGAGTCTCAAACCCAGTATATTGAAAGATGTATTCTTATATTCTCCAATAAAAACCAATCTTATATCACATCAAAAATACAATCCAGGAAAGCTTCTGAAATATATCAGGGAACTGCAAAGACAAGTCCACAAATGTCTCAGTTTTGTGTTGTTGCCGTTGTTGCCATTGTTTTTGGAGGCATAACTCCCTGAGGATGTGCAAGAATCCTTTATTGTATCCCTCTGGATGGTGCTGACTGACTGCCTCTTGGTACCAAGTGATGCACACACAGAAAAACCTTGTGTCTCTTCACTTGTGGAAGAAAGTGATTAAGTTTTATGCTCTTTTCCCTAACAGATCCGAGACTACGCCCAAGTAAAACAGAAAAAGGACCAAAGGCTGGCTAAAGTAACCACTTCAAGCCAGATTTTACCAGTTTCCCCTGTTAAATTAGCAGACTTATTGTGTCTGAAACCAGCGGCACGTGCTCAAAGAGACATTACTCTGTCAGTACTCTGGGATCTAGGAAAAGGACAACTAAGATCTCTCAGGGGTGCCAACATCAACCAGAGCTCCCTAGCTTGCAGCCATGTCCCCAGGGAGAAAGGCAGAGTGAACTGCAGCACTGAGGACGTGAGTTTGTCTTTCCTAAGTGTGCTGGCATCTCCCAACACTTAGTATGAATTTAAAACTTTGCTGATGAACTACCCATCTCACTGCAGCTGAAGATTCACTCAGGTGGGCTTTATTTACCATCCAGTTTCTGACAGAGACAGGGCTGTGCTGGCTGGTTCCGCCACACTAATGTACAGTCCACTGCAAGCAGTAAATGCCACTTGGCAAGAGCTGTTTGTCTTGCAATTGTAGCAGTACTGTCCTGGCCATGACACAGGACCACAGGAAACAGATGAAAAACCCCCTGCAAGGGACTCTCTGTAAACTAGGCCACAAACTCAGCAGATGGTGACACACCTTCTCATTTAAAAAAATCCCTTGACTCAAGTATCCAAGACAAACTGATAAATACCTAATAAGTCCCTGCTGCTGGGAATCGCTATTTTCCTGGCCAACACATTGAACCAGGGCTAGTGAAGGCCAAGGAAATGAACACAAGTTTAAAAATAATTTCTGAATAGTGAACTGTAAAAATTAATACCTGCCACAGGGTGAGATCTGCAAACACTGTTGTCAGAAAAACATTTCAGGAACTCTGAAGAGGATCCTACTTAGATGCCATATAGATTGTGGAACGTTGTTCCACACCTACATTTTCTCTCCTAAAAAAACATTATTATGCTTTCTGTCACAAGATGAAAGCAAGCCTCCATTACCTAGATATCTCCTTTACTTGGGTTTTGTGTGATTTAGATATTATTCTGAGTACTGACATTTAAAATCTACAGCTTGAGTTGTGTTTTAATGCTCCAAACATTAAAGAAAAAGTATTAGGGTCTCTAATCCAAGTGTTAATATGGCTTTCTGAAAAGCATCGGGATGAATTCTGATCAGCACTTCTACCTCAGCTTCAGAGTTGAATTTTATAACCATATGTAAAGATGAAGGAACTGATCAAATGCAGAAATATCAGCTGATTTAGAAGGTTAGTATTACAATGGCTAAGTTATCTATGAACTAATTTATTTTTTCAATCTGAGCATGGTCTGCAAAATCAGATCTCAGTGAAAGCACAAATAAAGCACATCCTCCCAGTGGTCTGTTTGTTGAGTGAAGCTGGCTGAGGAGTAGCATTTTTGACTTGTGGAAAAGTTCTGGTGGGAAGCAAAGAGGTTTATTTGGTTTTACTCCGAATCAAGCAAAAAATCCTTTTTTTAATTTTCCCACGAACTGGAAACTGAGAGAATATTTCATTCTGACAATCCCAAAGCATGAAACTTCCTCCAGGAAATAACCTCACTGCACGCAGCAGCTGCTCAGTGAAATCAGCATTCCTGGGACTTTCACGCTTGCTGACCACCCCCCTTGCTTTCCCCAGCAGCTGCCAGGACGCCCCAGCCCCGCGCCCACGCAGCCGCCCTGGCTCCCCGCTCACAGCCCTGCAGCTACACCCAGCCATTCCTCCTCAACTGGCCACAAACCCCTCACTTCCACAGCTTTCAGGCTCCAGCCTATGGAGACAGAACCTGCCAAGCCTCTCAGCTCTACAGCAGAAAGTTGGGAAGCCCTGGAGCATGTGACTTTCTTAGGGCCACTGCTATTGGGAGTCTTGGTCCACCAGTACACTTTACTGAACGTTTATTTAACAGAAATACTTGCAGAAAAACATTTTTATTTAGGGAAAAATTATTAGTTCCCAGGTCTCTGGTATGCACAAGTCATTCCTCTTTAGAATGAGCAACCAATGGTTGGAAGGCCAACCTCTCTGTCTCACCACATCCTCATTTTCCCTGAAGGCAGGTATCCATATGGACACAGAGAAGAGAAATGGATCCTCATTGTTGTTACCTTATGAGTGAAACAGACTCCCACTAAAGGCAATGTTTTTTTGTAAGATTCCAGAGTATGAATTATTCCAGCATGGAAAAATCTGCCTTTCCAAAGCTTATGACAAAAATACGATCGGAGTAGTCCTTGATTTAGAATCATAAGCTGCTGTATTTCATGGGATGCTTACGACTGACTTCAGATTAATATCAGCAAGATGAATTTAAAATTATGAATTTACACATACATGTTGTAAAACAATACTACAGTTCTTTTCTAAATTACAGCTTATAGAAATATAAAATTTTTACTGAAACTTTGGAATGGGCACAATACAAAATGTAGCACATTCAGGACACTGAGATTACATTTATACCACTGATCCAGACATGCCCAGAACAGTTTTCTGGCACTAAGGCATGCAATAACCCCCATGCATACTATTCAACTATCTCCTCTTTGAAAACAGGGTATCCACATCCCAGGCCTGTTCCCATACCTATTGTGCACATCCCAGGCCCATTCCAGCTCCCAAACTTTATGCAGCAATCCTTGGCAGAGCTCTAAATCAGTTGAGAAGAGTGTGCCAGAGGCTTCTCCAACAGTTTTGGAGGAGTATGGTGATATTGCTGTGACTGGGAAGGTAGCCTGAGATACACACTTACAAAGCCTTAAAAACCCTGAGTTACTTATTGGAGATATTGCATAAACTCAAGTATGCAATCTTTTCATGGTGTCAGAAAGCCACTGGAGTGTGGTCTGAATAATCTGGGTCAGTCACTAATGAGGGTAAAGCCAAATGAGAAGCTGGTTTAAGTATGGCATGTTGTCTAGGAGCCTGAATTCCAGTCTTTCAGGATTTTTCTGCTATATAAAGGCAGTTACCCACAAAAGACGCGATGTATGGTAGAATGAGAAATCTTGAATCTGTACTCAAATTTTTGGCCAAAGGAAAATAATTATTCCACTGAAGTGTTTTGGTTTTCCATTGGAAAGTGTCATGATTCCATTAGGAAAAGTTTGGGGGTTTTTTTGTTTGTTTGTTTGTTTTTTGTGGGAAGACATGGGGAAAAGAATTATCATATTATTTCTGCTGTTAAACTGAGACGACACTTTTGTCTGATTCCTTAGGCAATTTTCTGTAGCTGCCTGAGCTGCTATAGTCTCATGTGAACTGAGTCTGCATTCCCCTCCCCCCCACATTTTCCTTTATCAGCTAATTAATACCATTCAAAAAATGCTTTAAAATATTATAGATTCAACTAAAAATGCCTTATATCTGCCTAACATTTCTTATTTCAGATACTTCTGAACTTTTTATTCCCTATGAACTTCTAGTTATATTCTAAATTTTAAAAAAATTCAAGTATCGATTGTTGGACATCTTTATAACCCCATTTTTCTTATTCCTCAGATGAAACAAAAAATGGAAATTAACACAGCCCAAAATGATTGTTTCTATTGTGAGACTATACATTGTTTAAAATTATTATTTCTATTATACCTATGAGAGTTCAGAAAAGTCAAATAACGTTCATATTTTCAGTGCCCAAGATTTTTCTCTTTGAATAATATCAATACCAATATTAAATAATTAACTAGTACAGAAATAGTACTGCAAAGTTTTCCCACATAAAGATGCACAGATCATTTGGAGGACAGACAAGAAGACATCAGAATTGACAAAGGTGATAAAATTTTACTCACAGAACTTCCAACAGTCTATTAAGTACATGATCACAAGTCTTCTTTCACCACAAGGAATAACTGGCAGGCTTGTGATAATGAAATTATTCGTGTAAGGCAAGTCAAATCTAAATAACATTACTCTTAATCCCAATCAGATATGCTGGCATACAGTATATTCACTGTCTATATAAGCACACAAAGGTCATAAGGAAGACAAACAACTGCATACCTTTAGCTAGGCATAAATGGTAACTTTTATTGGACCCTAAGACATATGCAATTCATCAAAGTAACTTTTTTGCTCTGCAGTTTCACAAGGACACGAAAAAAAATTGAAAAAAGCATTTTTGTCTGCGCTGCCCATGACCCATACTTTTAAAAAAATGGAAAGTAAAATCTTTCTCTGTGCTAAATTTACCATGTTGTGCTTTTTATTATGAAGATATGTTCATATCATTGATAGCACTATGCACAATGCAAATCTTTCACAATGCCTGCAGACTCTTTTAGTATTCTTGTCAGAGCAACATATATACTTACATAATAAACACCAGGATAATTATAAGGGACACAAGCTTTACACTGGTAGTAGTTCACCTTTAGAGAAATACAAGCTATAGGGCCTCTTGATATTCAAATTATATTACATTCAAATTACATTCAGTACAAACAGTCAAACATTTTGTTACCTATTGCCTAGAGAATCTTCTTAAAATTAGGCTGCAGTAGATATTCTGAATTTATTAATTTTGCTGTCCTGTGTATTGTATTCTTATACAGTTCCTTTTCATCCTACAATGGGATTTTAGGAAACTATTGCCACATTCTGCTAATTCCACTTCAAAAAATTAGTTTGTAATCAAACAGTCAGACCTGAGTGCAAATGTTACTACTGAGAAATCTCTATAACAGTCACAATAAATTTAACCAGCAGAGTTTGCTGAGGGAAAAGTTGTTCCTACTATCAAACTGAAAATGAAGAATTCTGTCAAGCTAGCAGGAAGTATTGCTTACTTCTTAGATTACTTCTTCAGACAGTAGTACACAGAATTGCTTAAACTACACCATTGCTCCTCTGTGTCGTAAATATTGAGAAAAAAAAGAGAATGTTGATAATTTTTTTTATATATAGGCATGACACTAACAACAAACATTATATCTCTACATTAAACATGCATACCTTGTCTTGATCTGAAATTCTGAACTGCTTATCCTCTAATTATTTTACTGCATAATATTAATTCAATAAATCGTCAATGAATTGTATTTAAGACTAAGTTTTGATACACCAGCAAAGGGAAATTTTGGGTGATATGAAATATTTTCATCCTAATTGTACTGATTATAACCTAGGATATGGTCAGGCTCCCACTTCCCATCTTGCATTAATAACAAAATCGTATTTTTCAAGGCTGAGGATGTCCTGTGTAAGTAGTGCAAAAGATTAATTAATAACTTTTTAACATTTTCAGAAAAGAATTCAATCAAAAGTCCACATGTGAAAACAGTCACCACCACAAAATTGTTATCCAAGTTTGTTGTTCTGGTTTCTGTTTTTTGAAAAAAATTATCATCAGAGCCATGTCTTTGTAAATGTGAGGGCACAGCTTACAATAAAGCACCACTAAAAGATTCTAAGCATATTTTTGTTATTTTATTAAACTTTATCCTAAGAAGTTAATGTCAATTTAATCTGTAATTAGACTGCAGTAACCAACAGATAATGTGGGGTTGTAATGCTTTATATCAAAAGAACAGAATGCAGTATAGATGCAATACAATGCTTTATAATGGAGCTAACAAACGAACAAAGGAAAAGAAGATTAGAAGGGAGAGATTGGAGTCCATAAAATACAAGCTACACATGGAGATTAGGAGTCCAAAGAATGAAGAGGAACTATTCATGTAGGCATCTACCTGAATATAATATATAGGCAGGCATGAAAGGCTAAAAAGGGATAGTGTGTTACCCAGACTGACCCTCAAATTAGGGACCAGTTGGTGATATGGAAGGCAACCTGTTTACACAGATCCCTTCATTTCTGAATAACATAGCCTTTTTGAAATGGAAAGAAAGCCAGTTGCATTTGAGTTGCACCAGAGTCTCTAGCTGGGATGATCTGGTGCGAGACCTGTACTGGTTTGCACTCTTGGTCAGCAAAGGAACACTAAGGTTCAAGACTTACCAGCCAAGGGAGGAACACCTATATGACAAGACACAGGGTAGTCCCCCTGGATAGATAAGAAAATTTAGCCCCTTTTACATAAGCAGGAAGGTCCAAACTTTGATAGAAATTTTCAGAAAGGCTGACTTCAAGAGGATAGTTATACTTTCTACTGATTTTACTAAAGGAGAACTTTTTGTACTGCTGCATATCATTTGAACACAACTGCAAAGTGATGCAGTAATGCCCAGGTTGTTTCTAATGGAGATTTTGATGTGAACAGCTTGTTATTAATTAAGACTCAATTACAACCCAACACCCCAAAAAGATGCCAGAAATACAGCAGAACTTCCCTTCTGATCAGGAACCAGTTTGATTTTTGTTGCTGCAGCGACTGATGCATCAAGAAATGCATGCATTAATATGGTGGCATACAAGCAGGTCTCTTGGCACAATTCAAACCTGAAGCAGAGCAGGGAAAGAACTTCCCTTCCTCCAGTGCAAGCCACATACTGCTTGTATGTTGAACAAGGCCTTCCTTCTGCACACAAATTAAACAAGCACTTTTGATTTCAGGTTTTTATGCCACAATAATTATTACTTTTTCTGTGAATGAATTTTAACTAAAAGAGAATCTGCACACATCTACCCTTTCCCTGTGTGATATAAAATAAAGACTATCTTCCCCTGCAGGACTTCACAGACCTCATTTTCCTCCATTTCTGAGATCTGAGATCTAAATTACAACTCTGTTTTCCATATCAAAACCAAGTTCTGCTCCTTCTCAGAATCCCGTTTTATACACATCGTGTTACCCCCCAAATCAGTTGCTTACATGAAAAGGACTAATACTGGGAAACTAATATATTTTTAGCTGAATTTTATGTGACTTAGTAGCTGGAAACAAGGACATCTTGTTCCATGAGAATGCCACACAGTACTCCATGGACATCAGTTTGGAAATATTGGTATAACTTTAAATAACCTTGTCTGGCTAGACATGTGTTCTAGGAACCTTTGCCACATTCAGAGCTCCAATTTGCCTTCACATGCCATCATAATTTTGACTGTAACATGATTGTAAGAGCTCCCTCACACTCAGATCAGAACTGTCAGCAAGAAGAAGCTCCCACATCAAAAGGGGGAGACACCCCCAGCCAGCAGAAGCAGTGGGAGGTACTGCAGGCTATCCATTGTAGTGATGCAAAGAGATGCAGAAAACGAGAAAACATAATAGGAGTCATGCACCTAATCATTCTCTAAAGAGAATAGAAAGAATCTGTTTACAGTTGTCCACAACCAGAAGTACATATAATATTTTCATTGTGCAATTGTATTGATGATAAGGGAGTGAAGAACTGGAGCCAGTTCTCCAGAGATGTGGATGCCCCACCCCTGTCAGTGTTCAAGACCAGGCTGGATGGAGCTCTGAACAACCTGGTCTAGAGAAAGCTGTCCCTGGCAGAGTGTGGAACTAGACAATCTTTAAAGTCTCTCCCAACCCAAATCTTTCTATGATTCTATGATTCTATAACATTAAGTCTCCAGACTGTAAAATAATTTTCACTTAATCCTAGAAATAATGTTGTGGAGTTTATAGCAGTATTACTCAACCTGTGTTACACAAAGGACCACTTTACTCTTCTTAAAAATACCTGTAGATTATCTTGATGCTCTTTCATTCTCCTGTGAAAAACAGCTGGAAATTTGCATGTTCATGCATTTTTCCCATTTTTTTGGTTTCCTCTGTATGTGTGAGGAACTGTAAGCCATAGGTTTCAATTAGCTTAACAAACACAGAAACGGTTATAAGCCTACAAAATAACTTTTGCAATGTTCCATAGCAATATACAACATGCAAACTACTAACAAGCTCTCAACACCATTGAAGTGAGGCCTTTGTAGGTGACTTCTGATGCCAAGTTGAGAAGTATAAAAAGCCAAAGCATAATAAAGCAATCACATGGGAAGGATTTTTCTGTTTCTTTGGTATTTCTATTGGGGTTTTTAAATTTCTGTAGTTTGGAAAATTTCTCACATTAGTCATAGTCTGAAAGGGGCAAGATTTTCAGTTCCACACCTTAAAAATGTTGACATTTTCTGTCCCCATTTTTCTGACATTCAGTAAATTCACCAGTGTGAGTGTAAAACTACTTGCCAGCCGCTAGAAATGAGAAATGAGCACAACAGAAAAGTCATTCTCATTGATTACTGTTTTGAAATTACTCATTTTCCTGCTAATACAGGTCAGTGCTAGCCAACACTCCCTTTTCCACATCAGGGACAAAAGCATCCATCAAACCCAACAGTAACTTCAGTGGGATTTGTCTTTCCATCATATCAGCAGAGCCTGTTTGCTCATTAGCTGGGGTACCTGCAGCATGTGAGAATGCAAAGCACTCTGTGCAGCTGAGCTGCATCACTGACTCACAAGGGCAGGGAGTGCTGTGTTTTGTAGACCTTTGAGCAGTACATCAGATTAAAACAAAATGCCCTGCCTCCTTATACTTGTTTATTTTCATACTATAAATATAGTAAAGTTCATTGGTGAGCTTTTGAGTTCACCTTCACTTCACTATGAGTGATTTAGCTCCCATGCAACTAAAGCAAAACCAGAGACAATGGAAAGATCAGCATTCTGTCATATCTGCCTTGTAGACATGCATGGGTTAATTCTGGTGACATTAAGACCCAGAGAAGTTTCAGCAAACAACCTAAAGGCAATGTAAAGCCTAGTACACAAAGCTAAACATATAACCCAATTTTAGCAGAATATGCAGTCATATTTCAAGCTTGTATTATTTTACAGGAGAGCTAAAGAGCATATTAACTTCTCTCTAGTGAGCCTAATTTCATTTTGAACTGCTTTTCCTCACTTGAAATTTGCAATTCAATGCAATCAATTTCACTTTGGTTAAACAGTTTAATATGCTCTAATAAAAACAGGCAATTGATATTCTAAATCTGTTGTATTAAAACTAGCACTGTATTATGAACACACATGACAAAATACAGCAAGTACTATGGCAGCTACTTAAGGACATTTTTTTCTCAGCTGTTTGTACGAGATATAACAGCAGCCTTTATTGCACTTTTAATTTCTAAGGGCTAGAAGGGCTACTTTACAAATTACACTTTTAAATAGCAAATAATCTTAATTTCTGTTTCGGAGTTACTTCAGGGTAGTCTTCCAGCACTTTGCAGCAGTAACATAGCATAATTTAAGGACCAGTCTTGTAAATACTTTTTGTGCATTAATTGTTTCACTGAGATCTACTGACAGGATCTTGGTCAGCAGGGAAGGACAGCAATTCTCGTTTAATTGATGCTGCATGGAGAAAGAATATATAGAAGTACAATATAATTAAAAGAGCCGGATTCTATAATTTTTCAGAAAATCTTTTCTGAGAAAGTCTCAGAAACTTCCTGCCTTCCATTGACTGGATCAGTCAATGCCAGGGGAGGAATGAAGTCTTTTCTAAGATTTTGTTGTGTGTTTTGTTTTGTAGTTTTTCGTGTTGCTTATGTTTTATAAAGCATAGTTATCTGTCTAAATAATCTCACAAAGAAATAAGAAAACAGAAACACTAAGTAATGTCCTTAGTTGCCATTAACTAATTAGAAGAATCTTGTTTTTCACTGTTCTCTGTGTTTAGTCATCAAACATACATGCAGTATTGGCCCAGAATTGATTGTGGACAAAGACTATCATCTAAGAAAACACTCATTACACTCTTGTATTCCTTGCTGACTTTGCAGCATGATTTCAACCATCTTGAAGCTTATAAAACTTGAAATTTGATGAAACCACCATCTGATACATCAGATGTCAAATCAGGCCAGTCCTTGACCTTCTGAGGCTTGACCTTTCTTGACAAATTTTTATTAATGGCAGAGGCAAACCTGCTAGTAAAAGGGTTGGAGAAACTCAGAGCACTGTAATGCCCAAAGGACACCTGAAAGAGAGTATACCCATCACTTGATGCATTTGGATGAGCCCCTAATTTGTGTGTTTGAAGACAGACCTTCTGAGAATCTAAATCTTGACTCCCATTCTAATTAAAAAAAAAAAAAAAAATTCTGACGCATTCCTTTGTTGCCTTCAGAAATTGTGAAAGCTCATGCAAATATCAAATAGGAATAGATTTAGAGTTAGTCTACTTGTTTGTTGGTTTTTTTTTTCCAGGCAGATCATTATATTCAAGGCAAAGGTTTTTGAATTACATTTGCAAATGTGAGCAGGATCACCTTCAGAAGGATTAGTGGATTTGCACTGATGAAATATTGCAATAAAAAAGACATGTAATTATTAATCTTACAGTTGATACTTCTTTCTCTTACAAGTGCTACCTGCTACAATTTATTTAATAATATTTTCTTCTGAATTAAGGACAGATTAATTATCTTATAGAAAGCCAAGCTTATTTGTGAATCAATTACCTCCTGTATGTGTTTTATGCTTTTATTTTTCTGCATTTCTCAATAAATGAGAAGCTATTAAATTTGGACAAACATTTTTACAGATCAGTTGGTAGGCAGGCAACAGTAACAATATTGAATTATTTCCATAGAAATGAGCTCATTACCTCTGTCTGTTTGTGGCAAAATAGTTTTAAATATGTTTTGCATATGCATTGCCAATCTGGTAGACAGAGATAGTTGCAGAAAATATAATTAATAGATAAACATGAAACCAAGGACGGGCACAAAACAGTTGAGTTCTGAACTGCTCAGTCATGTTGTTAACTTAGCCCTTGTCTAATTCTTGATCAATAAATCAGGAAAAACACCAATCATTTTTTTTCTCAGTATTTCCCACTCTGGGTATGTCACAGGATTATTAAAAACTTGTCTGATTTGTGTTGGTTTTAGTGGTGATTTCAGCTAAAGCACAATTAGATCCTGAGGGCCTGTCCAAATATCAAGTCAGGTATGTGAGCAGAAATCACATAAATCTTCTAAAAAAAGAAGCATGACGTAGCCAAGTTGCTATAGTAAGCAATAATTATTAAACACCCAGACTGTGTCACAATGTGAAAAAAACCCACACTTGCTCAAGCAAATATTAGCCTCTTCAAACCACGCATTGCTTTGCAACTTCACCATCAATTACTCTCTTCCCTGAGGCAAGACCACATCATTTTCAGTAACAACACAAAGTAAATGAAAGGTGCTTCAAGTTAGTAGGTTCAAAAGCAAAACCAGGATCAAATACTAACTATAAAGCAGAAGCTGCTACACACATGAAGTTTGCTTTCTTTTGCAAGTTTTATATTTTAAAGGACATAAAGGAGGACACAAATTTGGGGGACATTTACAAACAAACAAAATAGGAACAAACACAGTAATCTACTGGATAACCAAACATCAATACAGCAATCCAGCCACAAACTTACCTAAGATATCACCAAACACAGATGTAATCTAAAGAAATATAAGGAAAAGCATAAAAGAAAAAACATTAGGTGAGAAAAAAAACTGCTGGACTGCAGCCATAAAAGGTCCTTCACTGTTCTTTTGTTGGTCAGCTTATCCAGTGCAGCTACTTATTGTGACCCATTACGAGACTCAAGCTCCAGGACTGAGCTTTTAGAGAGACTTTTGCCAACTTGAGACCCATACCTATTTATACATTCTCTTTTAACTTCTTTAACATACAAGTTTTTTAAAATTCTTTTGAAAATTAATTTCAAACTTTCCATGTACTTGCTCTGGTCTATCTTCCGGGTCTCTTCCATACTTTCTCTTCTAATATCCAGATTTCTTTTGATTCCATGTTTTCTTCTACTATCTAATAACTATATGTCTGCCATATCTTCTTTACTCCTACTGAACAATGCTGTGTCAAAAGCCTGCTTTGACTCATCCTACTGTCTCTTTTCCTGCCCTCTCAGTCTCTCGGCTTTACTCACACTTCTGCTTTCAAAGTTGATCTATAAAAAACTTTACCTTCCTGATTATAGTCCCTAATTTCATTCAGTGTCTGCTATAATTCCTTATCAGCTAACTATATAATTAAACTTTGCTACATTTTCTGAAACATCTGCCATGAAAGAAATGCTCCAAATAGACTTGTAGTATAACTGAATAGGTTACTATTAATTTGCAGCCTCTCATACAACTGTCTCCATTTCTATCCACATTAAGTACATCTTTCTCTTGGCTTAGCTGGTAAATCTGGGATGGAAACAGTGTTTTGGTTTGGTGTTTGAAGAGCCCGGAAGAGAAGTTTCCAACTACTCTGAGATATACGATAGTTTAGTTTAAAGAAATTTTAATTATTCATAGGGATGAAGGTTCCCTATAGAATCTGACATAATTAATTCTGTATTGAGGCATTCAATAATTCTTCCTTTCTTCAAACTGCACCTCAGTTTGCTTAAATATGTGGGGAGCCTGTCCTACAGACCACTTATTAGCAAGCAATAAAGAGTACCTTTATTGGAAAGAAAAGAAACTTCCTACATGACCCTCCTCAGGTACCTGCTCAGCAGTGTTGGGTTCTGCACACCTCTCAGCCAGGTCGAGGACCAAGCTGCAACATTTGAAGATGAGAAACATTCCTGGAGGCTATGTGAGCACAGCTCTCCATGCCTGCACATTAAGCTGTGACAGATGCACTGAATAGGCTGCTGATTTCTTAAGCAACTGCCACAGAGCTTGAGTTATGATTACAGACAGTCCTTGCTACCAGACACCTACTGCTTTATCATCAACAATGAAGATGAGTCACTAAAGCAACTTGGGAGCATCATTGAGCAAGGGCTGAGACAAATATCTCTGTCTGCTGTGATGGTGTATGCTGTGACATCTGAGAGCACTGCCCTGGGGTGTTGTCCGCATTATTATCTCTCTCCCCCATGTCTATCTCAAATATTGAAGCTCCATTCCTGCTGTAAGTTCAAAGAAAGAAGGAATTTTTGCCCCTTAATTTTCCTCTGGCAGCCTGCTTATTTTAGAAGACTTTATCAGTCTATCCAGGCCCAAAACATTATTTATTAGGGTCCTTCCCCTGACCCTACTAATTCATCTCCTCGGAGTTTTTCCAAACAGCAGCAGCAGTTTTATAAATTGGCATGATTCATACACTGCCACTCACACTCTTAAGGGTGGATATGATTCCATCATACGAATTTCAGTCTGGTAAAATCTGGGAAAGCTATGGTTGGCAGCAGATAATCAGAGATGGTCTGTCTGCAGACTCAAGAAGATGACTTTGCACTTTACATTTGGTGAGAAAATTATCCTTGCAGTCCTCAGACATATTCATTTAATGTGGTACTGCTTTTCGACAATTACACCAAAAATGTTTCCCCATATTTTTGTTTTAAATGGAATTTTCTATTTATATATTTACCAGCAATAATCCACATACTTTTTTTTACTTTTATCCTTTGAGGGCTTTTCCCTGAGATAGACAGTCCAAGGAAAAGTAGGGATTGAAGAAGTTACAGAGATGGACTCTTTGATTGGTGTGTACATGAAAAGCACAACGCTGAGCACACATGTACAGAGAATAAATATAAAAACATAAAAATATTCCCCTTAAAATGACATCTTCAACACATTTTGGATTTAATATATATTCAGAACAAATAACAGAAGAAATTACATAGGCCAGTATCTTAAACTGACTTTTTTTAAACTTCATTTCTCAATGACCTGTCAATCTGATGCAAATTGACAGGATAACTGATTTATTACCAGGACTTGGAGATACAACTAAAACAGCTGCAGATTGGCAGAGAACACTATGGCATCTTTATCCCCACGGCAATTCACAAACCTCAGAGTGGTAAATGGCAGAAAACTGTTTAAAACCCCCTGCTATGTTCCATTTGATACAGATCTGTCAATCCTACACTATGCAAAAATGGCTTTGGAACTAGTGAACCTAGTTCAGCTACCAAGTATGTTTATTTCAGATCCTATATTATCAGACAGTGGCTGAGAACTTTTTTTTTGGTCTTGTTTCCAGTCACAATGAACTTCTGCTGCTTTTCTCTTCCAAGCAAGGTGAAACTTCAAGCTGACCAGGAGGTGAAGTTTGAGCTGAAGAACAGCTCTTTGCAAACACTTTCTCAAGAATCCCCAGACATCCCTGGCTCCTCAATATCCTGATCCACTACACGTTTCTGAACAAATTAAGCAGTTTTGTTCTCCACCTGCAATCAGGTGAAATTATCTGTGAATTACCTGTGTGCTTTCAGAGGGGGCACTGCTTTATCTGAATGGATAGTAGGCACCTGATGCTGATGCCCTGTGCCAAACACTAACAGCCTGAAGCAGAGACAGGTTTGTGATAACACAGACTTCCCCAGCTATCATGAGCATTATTTCTTAGGACGAAAAAAAATGGATACATTCCAAAAATGAACAAGACGTAACAGAGGCAAATTAAATGCAGATGATAAGATGTCACAATTTCAGACATCAATTGCTTAAATGTAAATATGACATCCTAATCACCATGTTCTGGAAACAAGTCTTTAATTTAGACCAGACTCCTCAAGTCAGAAAACACAGAGTGATTTCAGTAGGTGCTGCGAACATGTAGCTCATTGTAAATTCCCTCAGAAACTTGCTCTGAACCAATGAGGGTAAACACTTCCTCCCTCTCTTTGTTCCATTTAGATTCCTAAAGAGAGATTTTTTCAAGCTTGGGAATGCCAAATTTGAGAGCCGTGAATAAAACTCCTCACGACATTATAACTTCTGCATGTGCCAATTCTGTGATAATCCATTTAAATTCTGCAGAAAAAAAATGCTTTTAACTAAAAAAACCCCAAAACTCAACCCAAACCAACTGATACCAGCACTGTGTTAAAAGGATGCCACCTACCGGGCACCTCATCAACCTCCAGCAAGAGATCTGGAGCGGTAGGTGAAGTAGATCTGAGAAAACTGAAAGCGACTGCTTTGCAGGGTAGCTCCCTAATACTGGACTAAGAAAATTAAAAATCAGTGCTCCTTAAGCTTGTGGGGTTTCCCACAAGCTCAGAGTTTTCTTTCTTTTCTGCCAGTTTCTCATGCCTCTTTTTTTCCTCTTGTAGCAGCAGCAATAATCATATTTCACAAGCATTTATTCTTTCTATTTTCCTATTAACTCTTTCCGTCTGGTGCTTCTATTCCTGATGAGAAGGCTGCATCTTAAAAACCTGTTTACCATTTTTTCTGTTCTCTTCCTTAAGGCTAACAGGTCCAGGCTTTCTATTGATAACAGTTAAAAGATGCAATATATGCACACACATGCAGAGATGCACACGAGGAAACGTGATAGAATTAATATCACGTTTTAGGGGAAAACCAGGCTGTGCTTGAGGCTCTGCTTGGTGTGGTCAAAAAGAAAAGTTAAAAAAGAAGTTTCAGCTTTGAGTTTATATTTCCTGGGTTTGTGAGATTATTTCAGCCCTGTTATTTAATTGTTCAGCCACTACATTCTGCCTCAACTGTTGGGTCTCCTTGTTATTTATAATATTGCTTTCTAGTAGGAAGCTGCCAAGTATACTTACGTCTAACATCCCTTTCAATTGTGGAGTGCAGAAAATTACTCAGAATTGGAATGAGATTATAGTCTTTATTATAAACATAAACCTTCAGAAAAGTGTGTAGCTCTTGCCCATGTCTTGTTACAGAGTACTAAAAAAAACAGAGGGACACATTCCCATTTACCACTCAGACCAATTTATTCTATTCTAGCAGAGTTAAAAGACTTTGGAACAAACATGGATTACATTTATACCTACCTTCTCCAGATTCCTTTTCTCTAACAGATTAATGCAAAGGGATATTAATTATATGAGTACATTTGAAGTCTTTGCATTAGATCCTATTGTCACTTTCACTATGTTCACTGTTTGCTACATTGACAATACAAAGAGGACTCCATATGAGTCAACTCTTTTCAACTAAGAGTTAAAGCTTTAGTATAACAAGTGTAATGTACAAGGGGTCACAGGGTTGGTTTACATAATTTTAAAAGAAGCATCAATATGTCTTCTAAGAGTGTCCTTCTTTTTGTAATTGGAAGAAGTATTTGGTGCAGTAACTGATGTGGTAACAGTACAGATGTGCTTTTTGTCCACCAACACACAGTTCCTTCATCTCACCCAAACCAGGGTGTTCCTACTTACCTTGTTCTAACTTCACAATCCTTGGGAGCTCTATGATTTTTGCTATTTCATTCCTACTGACATAGCACAGCATAAAGACCATACTCTTTAAGAGTGTATCTCCTAGCTACAGAAACCCCTAGTCCTACCCAAAATAAACAATGTAGATAGATTTTTCTTTTTCTCCTCTTGGGAAAAGTCACATCACACAAGTTAGCTTTTATACTCAAGAAGTTCTAGGTTTTTCCTGTCTGTTTGGCAGTGCTTCTTCCTTGCTCTATTTGCCTTAAAAACTTCACTTGGGATGAAGATATAATGTAAAATAGTTTGTGAAATGTTGCTTTTATAAAATTATAAGGAAAAAAAAATCTAAATTACTGATTTTTAAGGACACCAAATCTACCTTCTCAAACTTTCCACCCTCATGCTTTGTCCATACTCAAGGATTATCCTGAAATATCAAAGACAATTAAGAAGGAGGAAACTGCTCAGGAATAATCATGAAGAAATCAAACAAAATGGAGAAAGAGGAAAGACAGTTTTTTACCAGATCTCTCTCTCAAACAGATGTGTAGGGGTCTCCAAAAGTCTCTCTCTCTTTTTTTACTTTTAACTGGGAGTTCTGTCATACATAATCCTATTGCTTTGGGATTCAGCAACTTTTGAGGAAGTCAGTGTACCAAACAGGATTTCACTAGTATGATATTCCTCTCTTTATGTACAGACATTGACACGGGTATGGAACCCTATGAGAATTCTAGAGGTTTCTTAAGCATGGTAAACAAGTATCTTAGGTATCTTACAGGATCCCCTATTTTAACTACTTTGAATAACAGAGCACATCTTTTATTAGTTCCTGTCACAGGAAAACCTGTCCCTGACATGTTTCAGCCTCTCTGACAGGATGGCAGTACTTCCAGCTATGGGAGCTACCTCATGCCCTAGCACCATTTCATTTCTCTTGAAGTGTGTAAAATCTGCTCTTAAAAAAAATCTTTAAAAGAATCAAAGGATGAAGAATAGAGATGTACTTCTTTTATCAGGCTAATGGTAATGATCCACAGAGAAAATGTGAGTTCTTCAGGGACTAGCACTAGACCTGAAAGTTAACAGGCTGGCTATTAGACTGCCACCTCCTTGAAGATTGATGAGCTTCATTCAACAGCATTGAGATCACTTTAACATTAGCTCTCAATAGTATTCTAAGTATAAGAGCTTAAGCTTGGTTTGTTTTTTTTTTTCT
>VYXF01010451.1:705806-718586 GCA_013397295.1 Polioptila caerulea
TTTTGCAGTCTAAGGTATTTAAATTTCTGCATTGTTTTCACTTTCCATCTTTGCTTTTACTAAAGGATGAAATTTTTACCAAAGTCTCTGATTTCAATGATGTTAAAAGATCTTCCTAAGAAAAACATGGTACTTGCCTGTAACACTTCATGTGTTTGTAAATCACTGGTGTCCATACGTCATAAAAGGTCTCTTCTCTTGGAATTAAATTCATAAAACCAAATTCATGTAATAAAGTCGTAATTAAATCCCCCCCCCCAGATTATAGAGGTAACTCCAAAGTTAGAAACCACTTGCATAACCCTTATTTAGCCTTTTTGGGAATAGTTACCACAGTTTCAAATGCTAGTTCTCACACTTCTTTTGCCCTTAGCATCCTTCTTCCGTGGCTTTTTAAGAATGAACAGTGCCCACTTAAAGAAAAGTGATTCAATACTTTATCACTGGTATTCAGTGGATTTCATTTATTGTACATACATGAAACCTTCCATGGTAAACAGATTTATTAATTTCTCTACATGGCTTCTTCCTTGGTGCTAATTTCTGCAGTATAAATGCTTCACTGACAAATAATTAACCTCCAAACTACTGCTGTTTGGTGAGAGATAGCATTATTGTGATTCCACAGATGAGGAACCAATGTTGCATTGAGGAGTTGGCATTTTTTCCTTAATCAAAGACTTCTAAAACTTACTACCTGCTTTCAGTAGCTCAGCATATCATACACACAAAGGGTGAAGAAGCAATATCTAACACATGGAAGGAAAAACACTTAAAAGATAGCTGACAGTGAACTGTACTTTTGTAAATGTTACATAAATGTACATCACTAGTACAATGTCCACAGCTCATGCAGCACACAATGTAGAGGTATTTTCCCATGGAATGTTGCCTTTTATTTCAAGGTAAACTGTGTCTATTTTCTAAATTTCCTCGGCCATTTTTGAATTGTACATAAAAGCCTGTTCCTCCTTCAAGTTCTTACAGAGGTGACATAATTTCTGCTATTTAGCAGGTGAGTTGCTTACCCTACTCTGAGTTTAATTTCCTTTGGAGAGATCACTGCTTTCAGCCTTTACCCTTTCTTCCATTTTTGGATATGCCTGGATGCCTCCTTTCGAGACCACAGTAATTCCCTGAGTCATAGGATAAAATTGGTTGTAAAGGACCTCTGGAGATAATCTAGTAAGCCCCCTGGTCAAAGCAGGGCTAACTTCAAAGCCAGATCTGCTTCTTCAGGATCATATCCAGGCTAGCTTGAATCTCCACAAGGAGGGGAATTCCATAGCTTCTCTGGGAAATCCATTCCAGTGCTCTACAGTTACCACTCATCTGCTTGCTAATGATTTGGATCTGACTGTGATTTCAAAATGTCCTCAGTTAAATGTGATTAACACTATTGGACTTTAGTGACATTTACTCTAGTGAGAGTGTGAGACATTCTGTTATTCCAAGACCTTTCTTCTTCAACATATCATGTGCAGACAATTTACCAGCAGATTTTTTGAAACACTGCCTTCTGAACAAAGTGCTGGAAAGCACTAATTAGCTGCTCTCCTTGTCCTATCAGACTTTCCGGTATCAAACTGTGCATCTAACATAATGAATTTGGTTGTTAGAGAGGGCCTGGAAGTGGTGACATTTAGCATGAGTGGGTTATTTTGTTCCTTTCTCATTGTATGATTGTTCTTGTGTTGATTTGTTCTTGATTCATTGCCTTAAAGATCTTTAATATCTATGCATACATGGAACACCCTATCATTTTTCTTCTCCACTGCTGTCACCAAGTGCACCCTTTTCCATGGCTTCTTCACTTTTCTAATTAACATCTTTATTGCCAAGGGGCTTGCAGTGGAAATAGCTATCACAGAGCAGTGCATTTCTGGTACAGCCTTCTAGGCAGATTCTGCAGCAAGCAGTTAACATCCTTTGTTTTCAAACATACTCATAAACAATCACACAGGCCTGACAGGTCAAAGATTCTTTTCCCATTTTTTGTTCTGTTTTTAATGCATTTATCAAATTTAATGTATAGCTAACCTTTCTATGCAAAATTACTTCTGCAGGAGTGTCTATTTTAGAGATATCTGTATGTTTACTTGTATTTTGGACTTTTATCTGCATAGAATAAATGCTCTTCCATACTACTAGCCATATTTTATGCCATGGATTCAATTTTTCCTAAAGTCAGTACCAAAACTTGTCCCCAGTATTGGTGCTCATTTTAAAGGATATTTTTTCTTAATTTATTTGAAAATATGCATGTTTCACCACTATAAATCTCCTTTTTTTAACTGCAACATTTCTGCTGGCTGCTTTCCCCAGTAACATTCTTCAGCTGCACACTTTTCACCTTTGATCTCCTCAGTTTGCTTTGCAGTATTTAGCATACATATTCTTAAACACCTGCTTTTCATTTTTCATTTTATGGTGTTCCCATGCTCACTGGCATCTTGCTGGGTTTGTGGCTCTGGACCATGCTTCTAAAGTGAACTTTGGTTGGTGCTTCTCTCTGGGACTCTGCAAACGAATTACAACTGACCTACTGATGTCATCACCATTACTGAAATGTCCCCTCATCTCATCTCATCTCATCCGTATCTTTTATGTTCTAGCCATTCTAGTGGTATTCCAGGATGTTTGGGTCTCCTCCACTAACATAAATACTTTTATTCCATTTTAACTTCTCCTCAGCAAAAAGTCTTTTTGTAATCAGTTTCAGCTGGTTGATTCACTCACACCAAAGGACTCGGTAGGTTCTCAGCTTTCCTAAGATTCCTTTGCTCAACAGAGAATTTCTCTCTCTGAAACAATATTCTTCAAATTGCTCCATCTATCCACCTTTCTTCTGTCAGCTTCAAAACTTTCACTTTATGGACATCTACAAATCTGCTCATCTCTCTGCACAAAATAATATGAGAAGCAGGTTCTTCCTCATTCTTTGCCTGAAGTCCAGCAAAAAAGAAGATTCCATCAACCAGACCTGTGCATTAAATGAAGTTTTCTTCTTTCAAAAGGTCTACTCTTTTAGCCTTTCTCTGTGAGAGGAACATAATATTTTCTCCAGTTTCTGCCTGTGAGCTTGCTTTAAATTACTCCCATAAAAACTGGTACATGACTTACAGTCTGCAAGGTTTAAACACACAACTGAAAAGAGTTGCTAAAATTAATAAGCTTTCCAGATAGCTTCTGTACCTTACCCACTGAAGGCTGACACAATAAACCCATGAAGAATAAATACCACCACATTAATATCATTACACCAGTGTTTTAACTACACATGGTAAAAATGGCTCACGTAAGAGACTAGAGCCATTAAATCCTGTCACAAAAGTTCTTCACCAAAAATTTTCACAGGTGTGCACTGACAGCAGAATATGAGTGAGATTCTGGCAGGTCGTGTACGACTGGTGCACTGTCAAGGATATTGCCTCTTTCTAGTCTGAGCTTGTCTGTTATGAACTTTTTTCTGTTGTACCCCTGTCTCCTCCTGGGCTATTTCTTCTCACCTGTTTCCACTCTCCATTCTTTCAGTACCATTTACAATTCCTAGCTCCTTCCAAGCTTTCTGCTGCTACAGTTTGAATCTCTTTCCCAGGCCTTCAGTTTCTCCCCTTAACACTCTCACTTTCTTGGCTTCATGGCTCCAGTATATTTAGTGGGGAACAGGAGACGTAAGGCTGTCTCTTGCAATGCACCTTCCTTCTAATGTTCTGATGTCCTGCAAGTTCCTACTCAGTCTAGCCTCTCAATTCATGTTTCTGGAAATATCAGTTTCTCCCTCAGCATGTAATGTGTTATACAAGCTTTCCCTTCTCAGATGACTCCTGGCCAAAATCCACTCAGTATTAACTCCTAATTCTAGTATCCCTCTTCCATATGTAAAACAATTTCCATTTTTCCATACTGTTTATACCTCTTCCTGCTCTTCTTTTGTCCTTTAGGTGTGTTCTCTCAGCTCTCTCTTAGGCAGCACAAACTGGCTTACACTACCTCAAAATTGTGGCTGCAGAGGAAAGCTCTGAAGATCTGGGCTGTACGTGTGTGGGTGTGTTCTTACACAAATGTAGAAGGTTCAGTCTTGACTCAGAAGCCATCTACTGCCAAGTCCATTTTCCACCGCATGGTAGCACAAGAACTTCTCAGGCAAAAAGAGCGACCAGAATTTGTGAGCGGAAGCAAAGCAATATATCATGCACCAGAGGAGATCTTCAGAGACTGTGAAAATTATCTGGCGAAAACTTTCCAAATAAATCCAACAGACTGAAGAGAGAGACTCTTTTTTTGTTTTTAAATAAGTATCCAGTGTGAATAGGGCTGTTTCTCTCCCTATATCTCCTCCAGTCTGTTGCATCCTTGTCCATTCAAACCATGTCCACTGTTGAGTTCAAGACACTTATTATATCACATTGAAATTTTTAAAAATTAAAATAGTATTTTAATATTAAAATTTTTATACATAACTGAAATGTTGATCACTTGCAAAAGTATTTTTATAACTATAGTAAAATCAATATTTTATTTTAAAAATCCTGTAATTAATGTTTAATTTTCTCTTCAAAAAATTTGAACATTTACAACAGTAAAATTAGTTCTGAAATTTCTTTAATTCTACACTGAAGTAATTGTAATAACTAACTTCCTTTAAATATTAAACCTCTGTGCTTTGTCCATGTGGAACTACACATCAGTTGAAAAAAATACAATTCATCACTTCAAGAAACCTCTCATCAAACATATTTTTTGATGTGGTATGAGATATGTCTGCAACATTTGATGATCCACATTACAGTAAATAATATACTGATCATAAGTTGCAAGTTATATAAGTAAGTAGATAAAACATAGGCTTTAATACTAATAAAGCACGTTCCCAATATTTTGCAAGAGGACCGAGATACTTTCAGTTAATATTTGAGGTTCCTCAGGACCCTTTCTGCATACAGTGGATACATACCTCCTTTTGGCTTAATCACACTCATTTCTCACACACTATAGGCAATTAAACCTCACTTCTTTTCCTCTTATTAAAGGGGAGGCTGCTAGTTTAAAAACTTGTGTAATTTCTGTCACTGTGCAGATAAATCAAACAGCTACAGCAATGACAAAATGCTGTCATTGAGTGGCTTGGACTATTATTCTGCATGTAAATCTGAACAGCAGATGAAAAAGAAGAGATAAATTTATTTGGTGACTACCTACTGGTTTCTCCCATGATGACCTCTGATTACATCAGGTGTTTCATGGGATAAACACTTTTCTTCCAAAACATTTCAGATCTGATTGCCAATAAAGTCAGCAGGCATTTAAACACTTATAAATCCACACATACTTGTTTTCCCTTCAGTGCTGAAATTACTCCAGTCTTTACGAGGTATACACTATCAAAAACCATGAGACAATAAAACCCAAAAATGCAAGAAAAAACAGCTGACAAGAAAATACTGAGTCTGTTTTATCTGTGAGAACATATGGTAACAATGATTATTATTTATGACTTGATCCTGCTTCAACCCAAAATGTACTTGGCAACATTTGAACACAGAAGAAAACATTGTATTCTAACACAAAAAATTCACAGCCTTAAAAGTCAGACCCTTCAGCAGTCTAAAGTAGTAGTGGAAATGATCCTGAGAACATTAAAGGAAATCTCCACTCACACCATTTGTTCCCCATCACTGAGTTTTAATCAAGACCAGGACTTAAAGGACTTGCAAAACTCCAAGCACTACAACCCTGCACAGTAAGGAGCCCATGATCAGCTCTCTATGGGTTTCTCTCCGTTTCTCAATGTTCTTAAACACCTTGAAGCAAAGCCAAAGATTTACCAGATATTCTCTAAGCTAGTTTGACTAAACTGCCCTTTGAAATGTAAACTGCATTTCCCCTGATACAATGTAAGTAAATGGAAGACAGTGCTGTCTATTAGTTAATCAGGCATTGTGTAGCATAACTTTCCAGTTCATCTCTACCACTAAATGCTCAGGTGCACACAGCATTCAAAACACCTCTTTCTTCTGAGTTTTCCCTTTACTCTAAAACATTTCACTCTTTAAATTTTGTGTTATTTGATGCAATTTCTGCATCCCATACCCTTCAGTCCAGTGTTTCCACCCCTGCACCACTGATGATAGCAGCAGTAAACCTACTGTTCTCTTTCTATACTGTTTTGAAGACAAAAGAAAGTGAAGATCCCATTAGGAGTTGGATTGGCTGGTGAGAACAGTTCTTATCCAGAGGGATCCAACTTTTAGTCACATGAGGACACTCATCAGTCATAGACACCTTTTTATACCAAATCCAAGAAACTTCAGAAAGTTTCTCTAAACAATCTAAGTAGTGAAGGTGAGAGCATTCTCTCTCTCCTGTCCCTCAGTATTTAAGGCTGGATGAGATTGCATGCAGCATATCTAAGAGTATGTGTAGTCAGCTAGTATAGACTGGAGGGTATAGAGTATAGACAGGTCAACGTAAAGATCATCTAATATCTTTTGTGCTCATTTTAGTACAATGCATGATGACAGCCCATAACACAAAAAGAGCTCTAACTTTATGGGATGGCATTCATACCTCTCCCATGAGGAATCATACTTATCCTTTAGGAGATGCTCACCGTCTGCTTGTTTGCTGGCATACAGCAAATGACACCATCATGTTTCAACAATGAAAAGAAATGCAAAGCAAGAGAGGGGCCTAGTGATGAAGCACCTGCACTGTACAGGGAACTAAGACTATAGAACACAAGCTACAGACTAAGGCTACAGGTCACTAAGATTATGTGAACAGAGGCAGATACCAAATAAATTTGGAAATAATCACGTGGTGATAGATCTGCTCAAAAGAATGTGGCTTGTGCAAAATAAAGTGAGATATAAAGAGATTTTGTACTGAAGGAAGTGTAAAACATCACCATTTTGACACTGAACCATTTAAACAGAAAAATAATTTTGAGGACTCATGTTACTTCTTCACAGGTCACAAGGCACATCCCGTTTGGCCTTGAACACTTCCAAGTATGCAGCATCCAATATTTGGGCAACCTCTTCTAGTGTCTCACCACTCTTAACTTAAGTTTTTTCCTGTTATACAATCTAAATCTGCCCTCTTTCAGTTTAAAGCCGTTCCCCTTTGTCCTATCATTACATGCCCCTGTAAAATGCCACTCTCCAGCCCTCTTTTTGACCCATTAAGTACCAGAGGGCTTCCGTGGAGCTTCCTCTTCTCCAGGCTGAACAGCCCCAACTCTCTCAGTCTGTCTTTACAGCTGAGGTGTTCCAGCCCTCTGATCAACTTCATGTCCCTCCTCCAGAACTGCTCCAAGAGGTTCACATCCTTCTTAAATTGGTGGTCCCAGAGCTGGATACAGCACTGCAGGTGAGGTCTCACAAGAGAAGAACAGAATGAGAGAACCACCTCCCTTAACCTGCTGGTCACATTGCTTTCTGTGTAGCCCAGGACATGACTTATTTTTTGGGCTGCATGAGCACAGGGCCAGCTCATGTTGAGCTTCTCTCCAACCTGGTATTCTATGATTCACTTAAATCATGATCGCTAGATTTGCTACAGATAACTGCTCTGGCAAGCAAAGCTTGTAGGGAAGATCAAGATACAAATAAAATACAACTGAAGAGCTACCTGTGATTTTTTCTAAGCAGTTAACACTCATTGCTGATACCAGCTGGAGGGAAATCAAGACTATAAAAAGAGTCATCCATCTGCATACATCATAGCTTAGATGCTAGTCTCTTGAGCTTTCTGATGTTAGATGATGCCTCAGTGCTGCCTGAGAGAAACAGAAGAGGCTAATTCACTCTATGAATTTATTCAGTCTTTGGTTACCTTTTGCTTTCTTCCATCAAGCTCCAAACACTGCCATGAATTACAAGTTTTTGTTATGTGAGCACTGAAAAGTAAGTAAATATTTCATTATTAAAAAACCACAAGAAACCACAGAAAATCTAGTTGACCTTTGAAAGGACACTGCCAAACGCAGAGTCTCATTCCAGTCACTAGCAAAAGGTAAAATAGAAGTTTAGTTTGTTTTTCTTTTACAAGTATGTCTCAGCAGAGTCTTAATCATGGAGCTTTGACATCTTTTTAATGGCAACACTGTGTTTTCAGAGACATTTAATATACTTAAAAGAGGTACTTTTGTCAGCTTAATTCTGAGAAGACAACTCTGAAGACATGGCACAATTCATCTTGACTCAAATAACCTCCAAATATGTCTGTAAACTCACTTGGCATTATCTGCAGACTGTTCAATTTCTAGAAGAAATAACCAGAACAAACATCTTTTTTTCTAATTTTTGAGGGGCAGTTAAGTCCTTTGTAGACCACCTAGGAAGAGAAAGGCATTTCAAACACCTCCTTTTGAAGAATAAAAATTTTATAACCCCTGCTTTACCCCAAGGTAATGAGGACATCACAAAATAATCATATCAAAGCCACCAAAAAGTTTACATCATATCTTAATACTCCTTGAAATTACATATCATTAGAGCCATCTTGAATAAAACGCAGTGAAACCACAGATTTAAAAAATATTGTTTATTTATTCTAATTCATCAAATGTATTATTCATCTAACCCTTGGTAATTGTTAACATCATTCATCAAAAACCACAGGCAAAGTGAATTGGTTCTTATATACACTGCTGGATATGACCAAGCAAGAAATTATTTGCTAAACAGTGTCACATGAAACTGTAACACTGAAATATGACATATTAAACTGAAATGCATGCTTATTTGAAAAAAAAAAAACAACCCACTCCTAAGAGTGTAGTGAGAACAGCCATTCTGCCAAACCTGTGTCAGGTCTTTTATCATTTTATAAATGATAAAAAAGCTGGGGTCCAGATGCCACGCGATGTCATCTTTCTTGAACCCCACATGATAATTGTGGAAAAAGGAGTATGGCCATCATGTTGAGGTGCAGTAAGAAAAATGCACTTACATGAACTGCATTTTTCAGTTGGTTTTGTGTACAATATCTACAGGTAAGAAAATTAGTACTGCACCATCCATCCATCCATCCATCTCCTGGACACTGGAGTCTTTCTCCCCACATGTTTCCTCGGTCTCTAGTGCACAGGTTAATCTGATCCTTGTAGAAAACCAATTTTCAGGACTACACTTCAGTATGTAACTTGCTAAAACCAGTTCTAGTTCTTCTGTCTACCATATGATCCTAATTCTGAAGGCATTTTGGGAACCATGAAAAGCACATGGCAGCATACCTTTGATGTGCTTTATATATACTCTTGTTCCCAGTGCTATTCCCCATCAACTATGACCGACGACTACACTTTCTTCTTATGGCTGAACACCCAAATTTCTTACACTTCCTTGGTTAAGTGGTAAATCTTTGCATACATCCATACAAAGCAGCACAAAGAATCAAAAGGAGCTCACTGCTAGAGGGCAACTACCACCCCCAGGTCCTTCCCATGCTCCTTAACTGAGAGTCGCCTGAAAAGCATGGAGCCAACTGAACAGCTCACAGGCTCTCTGGTAAGGCAAGACCATGTCCTTGGTTTGCTCAGAAGATGGCCTGAAGAAAGATTCCTGTGGTATCTGCGGATACCACCATGATTAAAAAGGTGTCCATCTGAAATGGCTGTAACTACACTTAGCAAGAAACTTGGATTTTCCAGTTGTAACTTCCAGGGGACTATCAAGCCCAACATTGTTAGCAGTGCTCCTTCTTAACTGAGACATGGACAATTCTCTCTGCTATGGTTACCTTATATTGGGTAGTTCTTCATGCGAGCAATTCAGTGTGTCTCCTCATTTAAGTTACTTCAAAATTCACTCCATTGAAGTGACTAAAAGCAATGACAAATGGAAAGTGGGTATAAAAGCAAAAACCGACATAAAACAATGTGTTTACACTGTTCTATGGAAGGCCAATGCTACTAAATACAGAGATTAATACTGAAGAAAATAAGATCAGTGGAAAATAACATATAACCTTAAGGTATTCTTCATTCATTTCTGGATAATTAATAGAAGAATCAATTAACATTTAATCCTCTTAAAAGGAGTTCTGTCTCTCATTGTTATGTACAGAGTATCCATGTTTCAGACTGAGATCATCATCTAGCCTTTGGCTAGATGTTTTAGACCTTCTTGACTATTTACACTGCAAATTTTTCAAGACAGTGAATTTAACTCTGTGTATGTAGTTCTACGTAGGGAGCTGACTGGATGACACTCTAACACAAACAATGGTTGAAAGTGCTCACCACGTAACAGGATCGCTCCTGAAAGGCCCAGGTAGGATCTGTGCTGGCATTAATATGAGTTTCAATATTGAAAAATGACAACAGTTAGGACCCAAACATTTATTACCAGAAACAAAACGAAACTGAATTTACCAGCTTACTAATATGTAGAACCAACTATCACTTTCAAAATTGAATTTCATTGCATTTGCTAGCATAACTTTCAGTCAAGTATAGCTCAATTATTTAGCTGCTTATTTTCCCAAAACTTTCTATCTAATGACTTTTCAGGAACATTGAGTCATGATATGCTCTCTCTTCCTCCATTTTCACTTATACAAAACTAGTAGGAATTACTAGCAGCTATGTTGGTCACACCACTATCATTATGTAACAAGACTTGCATATAGCTTGTTAGAGGTCCACAGATAGAGATTTAAAATTAAGTGGCTAGATTTTAAACATTATCCCATTTTATCTTGATCTAGAAGAGAGCTGGAATAAAAATATATCAAACCCTCTGTGGAACATTGTTTTCATTGTTAATGAAAATTCTCAGCTTTTTCAGATGCTTTTCAAAATCACTCAGCTGTAGACGTACAAAGAAAAAGTTTACTAAACTAGATTCTGTCAGTTTATGAAGCTAATCTTTGTAAAAATATTATTCATTAATATTTCATTAAGTTTTTTAGAAAAGATGCTTCTGTTCATTCATCTCTCAACAAAGCTTATGAAGTGCAGAGCACTAAACTGTAACATGGCTCAGTTGTTTGCTGACATTTTTATAGTAATTCAAATATTTAGCAGTTTACATGTAAACTTCTTTGCCACAAAAAAAAAAATCAGAAAATATGTAATGCTTGAATACCTTGGTTAAAATATGGTGCATATGCAAACTGCAATCCAACTTTTTTATGAAAAATGGATCAAGTCTGATGAAACATAAATCTGAACTGCCTACCCCTCTTGAAAGCACAATATAGTTTATTCTATACAGCTTTTTTTAACAAGTATTAAGACCTGTGTGGCTCTTACCCATGATTCTAAAGCACTGCTATGTGGAGTTGTTTGAAGTGCCATCACCAGCCAGATTCAAACACTGCCACCTGAATTTCTAATTAAATTTGGCTGGCACTCACTATAAATGATAATGAAGACCTACAGTGAAACCCACCCTTTGGAGGGGTTAATTGGGATTTTGCCATTGATCTTAACAGGATCAACATCTACCCAAGATTTATAAGGTTTGCATACTGTAACATATGTAAGTACATAAACACAGTATTTTAGTTCATTCAGAACTATTTCATGTGAGCTAGCATATGACAGCTATAGTAAGCATCAGAGTGCTAGCTTAGCAAAAGTTGCCTACCGGCAAAGGTTATCATATGTCTGAAGAAATGACAATGAAATATTAGCTCTCCTGTATTTAATTTACCTACTTGACAATTATGCCTAGGATTCTGAGAGGTGAATTAAATTCCCTCTTCAGCTCAACACCACCTTCAGTTTGAGCTGCTGAGCAAAGCTATTTGAGCAAAGAAATATTATCCTGGCCAACCCTGATACACTCACCCCTAAAGCAGCATAGGGACACTTTCACTGACCAAACACAAGAGTTCCCCCTACAATATCATCCTTCAACCACTGAAGGGGGAAAGGAGCAGAAGCAAGATCTTAATTTCATTCAGTGCCTATAAAAAAGCAAAGGCATTATATTGTGATGTCTTGTTTAATTCATTCTAAACTCCCTCTAATCAGACTACTTAACTCTAAAGTGCACAGTCCTGGGAAGAATATCACACACTGCATTACCCTTAAGAAGTTCAAGAGTTGCCAGTGTATGCAAAAGCTTGGCAGGAAGACATCTGTTAGATATTGACAATATTGACTTCAAGAGGTCTTAGGACACACATCTTTCTATTTACTCTTTTTATGAATGATTTTTTTCATTCATCATTTCAGCTACAATTGCCATTCTGTAACTAAAATAAACCAGAAGTTTTTCCCTTTCCTTTGCAAATTGTCAACTACATTAACCTTGTCAAAAAAACCCACAAGAATGAAATCAATATAACGATTTAAAGACAAAATTGGCACGCACTATATTGTACTTGGACACATCCAGTAAATAGCCTCATACATCAATCTACCGTCATCAGTGGCAATAATCTGAAACCTACAAATGTTGTTTATTACGTTTGTGGTGTGAAACGCCAAAGTAAGTACAGATATCGGTCCAGCAAATGAAAAATAACACGGAAATAATATCTGACATGCCTGAGAAGCACGAACTAGTGACTCAGGTGTCATTTAAACGCCCTGTACTTCCAGCACGGAGAGCGGCTGCTCTGTAACCGATAAGCGACCTGCTCGCCAGTGCAGAAGCCGCAGCGGAAACTCCGGGATCCACCGTGCCCCGTCCCTGCGCTGCGCCCCGACCGCCAGCGCCGGGCAGCGGGCCGGCCGTCCCTCGCCCCTTCCCCCGGGGTGCACCGCACACTCCGCCGCAGCGGCTCGGAGCTCCTACCACCCACTGCCTCTTTCCCCCC
>VYXF01010451.1:719204-734360 GCA_013397295.1 Polioptila caerulea
AAGCTCGGACCCTGCGACGTCAGAAGCCCGGCCAGGGATCTCGCCTCCTCCTCCCTCTCTTGGAGGAGAAGGTCCTCAGATGCGAGCAAGCGTTGAGGTTCTACCGCAGGCATCTTTAGGAAAGGAAAGGTGGGGGAATGCAGGGCGTGGAGCGTGGGACCCCTGCGATCCGGCACTTGGGCGGGTGGGGCGCTGCGGTGACCCGCAGCGGATCGAGGGTCGCTGGGGCCCCTAGCCGCCCCGGGGATGCTGTCCCGCGTCCTCCCTTCTAGCCTGTCTCATCTGATACTCTTCCAGCTTGCATAAACCATCTACCTACCGTCCACCAAGCTGGAGAGGATGAACAAGAGGTGGCCGCAGCATTCGTCGGACGGCAGAGTCATCTAAATTCCCGTTTCTGCTCCAGAAGTCTCGTAAGTGTTTTAAACTAACTACCTCTAAGAGGCCGAGAAGGACCTGGTTCCAAGCACTTCTGGGCACCCCTGGTCTCCTCAGAAAATCAGACCCCAGCTACACGGGCATCCAGGGGCAATTGAGCCAACACCCCTCACCTCGCGGAAGAGCGTCGAGTGGTTGTGCATGAAGTAGTGCAGGGGAGGACTTTTCTGCTGTGACTGTTCCAAGCTGCCCAATATTTAAATATGCAGAGAGCCACGGTGAGGGTGGGAGCCGGAGCGAACGCACGGTGATTCACCTCAGCACTCCTGACAAGCATGCCATGCGGACAGCAGGGAGTGGGGTGTCTTCCCAGCAGGTGGAGTCAGGAGGCAAACAAACTTGCTCAAAAGGAGCCACCACCCGGCTGAGGACAGCTTTTTTCTTTCGTTTTTCTGTATGGAGGATGTTGCTGCTATCAAATAAAATAAACTCTGGCATTAAAGTCGCCTGGCTTACTTCTGAATGGAAAGTTAGCTCCTACTGAAGCGGTTCTCAGGTGTTTTTCTTCCACCTGCCACTTTCTCTTACAGACTACAGCCAAATTTTACAGCTTGCCTTTCTCACAGAAACCTGCATGCAAAAGTACCTGGCTGCCTTTCTGCCGCTCAGGCCATTCTGAAAAGGGTGACAGGAACAAGGGAGCTTAGTGCTCAGAAGGAGGTGCAGGACTTAGCATGCAACAAGGTCCAAGATAAGGAAACTTCTTGCCACTTTTCCCAGCAGCTGATAAAATAGTTCCTCCAGATAATACCATCCAAGAAAATTTCTCCGCCTTGATACTGGGGGAGGGGCAACCACAATAAGAGTTGAGACACTCAAGGAGTACAGGTGTAAATTGTTATCCCTTTAGGATTTAAACTTTCACTGTAGGTTTTATCCTTTACTTTTGAGGAGACAGCAAAGAGAAACAGTGGAAGCTGCTTTTATGAGCTCTCATAGTGCCACAATCTTCACAGCATTCTCTGGTAGGAACAGGGAAGTTAGGGTAGGTTCTCATTAGCTGCACTAGGTCTGGCACCACGGAGCAGCACCCCTGTGGACTCATTGCAGTTGTGTCCCTCTCATGCTACAGCTGCCCTGAGGTGGGCTTGGGTGAGTCACAGTTCTTACTGCTTCAGATGTTTGTGGAAGAGGAACTTCTGAGAAGCAAACCTTATGCTGAAGCCTAGGGAAAGCAGGAAAATCCCCCTTCCTGACACTGCAACAGTAAATTGAAATAGGTAAAATATTGAGCTAGTTTCTCCCAAGATCCACCTATTTAGGATTTTTTTTTGTATGTTATCCAGCTAATACTGTTCGTTCTATGATTGGAATGCATCACATTTTCACTGACAGGTTTTATATTTATTTCAAAACAGATTGCATGTTGCTCTGTTTTCTTAGTGAATAGTATTCATCTGCTTAAGTATAAATCTGTCATCCCATAACCTGGAAATAGCTTTCCTAAGGTTTGGGTGGTTTTTTTATAAACTCCCATTTTGTTAACCATTACCTTGACACAGAAGCAGCACTTTACCATTTTTTCTGCTATAAGCAATTCCCCTGTGCCCCATGGGACTGCAAGCAGGAGTACTTACTATTTAGAATATGTGTAAAATACTGATCCCACCCATAAATAACGACTGGAAAATTATAATTAACTGTACCTCAATGGTTTAATTCTGCTTGTGCTCAGGAGTCATTACAGCACTGATTCTGCAGAGGAGAGGCTGAGCTAGTGTTTTATGTTGTGATACAGTTTTGCTTTTTACGTGAAAAGTGAAGAAAGTTCAAACCTTCCAAAATTTCTGTGATTTTGTTGTGATATGAGGGAAAGCAGTTTCCCACACAGTATGGAAAGTTTTGCAGTTATGTAGTTTGTCTCATTTACACCATCTTTTATTCTGTAAATATATTTTGTTTACCTTTAATGGTACTAGAAGTAAGGATGCCACTTGTGAAACAGACACTGTCCTAATTTTCTTGGTCAGGTGAAGAATTTGAAAGAAAAATTCCCAGCTGGATCTATAAACTTTCCATGAATTGTGTAGAGATATTTTAAAAATCTTTTGCAGATGCCTGCATTGCAAGCTGTTTGGAGATAAGCTGTTTCCTGTCATAATTTACATATCTTTCTTGCTTGGCATGGTGTATCCCATAAGAATTAACCAGAGCACAGTATTATCAAAGAAGAAATCGTTCAGATTTAGTTTGTTTGAAGCATGGGAAGTGTGAGCATTGAGCTGTCTACAGAAGACTGTGGATGCATGCTATATCCTTTGATAAAAGGATTGTAAATAATGCATTTGAGTGAGGGCTACATTCACAGTTTGGATAAAATACTGGAATTAGTAAGAGATAGCGTTTAAACAAAAAGGGTAATACATTCACCCCAATCCAGTTCAGGATCAAAAGAATGGGAATTTGCCATTAGCCTTAGCACAAGTTACATCAGTCCCTATAAGGCTTCCACAGGAATATTTAATGCTTTTACATACAACTTGGTAATATTCACTCCTGGAAGTGACCTGACAGAAAACTCTGAGAATAGTTACAGCATTATCAGCAGCAATGCAGGCTTCCAAAGTCTGCCTGCTGGAAAACACATCATCTCTGTTAGGGGGAAATTTATGGAGTGGCTGTAGCTGCTATTCAGACCATGCACCCCTAATGGGATAATTTTTATTATAATTTTCAGAAAAAGAGATCACTCCAGAATTAGGGATTTGCAGAGTGACAGGAAAACATATTTAAGAAGCTACTGCTCATTGCAGAAGTCCATTTCAAACATGAAAGGCAACATCAGGAGAAGTATAGAAATGCTCAAGTGGCTGGAAGACATACGAACAGTTTAGACTAGGATTATTAAAAGAGTAGCAAAATGTTTTATTTCTAATCCCAGAAGCTATCAAGTTATCCCAGAACTGTCTTTTAAAGACAGCTCTTTCTAAATTAATGATTGTGTTTAATTTTTTGTTAGCTTTGTTTGTAGAAACCTGAAAAATCAAGACTTGTGTGTTTATTCAACATCAGATATTTCACTAGAAAGATGTAAACATTGTTTTAATGTCACAATAGATTTATTGAAATCAGTTGCTCAATGCACAATAATCTCAGTAACTTTTTTAATGTACAAAAAAGGCATGGGTAATTACATTTGCCTTCTTGCTTAAATTTCTATTTTTAATTTATGTTATGTTATTTAATCTATCCAAGTATTTATTCTTTAGTTCACATAGGACATTCTGAGAGGATCTCCAAAACATTTTGAAGTGAAGGGAAAAAATCCTGACATATGCTGCTAAAAGATAATTTGTTGGGGTTTAGTGAGTTTTAGGGTTTTTAAAGAACAATACATTCAGTTAGTAATTCGGAGACACAAAAAAGCAAAGAAATAGAAAATGAAAAATACAAGAAAATTAGTTGTATTCAAGTTTTCCAACAATAAAAAAAAATTAATAGAAACATTCCAGTTGTTAGTATTTATACCACATTCAATTTTCTCTAAAAGAAGATACTTTAATTTGGCAATACAGTTTTCATTAGTACAGCACTCAGTAATTATCCATATTGATAGCAGAAACACAGTGGGTTTGCTTGTGCTGTGTAGAGGAGGGAAAGGGAAAGCAAACAAGATAATGAAGATCTAGGGAATGTTTCCAAAGAATGGCATCTGATTCCCTAAGAATGAGCAAGTATTTTCGATCTTCTCGTGGAATCAAACACCCTAGGCTTCATTAAGCCAGTGTGTAGCTGTACATGAGAGAACCTCCGCCAAGCATCGAAAAGAAGAGCTCTACAGGAGAATTAAATGCAATAACAGTTACAAAAATGTCCTCTCTGGTTTCTGTGTAGTATATAAATCCTGAAATACTCTAGATTGCACAAAATTTCCCTGGAAACTATTTCAAGAGCCTCATGAGACGTCTATAAACCACCAGCAGGCATATTTAATAAATCATACATATTTTTAAAGTCCCATCAATGTAAGTTTTACTTTAATCCAAAACTGTAGTTTAAAATAAGAAATTTCACATTATTTGGAGTTACAGGTAATGTAAGAATCTATTAAAACTCAAGACTCATCTATGTATTTTCATACATGAATTTTCTATCTTTGCTAGAGTGGCCTGGGGTCTATGTATCATTAAGGCTTTGCTTACCCCCTCACTATATGTTTTAAGTGAAAGTACATTAGTGCTAAAAGATCATACTAGTTTTGTGAAAAAAGTGAATTTTAGTTCAAATCCTTATTCTGCTAGACAGAAATTAATATTTCCGATTAGCATGATATTTTAAAAAGTCTTATTGTCTGAAAAATAGAACTGTAATAGACACATAACTGATTAAACCCCAGCTCTTGACAGTAAACATGGGCTTAATCATTCTCATTACCATCATTTGTTTGTCACTCAGTTTGACATGTGTAAAAATAGGTTCTGCCCCTCCAAACAAGTTGGTGTGTAGAAATCTTGTGCTAGGTGTGAAAGCTCTCCCACAGCACCACGACGAGTGACTGACATAGAGTTCCTTGGGTGCAGAGATGTCTGCAGGGTGGAGGTGTTAAGTGTAGTCTTTAGAGGGAGGCACTGCTGTCTCCCACCAACAGAATGCTGGTCAGAGCCTTGGGATCACAGATCCATGCCTGCACTTGAGCAGTGAGGGGCCTTACACATACTTGGCCATAGTGACATGTAGTACAGGGAAGGTGGGAGGTGTTTCATCTGCCTTTATGGTTGATCATGAGTATCACAAAGAGACATTAGAGAAGAAATCTAATTGATTTTTCTCAGCTTTTTAAGAAAAGATGAAATTGGCAGAATACTTTTCAAATGGGTAGCCACCTTTATGCAATATTTAGAGACAGAGCAGCCGAAGGGACAAGACTTCAGATAGTTTTGTCCAGATACATCTGATTTCCCCTATAGTCTTTTCTTCTCCTTTACTCTGAAATATGCCAGGAATCTGCAGAGTAGGGACTAATTTTCAGCATTTCATCCAGCATCATAATTAAAACCCATGTGAGTCTAGAGGGTTTGATTTGCATGAGAACATCAGCTACTGCTTTTATAGTTAACCTTACTGTAAGGAATAGGGAGCATAATTATGAGCAGATTTCTAAATATACAGCACATATTAAAGAAAGTAGGATGAGAATGTTTGCATCTCAAAGGACTTAAATTTAGGTTCTGATGACAAAACAAGTAGGTGATTGCATGCAGTTGGGGCCAAACACTAGCCTGGAAAAGGATGCTAGCAGGAAAGAGACAACATTCATGCTTATTGATTTACATAAGAAATTCACCTTCTCACTTCCAGTATAATTCTCATCTCACTTCTCTTCATACATGCACACAAGTGACATGTTTATTCCAGTATGGTCAGTAATTGAATATCTTTGACGCTATTTTTCCTGTAACAGCTGCCCACTTAAATCTCAGCAACCAAACTTCTAATAGAAACTAAATGTAGTTATTGAGGATCAGATGCTCAGTGAGAGCTGCAAATCACAGAATACAAGTCTTGAGGGAAATAACTGAGTGTAAAATGTTCCTTACCTTCATCTGAACCTAATGATTCACTTTGTGCAGCAGAGGCACAGATGGCTGTGCATCTGAAGTCTCCCTTAGCTGCACCTTCTTTCCTCCTGACACACAGATGAAATCACATGAAGAGGTCCTAGATCAGTCCTGTATTTCTGAAAGAGCACTGAAGGCTGATGCTTCTTCAGTCATTTGAAACAGATACAGAGACAAGGATGAGAGGTGTCTGGCTCTAGAGGGTCCAGACATTCAAATGTAACAAAGTCTCCCAGAGGAAGCTCATTTTATCTTCCACTTTTTTCCCCTATTTCTATTCTTGATGCATTTTATGGCTTCGAGGTACAACTCTCTACTTAGCCCTTCTTATCATCTTGAAGTCTTTGGAGGTGGTCATGTCTAAAATACTCCTCTGTGTTTTGTTTTAAACACTCTGCTATTTCAAAGAGAAAAATAAATTCTAGAAAGAGAGGAGATGTGGGAGTTTTCACCTTCATAAGTCCAAATCAGTCATTTTAGTTATTGCTGAATATCAAAAAGCAAGAATATTAGAAGTTTTCAATCAGAAGACTGTCAATGTATTTCAGTCTTGACCCACAATATCTTTTCTGTTTGTGTTTTGGACCTAGTCTGTAGAACAGATTTGGAAAAAGATTTAAAGATCTCTTTCAGATGACAGTGAAAAATCTGAAATTTGTACATAAATAACGTCTTGGACAATAAATTGCAACTGGAAAGTAAATCCTCTCTTGTTACTTCCTGTGAGATATGGTTTTAGCAGTTTTTTGGGCTGAAACCTTTCTTAAACTGTTACTTTTTGCTGACAGGTGCTAAAAATAAAGATATGGCATAGTTTTCCCTAGTGTTATATTCTGTTTTGTTCTTCACTTCACAGGGGTTTAATGAGGTTCTTCTTTTCAAATTCTTCATTGTCTGATTTTTGTCACTTACAGTTTTACAGAATGTGAAAATAATTCAAATTCAGGCAGCAAATATATCCAAGACTTTCACCTCTCTCCACACTACTCAGGCATACACATGTACACAATTACATCTTTATTCTTCAGTAATATTGATCAATTTCTTGTCCAGTGTAATGTTCCCCCCTGAAATGTGAAGACAAGTTAAATGCTAGCTGGATACTCAAAGAAGGCTGCAAATGACAGAAGAAAATTTGAGAGAGATGTGCTTAAAATTTCTGGTCCCAGTTTGAGCACATGGTGTGAATTCAACAATTTTAATTTCCACACATCCTTTCTAAAGAGGGTGAATTCTAAGGACATTATTAGACATGTGGTGGGATTAGTTTGACTACATGTTAATCTTATGCAAATCCTGATCTTTTGTGAGGCTGGCATAGTTTTTATCGTTTTAACATCACTGAACTCACTTTGCAAGGTGAGTTTTCCTAGTGATTGATGAATTTTGTTGGGGCATGGAACCTGGCTCACCACATGTCTCTACAAGCATGGGTCCTTAGGAGATGAGTTGGAAACTGAGGGTCAGTAACTTTTAATACATAAATAAAGTGTTTAACACTAATATTATTTCTGTATTTATTAAACTATAATGAAAACTGAAACCTTTGTGGGTTTCATTCTTTGTAACAATGATTCTATTTACAGCAAGCACATTAGATGGTGTGTGGTATGAGACGGATATTTCAGATAACACAATTCTCGTTAAAAGTCTAAGACATTCATTTAAAGATGTTTTCAATCCCTTCCAAGGAAAGTCAAACATAATTCCCTTCTTCCCAGACTAACTTCACACATCACATTGTCATACATATAATTTAATAACAAGCACATAATATCCAGTGGGTTGAACTTGTTTCTGAAAGCTAATTTTACTTTCCAGTATAAAATGTTCATGAGATATTCTTTCAGCTGTTCAAGATTTAATAAACTGTAAGGTGAAGGACTCTGCTATTTTTGCTATGTGTTTTGATTGCCTTTTTTTTTTCTTTTTGCTATATGTTTTGATTTTTTTCAGGATGAGGTTGAGAATGCAAAATTATTTGAAAGATTGGGCTACAGATTTTATTTGTATTTTTCTTTTTTGTAGCTATTATGAAGCTGCTGGAGATTTTTGTGCCCAGAGAAAAGCCAGTATATCAAGATGAATTTTCTTACTGTAGAATGTATTTAGTTCAGACAATGAAGCAATCCTAATACTGAAGGGTTGTTTAGTGGAACCATGTCTGCAGTCTCTTGGAAAGAAAGGACTCTTTCCTCTGAGTTCATGATGTTCAGGTCGGGAGACTCTCTTTTGGTTCAGCAGCTATTACAAGCAGGATATATAGCATCAGCCTCATGGGGCAAAATGAAAAATGTCTAACTGAGATAGCTCAGGGAAAGATGACAGTGATGCTTTCATTGACATCACTGCTAGATAACCTCTGAAAACACATGGCACTTACCTAGCTGCCTAAACCTGGGTCCAAGTACCCTACTGAATATTTGATCAAGAACATAACTCCTGGTGCTCTTTTATATCTGTAGAGAAGAGTGACGAGAGGCAAGCAAAAATCCTGAGCAGAGTTTTACTCTGCTTTTGTGTATTTTATACTGTTTCTAGGAAACCAATGACAAATAAAATTGGTTGGATTTCTTTGAATATATCTTACCAACCTGGTGCTGAGCATTCTAACTGCATACACGCTGTATTATCTAATTATCCAGGTTATTATTAACTGAAAGAATAGTTGGGAAAGAGAATTATGTTGAAATTGCTAATTTCATCTTTGTGAGGAACATGAGTACAAGATGAGGAACTGGACAAAATACTACTTTGAGAAGGAAGATTGGGAAGGAGAAAAATCTCCTACTCTGTCACCATTTTGTTGCTTCAAAACTTCGAGATGAAATCAAAATAGTTTTTCTGGTAATTTCTAAGATACTTGATAATGTGGGATGCTGCCTTGACCCCACCAGGCGGGAAAGTTCTGATGTACCCACTGTGCTAAATACTCCTGGGTTTAGATACACTGATTTCCTCAAGACTCATTTAGCCCACGCAAAAGGCAAAACAATTCTCTCCATTATAAAAGCACAGTAAGTTATCTGGCAAAAAGGTTTAGAAATTGTTCCAGTCATCTGTATTTTCCTGAAAGATAGTTAAAGTCTGTTTCACACTGAGGAGAGTGAATATGATGACTCCCTTTTTATCTTCTCGTATGCTTTGATGTCCTGATCTGGACATGTTAGAAGGGAACTTGCATGAGTCCTGCTCCAGAACCCTAAAATTCCTTTTCTGATTCTACTTCTGGTATTTCTGTGGTAGGTTTAGGTATGCTTTTAAAATAAAAGTTTCTTTTCTTCCAATTTGGCTCTCATAGATTGAAAACTTATCACCTTTCTTTTTTTTCTTTTCCCCAGATACTCTAGAATCTCTTTGTCATTGTATTAAAATTATTTTTTTTGTTTAATTGTTTTTTGCACTTTTTTCTCCCCTACTGTCCTTTGAAGTTACTTGAGATAGAAACAGTGTACTGTTTCCCAAGAGGAGCTCTTGGGAAAGTTAACCTGTGAAATAAATAATCTTTTACCTAATTCCTAAGTTTGTTGGTTTTTTTCCTACAGGAAGATGATTTGTGATTCCTTACCCTGAACTACTCTGTGTGTCCTGCTATGGGCAATTAGTATGGAAACTACCAGGGAGAGCACAGCCAAATCAAGGAGAGCCCGAGAAATGCTTCAGCCAGCCTGTATTTGCCTCTAGAGGTCTCCCAACACTTCTTACTTTTGAAAGCCCAAATGCATTTGTCACCTCTGTCAGCTGCCTTCAGCATGTGGTCTCTCTCTTTCTGGCCATCCCAACATGCCCTGGCCCTCACAATTAGCCAGGTAACACTTGTGTTTTGTGGTTCACAAATACATTTCTTTCTTGTTGTTACTTCGCATTACTGTACCCTATCAACTGACCCCATATAGATAATGCAGAAAGATTTGCTGATATTTTGAGGAAAAATACTGGATAATGCAGACAGTTTGCATCATAGTAAAATCTGGCGACTTTAAATGAGCATTTAATTGGTGTACTCCATGAACACATTTCCAAGCTAAGTGTATTGCAAAACTGAGTGGCATTAAAATGTCTTTGTGGTACTTGTCAGCAGAAAAACGGAATTCCCACAAAAATTTTATAATGATCTTGCTCCATTGCTTGTAGCATCTCAGAATGTGTCAGCTGGAAAAGCATTTCTGCCATGTTTCCTTCTTCTTTGAGGCTAATGGCTGGCTGACTGTCCCAGCTTTTGCGAATGGAATTCAGGAGTTATTTAGTAGAGGTTACTCATTTTCTTTGTTTTATGTGTGACTTCCAAGTGCTTTTGTCTAATTTGCATTAGTGAGAAGATAGATTCACTCCCTGGATCAGTCCAGGATAACATTTTCCTGTTAGCATGATCCAGGAGCAGACTGAAGCAGAACAGGGTGGCATATCATACCACCCATTTCAATGTGAATTTAGACCTATTTTCACCCCCTGTGGGAGAAGAACATGGCTGCATTCAGAATGCCAGCAGGAATTCAGCAGGAGCTGCTGCTCTCAGGCACAAGATAGAGGCAATCAGGTGCTTCCTGCAGGTGCTGTGGAGCTGCTTGCTTTGGATTGCTTCCTCTCACACCAGCAGGATGCTCTTGGTCCTGTCCTGAGAAAAGGAAGTGGGTGCTGGCTCACAGCCAGCAGCCTGGCAGCAGCAAATATCTCTCATGCCCCTTGTCCCTGGGAATTAAGGGTTTGTGCTCACTCTCACATTTTAAACGCCAAATGTAAAAGATTAAAATGGCCAGCCTAATTTAAACAAAGCAGACTCTGAGGCATTCAGGCAATTAAAAAAAAAAAAAAATGAGACTGAATTTAAAGAGCAGTCAGCTAGGGGAGGAACCTTCTAACCTTCACAGATTTTTGTGGAAAATTGGAGGAAAACAGGAACATGGAACATGCAGTATCTCAAGCACGTAGTCAGTAATGCTGTTGATGTCTCATATCAATCAGTTGATGTCTCATATCTAGACCCCTGTTTTTTTCACAGGGTACAATGTGCTATGGAGAAAATTCATTCCCAAATCACTAGAAAATCTTCATAATTCATACGACAAATCTTTAAAATAATATGATATTATTTTTAAAATGTTTATATTGGATCTTTTAAAGAATGACATTTGAAATTTGTTTCAGAAGTAATTTTATGGCTAGAGATTTCCTAGATTTAAAAAAATTTTCATTAAAATGTTGAGAAGTGTGGCCATTTTTAGTACAAGCAAATAAATCAAAAGATTTCCCGATTTCAAATCTTCGTTGTTAGTAAACTGTGTTTTAAAGCTGAGTTTTTTCTTGGTTAATGGATTTGGGTGGGCACTTTTGAATGACCCCTAAAATTTGTAATACTTGTTTTAACTTAAGGAAAATTTCATTAGGAAAGAAGTGGATTCAGTCCTTTGCCTGTAACAATGAAAAGAGTCTGCCAAGTAACTGTAAATAACTAAAAGGTTACTGTAATAAGGAATTCTCACTTTTCTATGTTCATTTAGCTTTCAAACTTCAGATCCAGATGGGAAGCAATGGGGACAGTGGCTCTGGCTTTGAATAAGACAAATGCTTCTTTCTGAAGAACTGTATTTAACCATCAAGTAGCAGCTGGATAAAAAAGTGACCAACAATAAGCTCTGAGAGTGATCAGCTGCCAAACAAGCATGGTCTAAGAAAATCTGTTCAGTCTGGAAAATAACAAGAGAAGACCTAAGGGATCATTAAAAAGGAAAGCAGATGCTGATCACTTGGTTGCTGCAGGTTAGAAGTCAGATGTCATGGTATTAACTGTGAGTAGTCAAGATTTAGGGATTCATATCAGGAAGGTTTTTCTGATGGTAAGGAGGGTGAAGGAGAGGAATAGATTATTTGTAAGATGCCCGATCTTCCTCGCTGGAAGATCTGAAGAGGACCCCATAGAGGCCAAAATAGTTTGTATAGTCTGGTCTCCTGTAACTGGGCAAGTTCTTGCTGTGCCCGGTCGCTGCTGGATCCGCAATGGCACACACGGACACTCTTTCGGTGAGAAGGCAAAAAATTATTTATTAAAACATCTGACTTTATATGTATAGTATTTCTACACAGACCAGGTGTTGGAGAAGGTTGACACCTCTCCCATCCCCTTGGTCAAGACAACTGCCCATCAGTTGTTTTTACTCCAAGAGAAAGTATGTAAACAACCTTGTCTTAACATAAACATGCTTCTAATGATAACACCTGTGTGTGATAAAGAACTACGAACTATGAAAACATCAATCTGTAAAGTGCATCAGAAAACTGAAAAAAAAGACGGTGCCCCAATCATCTCAGACCAAATAGCCATCTCCTTCCCGTTCTTAATCATCTCTTTCCCATTCTTACCCTGTTTTACAGGCAAAGTAAAAAAAGGTGTAGGCCACAAAGCCTAGAAATAAAAAATTTCTTGCAGCAGATCCCAGGTTCAGCTGATATGGGGGATACAGTGGTGAACTTCCAACAGAGATTGCAACCATCACAGATTAGGCAGAGAGATAACCTGTCTGGCTTCTCTATATCTGGATTCTTTGCAGTCCTATTTTTTGGTGATCTGCTGCAGAAAATAATTGGAGACAGGTTTGAGCCAACAGCCAAACTGGTCTCTCATCATCATGCTTCTTCATACAGAAGAAGAGTGGAAAACACATCCTAGCACAATATTGGTACCCAATAACGAAGCTGTGTGGAGGTGAAAAGGTATTGTCAGTTATAGAATTAGATACCTAGTAGCTCAAGTATCATTCTGACCCACCAGTCCAATGCCAAATATTATGGGAAGCTTTGTTAGCCCTGAGGATGATGTGATAGGAACAGAAAGAAGGTAACTCTGCAAACTTTCTCAAATGCTTGCCTGAGTAAGGGGACACTCGATAAAACAACATTTCAGATTCTCCTGTTAGAACTTTGCCTCTTGAGTGAGAAATTAATTCATTTTGACAGTCCCAATGGAGATGAGAAGGTAGACCTTGAGCTGCTTAATCCTTTTTGTCTTGCTCCCTTTCTTTCTCTTGATAAACGCGTGCCTGCCCACCAGCTCTAGAGGGATGAATATATGAAGTATCTGGATATTTCAGCAATTACATCAGTGCCCTAGTGTCCTTGAAAGTGTATCCAATGGCTTCTTCTTCATTGCCCTCCTTACTTCAGGAGTTGATTCCAAATATAACAAATTCTTGGGAATCTAAATTGAAAAATACAGGCCAAAGTTGTAAAATTCTATCTTCAGAATTGGTGTCAGTATCTGCTCTGGGAGACTTTTCCATAACCATGTCATAGGTAAAAAATAAGGCACCAAAGAAACACTCAGAATAATATTCTCATTTCCTAGCTATCCTTTTAAAAACAGCTTGGAGCATTATGCATTGCATGTTAGACATAAGAAAAAAAATCATCTGCCAGCACAATTTAGGAAAGCTGATGACTTTAATGACTTTCAACACAGAGCTGCCACTGATAAAAACTTGCTGTGACTCAGCTATGCTTTGCGTAAGAGCAGGTCATTTTGCTACTTACTGTTGATTACTGCATTTAAACCCCTCTGAGATCTTCCAAAGGTCTGTGAGCTCTTAGAAAGTGCATGTTAAATTTGGGATCTATTAACAGAAAAAGTGACTTTTAAGGAGTGGTTGATAAAATTCAAAATATAATTAAAGATACTCAGGTCCATGTATATAATAAATGTCCCATATTTTTTCTTTTTCTACCATAAAGCACAACAACATTCAAGTTCAGGGTAAAACTAGGTGAAAATATTTTATTCCATTAAGGCTATAAAAGGTTTACCCACTCCTGTACACAAAGCAGGAGAGTTTATCTGGTTTTGTGTTCAGTATTGCACCAAAGAGTTAAGCAAGAATGTTAAGGGAGTAAAGCCTCCAGAAAAAAGTAAAGCCTCATAAAAAGCCTCCAGAAAAAAATGGTTTGTTCCAAATCAGCTTGTGCACATATATCTAAATATAAATATTACATAAAGACTATTCCATACTATAAATGTTTAATAAATGAGTATATGTGAGTAATTCCACACTAGACAGAATAATGCAGCTGGGTGCAAAGTGGGCAGATGAGGACCAGGCCTGGGTGCCTCAGTGGACAGCAAGTTTAATACCAGTCAGTAGAGTGTCCTTGCAAGCAATGAACATAATCAGCAGGTCAAGGAACAGACTCCTTGCTGAAGGCACTTCCAAGGCCACTCTGGGAGTGCTGTGTCCAGATCTGCCTCTTACAAGGTGGGGCTTAGGAGAGACTGAATGACAATTTTGAGTCTCCAGCAGAAACCTCTACAGCGGTCTGGAGATGGAGCACTGAGGGAGCTGGTTTTGCTCAGCCTGGAGAAGAAAAGACTACAGAGGGACCTGATATTTGTCTCCAGCTACCTAAAAGTGTATTACAGAGAAGATGAAACTTGACTTTCCTCCAACTGGCACATCTGTTAGTCAGGATCCTACAAAATCAGATCTAAAGTGGAAATAACACTTCCAGTGAAAAATTCTATGACTTTATTGTACTCATCTAGTCTGTTTTTAAAGTTTTCTTATGATGGAGAATCTACTATTTGCCCAGAAAATCTATTGCAGTGCTTCCTACAGGAGTGGAAAAAAAAAAAATCAAAGCAACTGTAAATTGTGAGTGGACTAAATCAACTTCTTGAAATATTTGCAATCTTTGAATTCCAGTTCCGTGACAATGTCTGTCAACCAGAGGGTGAAACTGAATATGCTGTATTTCTTCTGAGTTGAAGGAAATGGAAATAGTTAGGCATTTAAATAATGGAATTGCATTATGTAAAGTAGGAGTTAGCAACCTATTCCTTGCTAGAGAAGGGACATGTATTTCAAACCCCTTTGTCAGTGCCAATGTTAACATTTTATAAAATAATTATTAAAATAGATATGGCTGAAGAACATATGATATTATTTCATTCCTTCAAGTAGTTCTCTGTATTTTCATAAGACAGGGATGAATATACTTGAAATACATTTTTCCCAATTTGCGATATTCTAGGGAGTTAATTGCCAAGAATCCATTGCTGTATTGCCCCAAGATTGTTACATCTGGACATTTAGGATGAACCCCAAAAGCACATGTTTCTGAAAATAAAAAGCTGTAAAATCTTAATCTTAAGAATTACAGCTTTTTCCTCTTTTTT
>VYXF01010451.1:734421-780989 GCA_013397295.1 Polioptila caerulea
TTTTTTTAATTTGCTACTGCATTAGATGGTATCCCAGCACATAATTTTGTTGTTCTAACAGAAGTGCTTACAAATCTTTTATAAACTTCCAGCTAATTTTGAATTCATTGCCCATCCTCTTGCTCACTTCATTTTCATGTTTGTTTTAAAAGTAATGCAGATCAACCTCTTTCTGTATAAGAATGACTTTTATTTATATCATTATATTTGGAACATGTAGTTTTTTCTTTTGCCCTCAGTAACATGTAAGTTGAAATGTCTTTTTAAACAAAACAGAAATGTTGTTGAAGAGAAAACAATGCTGGACAGAAAACGAGTGTATGAAGTGTGGCTATTTGGTAAACACTAAAGTCTATGTTCATCAAATGTGTATATGTCATCTCTTTTTACTTCCAAGTCTCATTTCTACCATTAGTGACTGAGGCTGAAAGACTTTTGTCTGTAGTCACCAAAAAGGACATTGTTTTAACAGAGGATCATGACTCATCTTTTTAAGTTCTCCAGCTGTGTGCTTGACTTCAGTAGTATTGTTCTACCAAATGAAATACTTATATTAAGAATGGCAGAATCAAGTTGTCAGCTCCCAACAGAAATCAGGGAGCTGATTGTGGTTTTTTCCTAATAAACCCGCCTCTGGTACTCCCAGGATTGAGAGTATTATCCTAGTCTATGGCTTGTTCCACTCAAGCATCCTGTGTACCATGCAAGAGTGAGGTTAAGCTCCCCCTTTACATGTGTATTGTTCTCTGTTCATACAGGGTAATCATGAAGTGCTGGCACAGCAAACAAGATGAGGAATTGATACCTCTAAAACTGAATCTTACCCCATTGCCTGTTGCTAAAATATTTTTTTTCTAAGGCTGCTACATATCTAGATTTTACATTTCTTGGAATTGTTTTCATGAACAAGAACACATTCAACCTAACTTTCAAAAGTGTACAAAGACTAAATGCAAATAAATATTACCATCCTTGAAGTAGTAATATTACACCAAAGCAGATTTATTCTACAAACAGTGGAAAATTCCCTTTCCAGTGCAGCTTTTCTATACTTTAGAGGAAAAACTAAAAAACAGATTTTGATTTATAGACAGAATTCTCTCTGTTTAGTTTATACCAAGGACATGGTGTGACAGGAAAATTAGACTTTGTTGGCCTCAGAGACTTCCTGGCCATTGGATTTTAATCAGTTATGTTCCATAAAAGGTAGATAAGATACTTAATGAGAATACGTCTGTGGTGCACATCTTCGCTCATGTCTCCTAAATTCTCTCCAGAGTATTTCCATGAATGAGGGTCTGTAAGAGCTGCAGATGCCCAAATGTGGCTCTGCTGAGGGTTGATCTCCCATTGTAGCAGAATTGTGCTCTAGAATTGCTGTGGGAAATGTGTGCATTTGCATGGAGACGCAGAGAACAGTATGCAGGAGGGATGTGAAGGTAATGTTTCTGAAGGTTTTATATTTCAACCCTCAACACAATCAAGCTGAGAATAAGACTGGGAATTACATTGAATATTTTGTGTGCTACTGAAGTTAATTCAACATGGATCTCATTTCTCACAGTAGTTGCACGAGTCACACCTGTTAGGTGTTATGCATCTAAATATATAAGGCATTTTTCGAAATAATGATTTGACCATGATTATCCAAGTCAAAGCACCACAGATAGGCCACCCCTTCATGGGACTTTAAGTGCTTGTTTCTGACAATCATTCTGGAAGATTAGTGTAGTTTCTCTTATAACTTGTGAAAGGAATGTGGTGGGTTGCCCCTGTCTGGACACCAGCTGCACACCAAAGCTGCTGTATCACTTACTTCTTCAGCTGGACAAAGGAGATACAAAATAACAAAAGGCTTGTGGGTTGACATAAGGGCAGGGGGAGATCACTCAGCAGTTACGGTGATGGGAAAAACAGACTTGGCTTGGGGAAATTAGTTTAATTTACTACCAATCAAATCAGAGTAGTTTAATAAGAAGTGAAACCAAAAATTAAGAATGCCTTTCCCCACTCCTCTCCTCTCCCCAGGCTTTACTTCATTCCTGATTCTCTTCCTCCTCTCAGCAGTGCAGGGGGATGAGGAATGGAGGCTGGAGTCAATCCATGACATTGTTTCTGACGCTGCTTCCTCCTCTCAATCTTCCCCTGCTCCAGCATGAGTCCTTCCCAGGGATTCCAACTCCAGTCCCTTCCACGGGGTCACAAGTCCTGCTAACAAATCTCCAGCATGGAGTCCCATCTCCACAGCTTCACAGGTCTAGCCAAGAGCCTGCTCCAGCATGGGCTACCCAGGGGATCACAACCTCCTTTGGACGTTCACTTGCTCCATGGTGGGGTCCTCCACTGGGTGGATATCTGCTCCACCATGGCCCCCCATGGGCTGGGCTCTGGGGAGACCACTGCTTCACCACTGACTGAAGGGGGGTCTCTGCTCTCGTGCTCAGAGTACTTTCTCCTCCTTCTCCTTCTTCACTATAAATTTATAAACATTGAAGTTATGGTCTGACTCATTTCAGACTGAATTTCCAACAGAAAAAGTTGCTCACAAGAGCCTCCTGACAAGATCTTGATTCATGTTAAACAGGGCTGATAGACTGGGATATATGTAGTCAATGTTCTTTGCATAGGGTTTATTGGTCTGTGGAGCCCCTTTCACAACAGACTCATTTAGGTTTATGGTCTTTTTTTCAGAGCTGATTTAAGACCTTGAGCTGTTTCTAACTTTGATGCATACATTTGCTCTCTTCTCAGCTTTATACACTGATTCACCTCTTAGAATCTTCAGCCTGAACAGCAGACTGAAAGGCTTGACTAAAAGATTTTTATTTGAGCTTTGTAGTAATTCCATAAAGAAGAAGAAGTGCTTGAGCTGTAACAGGATGCTGAAGGCAGCTGAAGAATTGTACAGCATGCCCCAGAGTCACACTTTTACAGACACTGACTTCTCTCTAAAATGCTTAGGTCTATCTATAGAGATGCAACTGCTCTGGCAGCAAAATTCCCCTTCTCCAATCAAAAAGAATTTTCTTTAGTGCATTATAGGAATTTGTACCTGATGTTGAGCAGTTAATACTTATCTGGTGGTGATGTGCTATTGCCACAAGTAGCACAAGGCTCATAGCCTCACCCATTCATGCTTGTGATACTAAAGAAGATATTCAGAGCACATAACTTTGTGATCAGAGACCTTTTCACAGCCCTAGCTCTATCTGGGTACTTTCAGCCACCTTCATCATTATCATATCATTTCACCTGTTACTCTTCCTTTTCCCACAAGTACTTCTGAGCCTTTCTCCATGCTACTGTTCTCTAATGAGCCCTCTGCCATTAGAGTTTCCATTCTGTCCTTCAAAATACTGTCATCAAACCCCTTTTAAAACTTTTTTTTTTATGTTCAGGACATGCTACTATCCTAAGTAAATAAGAAAAAATAACATAATCAAGAAAATACTAAGAAAAATATCCTCTATACAAATTTGTAGATGTCACCGTATTTTCTTTTTCTTTGGAAATTTTACCTCCAGCTGGTGTTCTGTCTTTATTATCTCCATTACAGGGTGCTCAGAGAGGCCAGGGCTTATCTTTGCTTTGCCAGTAATATATCTTGTATATCTGAATGTTGAACTTAGAAAGTGTTCGGCTCTCAGACAACTTTGGGATATATGGTGTCTTAGATATTAGGTCAGTAATTTAGTGCTCTGCAAGATCAGCAATGTATGAACAACACCTAATGCTGTCTGGCCCTCAGCCTCAGCCCTTGGCCTAGCCACCAAAAATTACTTTGTAGGGTAAATATTTTATATGGAATGATTATGTAAAAACTGTTGATGCCTGAGCCAGTCAGGAGGACAGCAAAGATGCTTCCAGCATTTTGAGGTTTTCTGTACTGATGATGGTGAGCTTCAGTCAGAGGAAGTGAATTGTAACAAGAAGGTGTGAAGATGCCTGAGACTATTTTGTATAACTTCTCTGCCTAGTTCCCTAGGAGAAAAGTTTCAGTTTTTCAACTCATTAGTTGATTTTGCCACCTTTTGTAGTACTGAAATTAATTAGTTAATTTGAGCCAAAGTTGACAGTTGATAGGATGTTCCAAAATGTTCAATTCTAAAAAATATGATGAGGACCAGTGAATGGATAGACAGGCAAGATCCAAATGCATCACACCACTAAAGAAAATTATTTAATTCTTTTAAATATAAATCCTTAAGAGGAGCAAGAGACCATTTAGTAGCTCTAGCTTTGAACGAGTCCTAACTGTGTTGCCACTTACTCATCTCAGTAGGTGTGGAGCATTTGATGGATCTGGATGCACCCTGGGAGGCACGACACAGAAAAACTTCAGTGATATTGTGTGTGGGTGGAGATGCACAGGAGGTGAGGACATGGAATCAGTAGGAGCTGGGATCTGTTGCTACCACCGCCTGTAGACAACGGGTGGTGTATTTTTGATATTTCAGCCCTGGAACACTGAAGGAGAAATGCTTTGAAGGAGAAATCCTTTAAAGGAGAAATACAGTAAGCATAATGTTTCCTTAAATTTCATTGTTGTTCCTACTGTTTTCACTGGGATTACTCTAAGCATCCTTATCTGTAGTTTTTCTAATACCTCTGACACAAATACCTTTGAGAATGAGATCTGAGAGTCAATCAGTTAGTGGCACTGAATTCTGCCTGTCTGGATCTTAATGTAGAATCAAATACTGCTTAGTTATATGAGCTAAGCAAGTCTGTAAATGTTTATGATATTAGGTATTCAAAGTTTGTAAGAAGCGTATCACAAGATGTTCTCTTCTGGGCAGTCAGAAATGTATAGAGTAAAAAGGATTTTAAAATTTTAAAAGGATTGGAAAGTCTTCCCATGTAGCCTATATTGTCAAATACACAGAGCAGGGAGCAGGGAGCAGGTTGGAAAGGGATTTGATAACTTGCAGAGCAGCTTTTGCAATATAAGTTTATCTAATCTGCCACAAGTTTATATAACCCTCACTTTCCTGCAGCAGAAATGATACATGAAGTAATTCAGTTTTGCAATTGTTTTCAGAATTCATTAAAGTTAAAAAAAAAAAAAAGAAGATAAATATTTTAGTCGTTGAGAGTTGTGCTTTCATACAACTCAATGAAATTCTACCCTCTAATTACTTTTAAACCAGTATTTTGCGCATTTTACCCCAGAATTAAAATGTTGGTTGAGGACGGGAATCTCATTTTGTTTGTACCTCTAAAGCTGACTTCACAGATTTCAGGTGAAATCATATAATCTTGTTTAATAGGTTTATTCTCTTGGGATATAGTAAGTATTGCTGTGATTTACTTTTATGAAAATAACAGAATTACGCGTAAGGGCCTTTTTCTGTGAGATGTACAGTTTGAGAGTTCAACTCTGGATCTATTTTATATATAAAATGCTCCATCCTGTGGTCCCACAGGTCTTACTATGTAAAAGCTACATTCTGGTTTGGTTTTTTTCTGTAAACTGTATCTACTCCATGTCCCCAAATGCTAAGTATCCTTCTCTCGCAAGCTGCCTTAATTTGATTAACATCATCCCTTCCACTCAGAATAATTTGTACTTTGCTCAGAAAGTGTTTCTTCTATCATATAATGTGTGATGTTTTTTAAACATAGAAAAGCATTCTCCTTTTTCCAACAGTATTATCTAGTGTAATATAAAATACAGTTTACAAAGGTTGCCATAGAAGAGTTCTCTAAACATTTTAATTTTCCCTTCAAAATTAGATTTGCTGAAAACCATTTTCACTACATGTTTATAAAACTTAAAATGACTGGACAACTAATAATGTTTTATTTAGTACTTGTCCTTTTATAAGTGAAGCGTCTTGTAAACACAACATGAGAAACAAACCCTTACAGACTGATTCCCTTACTCCCACTTGTATCTCCAATCATAAACACTGAGAATCTGGCTTATCATACACATCAATCAACACATATTGCCACTTACCCAGTGTACTAATTCCAATGTGCTTTTCCAAGTAAGCAAACTAGTCTGCAGCTTCCAGTATGGATTTCCACTCACAGCACAGGACAGGAAGCAGCTCAGCACTTTGAGAAGGAACACTGGAATAATGACTCTTTGCTTTTAGAACAACTTTGTAGGGTATTTGCTTTCAATTAACTTTGACGTGTCTGACAACATTACCTTGGCAGTTTTAAAATCTCAGATTAAAATGTTAGTTGAATACAGATGCCACTTCTCAAACAAAGGCTTTCACAAATTATTTAGAAAGAAATCACCAAAGAATTTATGTTTATGTTGAATTTATCTTCCGTTCATTTCAATTTGTTAGGAAACCCAGTGTCATGATGGCATCATGCTGCTCATGTTATTGTGTGATCAGTTTGATGAAGGAAAAAGCAGGTGAGCCAACAAAAAGGCATGTATTTGAAATACCTTTTTTCTTATGTTACATTAATTTTAAATAAACATTTTCAGCTTCCATTTGTCACAGGCTGTTATGGTGTGCCAATGCTCTTCTTTCTCTCTTTGTGAGCATCCTGCTGCCAGCTGGGCAGACTAACTGTGTGCAGGTTTGATGGCACTGATCCAAGGACCATGTGCAGGTTCTGTTTCTGCAGATCTGGTGACATTTTATCAATATATTTTATCATTGAAAGGGATGGGAGTGTGTTGCAAGACAACATAATATTTACTTGCATTCTTCCATTCTTCAATATTCAACTATTTCCTTCTGGCTTTCAGGGTCAGATCATTAAAGAGCTGTAAATCTGAGCAGTCTCATCAAATACAATGGAAAAAAAAGATTGATTTCTCAAGCTTCTGTTTAAATTACAAAGAACACAATTTTTCAGGGCTACTGCCCTCTGCTTATTCCCTTGACAAACTTTAATCAATGAAGGGACACATCTTGCTCCCTAATGCAAACAGTAACATTGATCATAAAGGACCAAATCTCAGATTAGAGAAATTAAAAAGAATATCAGCCATAAACTGGTGCAAACAGGGATTTGCTTCTTTTTACTTAGCAGCTTTTTTTGCTACCATGTTTTCAGATAACAATTGCTGTGTTGGATATTCCTTAATGTGATGAGGCACTGGTACAGGTGCCCAGAAAAGTTGTGGATGCTCAATTCCTGAAAATGTTCAAGTCTAGGCTGAATGGGGCTTTGAGAATCCTGGTGTAGTTGTAGGTGTCCCTGCTTATGTCAGGGGAGTTAGAGCTGGATGATCTTTAAGGTCCCTTCCAACCCACACCATTCTACAATTCTATGATTCACTGATATATTATCTGAAAGATAATATTACACAGTATTATCTGGAAGTAGACTGTGTGGTATTCCTCTACTGAGGTACAGCTGTATCTAGACTGCATTTTTGTTCTTACCTGTTCTCTTTGCCATTTTCTAAACTGCTCATTTAATGACATGCAAATGCCTGAAAATTTATTACAGAGGAGGAAGTATCTTATTTCAGGGGTCAGGGCATTTTGTTATTTTATTTTGTTGATTCACAAGTTTTTGTATGCATCAACTAATAAACAAACATTTTATTACCAGTTGGTTCCTTCCCTATTGGTTTATTAATTTTCAATTGATTTTGTATCTCAGAGGTATTTGCTCTGTTTTAATGTAAAAGATACAGTGGGGTAATATTCATATTATATCAATTTTCTTTGGTCTACCTTTGGAAAAATAGATAAAATGAGGTGAAAATAAAGGCTGTGACTCCCTGGCTGATATACAGAGAAATACTGCACCTTGCAATGCATTTTTTAAAAACAGCTATGTAAGGATTTCATATTGTTTGTTTCAGATTTTCTCTCTCAACAGATCTAAAATCTGTGGTGACAAATGTCATTGTCTCAGGGAAATTCCATGCAAACCAGTGGCCCACGGTATTACTGGAGCAGGATGCCACAGTGTCTCTTTTTCAGCCTTAGACTGAATTTCCATGGAAGGAGCTTTCAGATGCTGCAAGCTGACACTGATATCCAAGAACTGAGAGCTCTGGAAGCTCAGAATTTCCTCTGGCAGGTTTCTGTCCTGCTGCTGGGGGGAAGCTGGGCCTGGGGGGGTGCATCGTGGTTTGAATGTGTCTGCCTGCATCATCAATCCACCTACAGTGCTCATGTGCTCATTTAAAAGTCACAGACATACTTGGGGTGGTTTTAATATGGATAAATTTGCTGCTTGTCTTTCAGTGGGGTGATGAGTAATTTGATTTTCTTTTCCTCCAGCTGTTAAAATGAGATGTATATTTTATGGCAAGGCTGTGGGATCCTTTCAAAATTGGTATTTTTCATCACAGCTCATCTTGATCCTTATTAACATGTTCCTACGTGTTGCTCCTAATAAAACATAAACATTTTATTTGCCATTGTTTACAGTCTTCAAAAAGACTGCAAGCATTCATTGGCTCTTGGCCACTCTTTAGTGCTGCACTACTTGCCCTTAGACTGCTATTATGTACAGCATTGTTATTATTACCTACAACAATTATTTCTGCTCCAGACATGAGACTCACTAGCTCACTATAGATGAGCTGTCTTAAGGGCTACCTGCTACAGGCTAATGTAAGGTCTCTGACTTCAAATATTCTGCAATAATTAGGTGTTTTAACCAAAGTTTTTGTTTTACCTTTCAAAGAACATTATACTCCAAATATTAATGAACCATGGGTATTTTAACTTCTGCTTTGATGTCTTCAAAAATACTCTCCTTTCTGTTTCTTGATCTTGTTTTGGGCCTCAGAATTACTTTCCTCTTCATTATTCCCTATGGAGGGCGAATTATTTCTTCACATCTGTCTTGTCCCACAGTCTCTTCCATTCATCAGGTATTCACAGTGGGTTTGTATCTCTTCTCCTTGATCCAAGAACTAGACTTCCTGTAATTTCTCGAATTTTGCTTTAATGAAGTTGATTGCCAATCAAGAACGCAAGGAGTATAGACTGTGATTAGACACATGGAGATCAGATCCACAAATATAAGTGTGCTTAGACTATACTTGTATAATCAAGATATTCTGTGAAACATCAAGTAGATCTTAGAGCAGCAGTGGCAATTTCTGTGATAAACATAATATGAGCTGTTAAAAATGCTCCAGACCAGAGTCTGATATAACACAGCAGCTGTCCCAAGCTGCTCCATCTTGCTCCTGTAATTTTTAAAAGCGATTGTTACCATTTAGAAAATACAGCAAGAAACAAAAATTAGGTAGATACCACAACAAAGACTTTCTATATTGAATTAGATTCAGCATTAGATTAGATTCTTTGACTCTGGATGCATTTGTTCCTGTTTTACTATCTGTAACAGAAGTTTTTTACTCAGAGGTCAGACTGGGATGGATTTTATTCACATTTCTCCCAAGATTTTCAAAACCATTTAAAATCTTGAATTCCATACCAAAGGACAAGGTACCCACATAATTCACTTTTTGAGCACTTTATTCTCAAACTACAGACCATCTTTCAAAAAGAACAGGCATACAGTCGCAAATTTGCAATTATATATATTTATATATTTATTATGTATATATATATTCCATAAGTTCAGGCTGTATTAAAAAAATATAGCATTTACTGCTACACTATTCCACTCTTTATTCTAGCATATCTTGCATCTTCCACAGAAAAACTATGATTTTTTATTAAATGTCTACTTAAAAAATGTTGATGAGAGAGTATCTATGTGTAATCACAACCATAATTTGCAAAGTTAAAGGAAATTGATTGCCATGGAAAGTAAATGTAAGGTCACTGAAATTATTAGGGTAAGGCACAATGCAGTAGCCCCTCCAAATTCCAATGCAATGATGCTGTCAGCCTCACAAGTGCCTCCCTAGGCAATAAGATCTTGTGAACAACTACTGTAGGAGGAAATGGGTATGGCAGAAATGTATCCCCTAGTTCTGACCCATGACACAATAAATTAATACAAATTGGCACAGAGAAATAAGTTGTAAAAATGTGGGAGGCCTGAACTTCTTATTTTTAAAGGCAGTGCATCTTATACCCGTAGCTGCCTGAACAATATTCCAGTGGTGGGTCTCTAAATGTCAAGAGAAGGCATGGAAAACCAGAAAAAATCAGGGAGTAGAAGGTTATGCTTTCCTGTGCTGAATTTTTTATAGCCATCTGCGTTGAAAGAAATAATCTAAAGATTCATGGAGTACTGGAACAGGAAAGTAATGAAAATACTAATACATTCTGGAAAGTGCTGAACTGTATATTTCCAAATGGTCTTTTTATTTCCTGCCTATTTTCCTTCCTGTCTCAAGTTTCTCTTCTGCAATAAGTCTTTATGCTAATTAAGAGAGGCAGGAATACTCACATATCCTTGAATCAAAGAGGATGTTTGTGCAATGCAGAATAGGATGCTGTGATTTACATTGTTTTTTTATGCTGTACTTTTATTTTAGCACGATGGAGCCTTGGTTCTAGTTTGGGTATTTAGTGATAGACTGGGCTGGAAGGAGCTTTCAGGTAGCATTACTCTGTTGTATAATAAGGGAGTATGTCATGTTAACAATTTTGATAGCTCAGCAGGTGTTCCAGTCTCATACTTCTATGGCAGAGGAAAAAATGCAAGCTAACTTCAGCTTCCCATTGCAATTGGAGTGTGTCTGTGAGTTACTGTTGGTCCATAAGACAATCCTAAATAATTTTGCTTGTGAGAAGAGGCATTGTGAATGTGTATTGTAGTTTTTTGTTTGTCAAGAATGTTGTCATTTTTTGTTCTAGTTTGTCATGCTCTTGTGTTTTCCCTTCTGTCACTTCCTGATTACACTGTTGTTAAAGTAAGTTGTGAAGTCTAAGCCTTCACTTGAGTGAGTTATGAGGATGTATATACGGATTACATTCAATATGGAAATTCAATAAAAAAGCAATTACAGATAAGAATGTCTGCCAGCTTCTGCTTGGAAGCTGTAAATAGCTGATCAGAAACTGATTTTATCTAGTGAGTCAGATGCTTTTCTTACAGTTAATCAGTTCAGATAATATTTTCTGTAGGATGGAGGAAGAGAATTGTTCCATTTTGACAAGACCTCAGACCTCTGCTTACCATTTTATCCTGGGTTTGCCTAGGGTAGAGTTACTTTCCTCAGGGTGGCTGGCACGGGGCTGTGTTTTGGATTTATGCTGGACACCTGATGATAAAACAGAGATGATTTTGTTATTGCTGAGCAGAGTTTATATGGAGCCAAGGCCTTTCCTACTTTTTGTTCTGCCATGCTGGCAAGGGGTCTGGGGTGAATGGGAGGCTGGGAGGAGGCAGAGCCAGGACAGATGACCCCAGCTGACCAAAGGGATATTCTGGACTATGTGGCATCATGCTCAGTATACAAAGTGAGGGGAAGAAGGAGGAACAGGGAGGACATTTGGAGTGATGATATTTGTCGTCATGAGTCACTGTTACATGTGATGGGGCCCTGCTCCTCTGGGGATGGCTGAACACCTCCCTGCCCATGGGAAGAACAGAATTAATTCCTCATTTCTGTTTTTTCTTGTGTGTTTGGCTTTTTCTTTCCCTATTAAACTGTTTTTATCTCAATCTACATGTATTATTCTGATTCTCCTCCCAATTCCATCAGGTTGGTTGAGGAGAGGAGGGTTGAGTGAGCTGCTGTGTGGAGCTTAATTTTCAGCTACAGGCATAAACTCTGACACATTTCCAGAGACACCGTAGAAAACTTTATAGCAAGGTCTTAATTCAGCCTTAGCAGTTTGCTGATCCCACCATCTGCATTGTAATCTATTTCATCTCTATCTGAATTAAAGAAGATCTTGAGCAAGATCATCACCTGTGCATGAGGTTACTGGCAAGGACAAACTCTTTAGACTTTTGGTGCCAGCTTCAGCATCTGAAAGTCTGCATGTCTTCTTCTGAGCGGAAAGCTCCTTTCCAAATTTCACTCATGTTCTTGTCACTGTAGCGTCTGTTTTCAGGGATTTCCCATCTGTGTATTTTGACACATTGTATTATATAACCACATCTATGGGTTATGTAATAAATAAAGGGACTAGTAAACATCTAGGAGCATAAGTAAGTGTGTTTCCATTCCAAATTATTTAACAACTCACTACATATTTTTATTAGCAGAATTTATCTTAGTTCTATAGTCCTTTAGAGATACTTAACCTTCAAACATTGAATTTTTATTGATCATATTGCTTATAATAAAGCTCATTGTTTGCTTTATTTATTAACTTCATATCCAGTGTATAGAATTTGATTTAATGTATGGAAGATAAGTCTGAGAAAAACCACTTATATGTTCTATGACTTTAAACTAAGAACTAAAACTCAGTAATTGGTTGACCTGTTCTATCCACTTGTAAGGCAAGAAGATCTATTTCTTAGTAAACATTTGTTTGTCAAGGATGAAGTTGAGATTGAGCTCACTTGAAAAGAATAAAAAATTTTTGTTTCTTCTTCATCTCACGTATTTATGGCTATCTGCCTACAGCTAGAAGAAAATTCTTTTCCTTTTGAGCTTTTATTAAATTTGGCAACCAAAGGCATTTTACAGATTTACCATAAAAATTGCTGCCATTCATCAAAGAAGCTGACAACCATCTCCTAATGACACTGATAAGGGCGTTAAGAGTCACTGACCAGCAAATGATAATTGGGTTCTAGGAAATTACTGGGAAGATGCAAAAGCATGACAACTTTTTTTCCTGTGCACAGAAAGTCATGGGCCAAAGCAAGAAAAAGTCTTGCTCCATTTAAATGTATGCAAAGAAAATAAACAGCTTTTCTTCTTTTCTTTTTTCCTTTTTTAAATTTTTTTTTTCAATCAGGTAATTTAATGGGTTATTAGCTGTAAAACTGGTAGAAAAGTGAACAGAATACTTTGAAAAGTACTGTTGTTGAAAGACTCCAGTCAATTTATTGTATCCTACACATGAGAAACTCATCCAAATCACGACAAGCATTGGATGCTCAATTTGGGACTTACACTGAAGCCTGCTGGCAGTAATTTATTGTAGCTGGCCCTTACAGAGTTACTGACAGAAGGATTCTTTCCTTAGCTGTAACAAATAGAGCCTTTTCAGCAGCATATAGATAAATATACAAAATCCATTTCCTGGCTTGAACAGGGTACAGGATCAGTTTTGAAATAGTAATGTCTAAATTCTGCACAGATACAGAATTATCTGTACAGAAGATACAGACCAGTGTATAAGGTAGGTTTGCTTTCTGCACTTGAAATAGAGAACTTCAAGTGAAACATTCATGTTACAGATACAAAGCTGGAGTTTCTGCAACAACCCATTAATGAATAGTTTCATTAACTAGCGCACAAAGTTCATTCAGAAGAAATGAATCATAATTTCTTGATACAGGCTACTAACAGGCTTTCTAAGGGCTAATCTGCCTTTAAAATTCAAATTCTCTGTCATATGCAGCTATTTTCAGTATTTTGATCTCTGTTCAGGTGAGGAGAACACTGAGAACCTCATGCAGGTTTAATGAACTCAAAGGCATGCAGCTGGATTTCACATTTTTGACAAAATTTTGAGGGATAAAAAAGCCCACTTTATGACTAGTTTTAATTTTAAAAATATTGAAGTGTCAGAGCTTTTAGGGATGTATAAATCTCTTGACATCCAAACCAGTAGTAGTTTTTGCCTGTGTATCTGTATCTTGAGGATATCTTTCTAATCTATAGACAAACTCTAACTTTCTAGGGAAGGGGGTAAGGGTGGAACCATCACAGACCCAACAAAAAACCCACATAACAAAAAATATAACATTATACTTAAGAGGTTATTGTTCTACATTACTGTAAATAGTTTTTCTTCAAGCATGATCATTATCCAACCTCAAAATTTTTTCATCCTCCAGACAAGGGTTTTAGTACAAGAAATCTTTTTCTGAAAGAAAGATTTAAATGGCTGTGGGATGTCAGAGTTCAAATATCTCATGGTATAGAATAAATGCATTCCCACTTATAGGTCCCTTTAGGTGCTCATTTCTTCTTTATACAGGAGTTTGTTTCATTGGTCATTATGTTCAAAGTTCCCTTTATCATTATCCTGACCCATTCTTTTTGAAAACACAAACTCATTTTTTGCTGGTTTAGCCTTCACAACCCCTTTTGTAAGTTTTCCTTGGCATAGTCCCTTGCTTTGCCACAGCAGGAAAAGTGTGATTTCTGTGACTGTGAGTGTTTAGAACCTGATAAAGGTGCAGCAGCATCCTTGCCAGGCTGCTCATGGTCACTACACCCCGAAAGAGCTGCTCCAACAGCAGCTTTTGCCTTTAATTACTTCAAATGCCTGGAGGCTAATATAATATAATAAGTTTATAAAATACATCAATACAAAGAGCTTCTCAGGGGGTCTGAGTAGGAGATGTGTATAGTGACATCAGTCCGGAATCGTGGCATGAAAATAAAAAAGAGCTCTGCAAAACCTGCCTTTTAAACAAGATGATGACTTTCCCAAAAACCATAAGTAGTCTAAAATATGTCCTTGATAAAAGAAAAGAGAAATCTAGACTTCCAAGGGAGCAGTGCACAAAATGTATTTCTTCTGTTACTTTCACAAGTGCAGCTGGTAAAGAAGATTGTAGTTTAAAATACTGATTTCCATAAAGTCATAGAAAAAAATATGGAAAAAAAAAAAAAAAAGGATTTTTTCCATAATGAAAAAACATTTTAAGTGAGATTCACACACAGTTAGAGTAGGAAAAAGTTAATAATGAGTGGGCACCATTCAGAATTCTTTACCAAATTTAATTTATTCATAAATTCAGCCTAAAATACAGTGAAGCTAAGAACCTTTGGAAGTTTTTTGATTGCTCATATTTAAATTAGTAAAAGACAAGTAAAACATGTTAGGTATATGTGTATAGATATTCATATATTCAATAGTAGAGCATAGATTATTGACAGCATCTTATTCAAAGGGATTTCTGAAAACAGCCAGTGTTGTTAGTATGGATTTGAGGGCTTGCTTGCAAAGGAACCAAACCAAAAAGAAGTCCCCCTTTCAAATGTTAATCTTTCTATGTACCTTTAGGTACATTTTGAAGTGGAAAAAAAATCCTTATACATTATATTTTTTTTTCTTTTTGTTAAAAGAATCTGAAAATATTTATTTGCCCTAGTTGAAAAAAAAAGTATTCTGCTGTTCATTAGTATACTAATATATATAACAGGCTATTAAAATGCATTGATATTCATCCAACAACAATTTTATTAATAAAATATAAGGAAGCTTGGTCATGTCTCATCCTCAGCCACCATCATGATTTCAGCAAGACTCAGCAGAGATTGAAGCATCAGTTCACACAGAACTTGTAGCAGGGGAGGGTCCAGAGGGGAGAGAACTGTAATCCAAGTGTGTGTTGTTCAGCTCCATGGTCACTGCTTCTCATGCTAAGACTGGGGCTTGGAAGGAAAGTATCTGATTCAAGGGCTACTTAACTGGTGAGCTTCTTCCCTAAAAGTGAATTTCTGATTAGGACAGTCAACTATCAATGTTCTAAGAACATGGTATAATTACCTGGTAAAATTGAAGGTTCTAAGCATGCCAGAAGCATTTGCTCAGACAAGAAAGTGAGAGAAACTTGTAAGTGAACTTGTTTTTATTTCTTTACAATGTCGTCTCATTGCATGGAGAAGGTTTCCATATCCAAGAGAGATTATCAATATAACTGCTACCAGGGATTCCTGTATGAAGTGGTTATTCACTGTGTTTTCCTTCTGATGAATTGGTTGTAGAATTAAAGCTTTAATCTGGAAAAGATTTATGTATATCAACACCAATATCGGCTCTGAGGAGAAATGCTCTTCCTCAGATAGAGGAGGTCACTTTTCTCAGAATTGTTGCCATGCAGTTTTGAGAGCTACTGCTATCAAAAGGCCCAAGTAACTTGTACTTCTCACTACCAGGAAGTGAATGAAGATCACTTTGTGTTCAGGCATTTTGTGTTCATAGAGTGCAATTTGACTAAAGGGGTGACCTTTTCAAATTGTGGTATTTACCCACCTTTACACTCAGTGCATTTCATGGACGGGGTTGTTTTATTGCAGAGAAACACAAAAAACCAAAAACAAGATTCCTTGAAGGACCTAGATGAAATAAAGAGTCCTGGAAAAAACACTGTGATTCCCTGTAAAATACACAGGAAAAGACTGCTGCCTCAGGATATGAGCAGAGTATCCATCCCCCATCAAATGGAATGATCATAAAAAATAGGCACCAAGACTTACACCACTGCTGCCTCTGCTGTACAATATCCAGCCACTCTATGGATGATGAAGGTTCAATTTTACTTCATCCTGAGAGTTCAGGCTCAGCTTTTTCACCCTGCAGGGCAGTGTGTTGGTCAGCAGGCTGTCCTCTGTGAGTAATCCTTCCCTTCCCAAGGAAGGGTCACCAGCAGCACAGAATATAAGGTCCATTGGGCCAGCATGAGAACGTGCAAGAGCGGACTGGAAATTAAAAATTAGGAAATGAAGCAAGAGAGCTACATAAAAAAGAAAATATGTCAGAGAGGTTCTTGTATAAACTGTTCTAAGGAAAATTATCTCCATATCCCCCCTTAAGGCAAATGATATGTAGCTACTCAGCCACATTATCTTGCAACAAATATGTTACTACAGATTCAGAGGAGCCTGATCTGATGGCTGTATGTGAGATGCAATCTGGATCTGATCTACATCTCATCCCACAGGAAACTTAGAGGGTGGGGCATTAGCTTAGGGGTAGGCGGCAAGATGGTGTGACTGGGGACGTCTTGATGTTTCTGTTCGGAACCTGGAGAGCTTTAGTCAGGGAGGGGTCCAAGGAGTTAATTTCAAAACTGCATGGTGTCTGTCTGAGATCGCAATCTATTTCACGCACCTTAAATTCCCCTTCTACCTTGTTCCAGGCACTGATGTAGAATATAAATCTGAGACTTGTGTGTTTTAAGGTTTCAACATCACATCATGCAAGCCAGGACTGACAAATTTCTGACAATATAATTCAGAACGTTTTGTTTAATATTTCTGATTGCGTTCCTAACTGTGAAGTCAGGATGTTGCAGTGCATATTTTGGTTCTTTTTAAGCTTTGTGTTCTGGTTTTCCCCCCCCCCTCCTTTTTTTCTGGAAATCCCCTCTCCCCTCTCNNNCAGCGCAACCCCAGCGCTGAGCAGCCTTAGCTGCACCCGGGATTGACTTTGCCTTCCCGGGGCGGCCCACACTCGGCGAGCCGCTGCGGACTCTATCGACCTAGCCGGTGTGAGGGGTTTGGAAGCAGCGGCGCGTCATCAGGAGACATAGCAAGGAATTCAGATTTGCTCTTCAGCCACCAGAGACACACTCGAGTGAATTACTAATCTGCCTAGACACCTGGAATGCAGATAATGAATTTGTATGTACAGCCTGATCATCAACCAGAGCAAATCAAATCATTCCTCACACTGTGTGGCAGGAGGATTTTAAAGCTCCTGTTCTGAAACTCCCCTCTTGCTATTGGCATGGCTAGATCCTCCAGAGCACTTACAGCTGCGCTGCCTTTCAACAGCCTTTTCATCCAAAAGGGAGAAATGACAAATCCAGTAACACTGGGCTAAGCTGATAAAACATACAGACATACATGAAAGTCCAATTCTTCCAAGTAGCAGCTGACTTAGGATTCATCATATAAAGCCCAATGGCTCGGCTGTGTGAGATTTCTAATTGTTGCAGATTTGGTCAGGTCTTCCAGCTTTGGGCCAGAACTTTGCCAGGCTGTGACACCCAGCCTTCAATAAAAGGAGTACTGCAGCAACATCAACAGGGACACAAGAGATACCACATTCCTCTAGGGCTGGCAGGATCCTGCTCTCCTCTCACTTTGAGCGAAAGCAGTTGTGATTGCCAGGAGCTTTCTCTGCCTCCAGCAGCAGCCTGGTTCTTTGCTGGGATTTGCTCCCAGCTGGACCAGAGCACACCTGCAGCACACCAGTCCATCCCCAAACGCCAGCCTTGAGTCCTGCAGGTGCTATACCTTTGTGTTTATAGAGAAGCAAATTTTAGGGATGGCTAAAGTCATCTCCAGCAAGCGCACAGTACTAGAAAGGGATGTTCTAGAAATGCCTTTTCCTGTGCATGACTGTAAGTCCAGATGAAGGAAGAGGCACTGGAAATCAGCTGGCCAAAGAGGGGCCATGCTGAGAAAATGGTGAAAATCTGCCCAATGTGCTAAGCTTCAGAATCTCTTGTGTCTGGAGAAACAAATAAACTCACATTACCAAGCAACTACTGGGTCTGAGCAAGGCCATGAGCACACATTTGTGTCAACAGAGACTTGTTTGCATCCACAAGGGTAGTGACTGCTGAGTGCAAACAAAGCCTGCAGGTTGATACACATATATCATAGAAAAAAAGCATCCTCCATAAGGCTTTCCAAAATCTGACCTCAAAGCCACTAGTGTGGCAGTCCAGCCTGCCTCTTCTGAATGTAGAGCCGGAGCTGTCTCCCAGCTCTCGCTCCAGCTGGGCAACAACAACAAAGGTATGGTTAAATTAGATCACCTCCTCCCCCTCTCCTTGAAAAGGGAGTTTTCAACAGGGAGAATGAGTTATCCAAACTTCCAAGTTCGCTCAGGAAATACAGTGATCAGGTCTGCCCACAGTTCTTACAGCTTGCCTTATTGGTACACTTTTTTATTGCAGAATAGCATACTTGATCCAACATTTCTTTTTTAACTTTCCAGCAAATTTGGCATCCTGCTATTTTATCACTGCATCACAAATGAAGGATCATGCAGATGAGGTTGTGGACAAACTCCTTAGCATTGAAGAGACAAAACTTATAGCTTTTTTTTCCTCTTTTTTTATACAATCTTTATGTTTCTTATTGCTGATATGTTCTTTGGGAGGTGAGAACATTTTGTAGGTTACAAGTCATGTATGAGAACAAGAGAGAGAAGAAATCAGTAGTATTCCTTATATCAGTAGTATTTCCTTATATCTCAAAGAACTTAATTTTCACTAAAACTCAGGCAAGACCCAGAGGTGAAATTGAATGAGACACAACTAATAAATAACCTTAATAAGAATTTTATATTTACCTTTCAAGTAACCATTAAAGCAGTTCACACAAAAAAACCTTTTAGTCTTTCCTTAAATTACCCAGTTTTCCTCTGCTCTACTCCTAGCCCTGAGGTTTGAAAGGATTTTTACAAACCTATGCAAGGAGGGAATGTAGTCAATTCTACTGGTCTCTGTCTTTTTGCAGGTCCTTTTATTTGCCAATATAAACCTACAACTGGCAAACATGCAAAGGCCATCCGTCTTCCACTCTGGATAAATCACTTGAAACCAAAGAGTGTTTCTTTGGTTTCCTTTTTTTAAAGGATCTTATACTAGATTTTCTTTTCAAGTGTGTTTTGAAGAGAAGGCCGTCATTAGGGAATTCTGTATGAGTTTGTTTTATGTTTGTTTATCAGATGTTTTCTGTAAGAAACTGCTAATTAATTGCTGATTGATAAAAATTAAATAGGCAGCCAGAATTCTCTGAAGCAGCAAGCAGCAGCTGAATCCAATGCTTTGGGGAAGAAGCTTTTCCAGGGACTGTAGGTCTGATGAATACATTGACACAGCAGGTCAATTGCCTCTGCTCATGTGGAATTTTGGCCATTGCTCTAACACTGCCTAAACTCTGTGAAGGATATAGGTGCCTCTCTATACATTGTTAAGTCTTGATGTTTCTGTTCTCATCCACTCCAGTGGTTTGATTCTGAATATGTCAGGATTTTAATGAAAATTTGATTTTTATGTGATTTGTTTTGTTTGTTTGATTATTTGATCCCATTTACCAAATGGGACTAATGGGAGCCAGTTAAAAATCTCTGTAATGTGGTGAAAGATCTTCCAGAGGTACGAAGTTCACTTGTTAGTAAAAGGACTTGGTTTGGGTTGTTTGGTTTCTTTTAAATCCTCGTTCCCTCTGCAGTGGAATAAAATTACTGAAGTGAAGCCACTCCTTTAAGTGAGACTCCAGAGGGACAGAAACCTCTACAAGAGCAGCTGTTCCTTTAGTGCTCTGCCAACTAACATCATGGGCTCAATCTCTTTCTTTTTGGCTTAAGAGGAATTAAATCAGTGCCATGCCAAATTGTCACAGGTTCATCATCTGTTATGAAAAGAACTTCTCTTACTAAATGTCCACTTTCTGTTTGCCAGAAGTGTTTTGATTTTGATTGAGGGCAATGTCGTTCATTTTTATACTAAAACCTATTCAGCTTTTTGTCCTAAATCCTATTCAGCTTTAAAAAAAATATTCTGGAGGCACTTTTTTGCCTCATCTACTTTGAGACTTAAATTCCAAGAGGACCTATGTGCTAAAACTATGTAGATACTTTGAATAAAGATGTAATTTCTTATGTGCTACATATGTAATTATGTTCTGATTATATCAGGGCCAAAGTGTGCGTGTGTTCACTTCCAGATTGTTAAATTAAGTGGATAAATGAAGGAATGATAAGGCATGACACTTATTTAGAGGTGTATGGGTAATTTTTTTCCAATCTGGTAACCAGGCAAAATAATTCCTGAAGATTTGACCTGAAAAAAAACTACTGAACATTAACTCCTGAAATGGAAGGTAAACTATCTCTCTTTTTTTTTGACTTTCAAATTAAGGCAATTTAGGCAAATCACTCGTCAAAATGTCACGTCAAGAGAGTAAAAGAAAAAATTTCAATGTGTTAAGAAATTCGCCTCAATTGCATGGTAAAGTTATGTTTCTTGTTGACAAAAGATCAAAATACAGCATGAATTTAGGAATAATTTTCATAAGCTGGTATGTGCATTACTTTTGATTAAAAAAGTATTGAAATAAAATTTTTACTTCCAGATCCAGCTTTATTTTAAAACTACTCAATATTTCTCACTACTAATCTTTTTTCAGTTATATAACTTCTCAAGAATTTAAGCATTTGAAAGTAAATTCTCTTTTTAAGCATCTACCACATACTGAATATTTTAATTTAATTTCTGGTTACATACTTCACCCATTTTTTAAGATGCAGTTCAATGTAAAATATATTGACCTGATTACCTAAAAAAAAGTTGTCGCTTTGTTTTAGGTTTGGGCATTTTTGTTTATTTTGCTCGCTTTAGAGCCAAAAATAGAAATATGGAAAAGAATACAGTGGGGATATACCTTTTCTTATCACTGCTCATGAATTTTTTACAGACTAATTATTTACTAAAACTTGCCAGGTATATTTCTCAGAAATTAAAATAAGTAAGAAATCTAAACAAGATTTTCTATGGGGGAGGATATGGCCAGATGCTCTTCAGTTAGATCCAAAATCTACCATTTGCATCCCAAAATGCATTTACCTATCAATCTCAACATCAAAGCTCAGCTGGTGCAAAGGAACTGCTCAAAAAAGAGGGAGGAAGAGCCAGAGGTGGGAAGGGCTGGATTGAGAATAACTTTAGGTGTTCATATTTTACCTTTTCTTGGGAATAAACAGAGTTTCCAAAGTTGACTTCTTTCTGATAGAAAACTTGTATATAACTTGGTCTCAGAACATCTCTTTCCCTCTTTTGGGCTGGTACTCAAGGGGGATGACAATGCACTACTGAAGGTTCATAAGGTCAAGCAACAGTGAACCAGAATGTTTCTGGTGGGGAAGATATTCATCAATGTGATGAAATCATGGGATTTTCTTCAGTTTGCTCCAATGAACAAGCAAAAGATGACATGCCCACATTTCAGAGTCTGAGACTCCTTTGTACTAAATAGCTACTGTGGTTTTGTTTGGTTGGGTTTTTTGTTTCTAATAGAATAATTTTTTTTTTCAAAACATAGAGAAGTTGTGGAAAAAATTACAATTTTAGAAATTGCATTGTGCATGGCCATTGTAGTCTTTAACTGCAGGACTTCCTTATATGCTGCCTAGTGTAGAGCTGGCTTGGGAATCAATCAGGAGCTCAATTTGTTTCAGTACACAGACACTGAGCAGAGGATCAGGCAGGTACTAAAGGGACAGGAGTCACCATAAGCAGAGAACATTGCCTCAGAAACTATGGCCGAGTTCTAATTTTCCTGCTGATGCTTTGAGTAGTCCTGGACAGATCAGGTAAACCAAAGTTATCATAGGTGGTCTTAGGGATTGTTTTCTTTTTACCCGTTTTCCAGCTGTCTGACTTGGGAGTTCTGGTTTACAAAAACATAAATAGCAACCACAGCTGGAGTCTCTGCAATTTGTATTTCTAAATAGCACAAATCTCACTGGAAATTCAGACTCTACTTCTGCAAACAGGACATTCAAATTAATAAATATTTATCTTAATTCCTCTGTACTTAAATTCCCCCTTTTATATTGAGAATAATACTATGTGTCCCTGTTATCCCTGCCAGCTCATACACAGAAGGAAAGGAATTATCCCGTTGTGAGAACAGGGCTCAAATCACACCTGCAAAATGCAAAACATATGTTTTACATGCAAAGGGGTTCCTGGCCCTCCCTGTCTTAAAAGATGACAGTTTTTAACCAGGACAGAAATTTGGAAAAGTCCAGCTCTTCAGGCTGTAGGTGTGATGGTCCTGGCAGGTACAGGATGTGGTTGCTTGAGACTGTTGTAATTAGAGCAAATCTATTGACTTTGGCCTGGATTCAGAGGAGGAGTTTCTTTCTAAGGCTTTTAATTCTTGTTTAATGATGGGGGTTGATGAGTTCCTGTTGGATACACTCTCTAAGTCAAATCTTTGATTGTGAATGGTCTAAACAGAGCTGGTTGCTATGGTTCAGGGAGAAGAGTTTTTAAGCTGCCTCTGGAGAGCCTTTGGTGTCATGTCTTATTTCATCACCTCCTGCTATGAACCTGTGTGCTGTCACAAGGACCACGTAACGAAGAGAAAAGGAGTCCTGCTGTCCTTACCAAAGTTGTAAGGCACTTCACTCTGAGGAACTAATTATTTTCAGAGTGAAAAAGAGGACTAAAGGCTCTAGTGAAACACTTTACATGTTTTAGAACAGAATGATTGCATGCCCATTTTATTTAATGAGCATACATTGTGAAGATGAACCAATCTTTATCGACCAAACACTTTATCAACCTCACTGGAGGTGAAAATCACTGGTTCATATGCAGAACAGGTGTTTGGGTAACGGCCATGTGATGAGCAACTTTTGTCTTCAGAAAGCTGAAGCTAGTAAAGAGGATAAAAGTTTTACAGAAGTTGCCTCCTTCATGTTGTCATGTTGCTCTGATTTAGACTACTCACATGTCAGGAGGGTATATATGACTTGTCTTCTCTCATCCTATAATTCTACTTTGCAAAACAGCTACTATTTCAGTCTGTAAAGTTAATATCTAATGGCTTGTCTTACCCTCTGCTAATATACAGTAGTGTTCAAGAAGTGCTGAGAGCAAGGAAGGAAGGAACCACATCACTTCAGTCAATGCGGGCAGGGAAAATAAATTCTGTTGTTGCCAAGCATCAAATGAAGAGCAGCAAAAAATAGCTGACAGCAGAATGAAGAAAAACATGTGGTCTGTTTCATTACAAGCTCCAGTATCAGAAATATAAAAAAATATACTTATCTTTATCTGAAGCATGATAGTTGACTCTGCATATTAGGTAAATCACCCTAAAGATTTTGCAAAGACTTTTTTCAAAACCCAAATAAAAATGGTGCAGATAGAGGATCATTTTAAATGTGCTATTAAAACTTGTGTAATTTTTTTCTGGGCAAAAGACAACACATTTGTCTTAACTCTGTAATAGACAAAGGTCAGTTTTGTAAGATCAGATTTGCTTGGTAACCGAGTTTTATTTTTACCTGAACTACATAATCCAGAAAGTGTTCAAACATACCTTGGCTTTGCCATCCCTCAGGTAGGTATCTCTTTGTGATAGATGACGCTCTGATACAATTAATAAGTGGTGTTTGCAAATTAGAGACATGCAGGTGTATTTGCATGTCATAGTCACATGCCTTTTATTTTGTACTTTAGTCTTAATCCCCAGCTACTCATGTTGTCTATACAATTGTGTCCTTTTTCTGTCAGTTTTGACATAAAGCGAAATCTTCCTTTGCCAAAGGCCCTCGAGTGCAGAAAAGCCCCTGCACTAAAGCCTTGTCACTTCATGCAATATAGACGTTGTCATTTCAGTTTCCTTCTCTTTGTTCTTCCGATCTCTGATGGGATCCTGGTGCCCTGCTCTCTCCACTTCACTGTGGCCTTTCTTGCACAGAGTTCTGGCAGCAGTTCTGGAGTGCATTCTCCACAGGTTATATGTGCTGCATGAGAACCCATACCAGGGTATAAACAAGTGCAGGTCTGCAGGATCTGCAGGATATGTGAGGCAGGAGGAGAGAGGGTGAGTGGACAGCTGCCTGGTGTCTTCCAGATTGAAGGTATAAGCAGATGAATAGAAGTAGAAGACGTTGGCTGTAGCAGGTCATTCTCCTATGGCAACTTGTTTTCCCAAGAAATGATTGAAGGGATGCAAGGTTAGAGCCATTCATTCTTAGGTTTGATCTAAGTAGTTGTATGGGCATATTTAAAAGGTCATACAATTAGAGAAATGGCAGATTTTAAAACTATCTTTTTCATTTGCAAGATGCAGCAATTCCACTCACCTTTGCTTATGTTGCCCACTGTAAATAAGCAATGTTGATGCTAACAACTTTACCACATATCATGCTTGGATCATATTCTGGACTGGGACCATCTGTAGTTTCTGTTACTAAAACACTTCTTTTATGCTGCAATTTTTTTAGAAGTATAGTCTTTGACACTTGATATGGATCCTTGTCTCATAGAGCTACTTGGAGCATACTGTGTTTGGATGTGTTTAACATACTATAAATTCTATCCTGACGCTTGATGTTCTGTTTACAAACAGTTCATGACCATCAAAGCATTTAATGAAAACATATTCAGATTTTCCATCTTTACGCTTTGTGAAATCGTGTTTCATATGCTCCAGATACACTGCATCTGCTCCCTGCAGTTTTACAGTGCAGAGAAATGCTAATAAAATGTTATTGTTAACCGTTCAGTCACAATATAAAATACTTACAGCTGTAAAACACTTAAAGATGTTTAATTGGTTTTTAATGAGTATTTTGGTGCTTAACTTTTAATAGGATTTTTTGGAAGGTATTATCTTGTAAAACAAACTGAAATAACAGGCTTTAATTGGGGATGCTTTCATCAGTGCTGCTGTGCAGCTACTGGCTTATACTTTTAGGTGTACTGCTTAGAAGATTTTCTAGGGAAAAAAACCCAAAACCACAGCAACAAAAAATATAAATATTAGCAGTAAAATATCTGATAAAAATCCCAGACCCGCAGTAGTACCACAAGCAGTAGTACCACAAGCAGCAGTACCAGAAGCAATGAAAAAAAATGGAAATAAAACTTAGATGGCAGGACAATGTTATGTATCCTTAACTATACTCAGCCAATCAAACCTGGCAGCAGGATTTTGTCTGGTAGATATACCTAGCCACTAAAGAAAAAGGCAAAAAATCATGCTTTGACTTTTGTAGCATGATGTCAGCACTTTAAAACTGCTCAGGGCCAGCACCACCATGCTGCTGCTGGGCTGTCCCTCATCCACCCAGCACAAGTGGCACGGGTGAGCCCAGCCCAGCCCTGCACTGGGCTTCTTGGCACCTCCGAGGGCAGCTGGGGCTCTGCAGCTGGGATGGCCAGCTGGAGCCAGCTTCTTCCTCCTGGCTTTTGTCCCAATTTTTTTTTTTGTTGTTCAGGTCATAATGCCACATTTTCTGTGTACCTTTCTGCTGCAGCGTGCACATCTATTTCAGGTAAGCCATCTGAAGAGCTGTTCTGGGTTATCTGCTTTCTGCCCAGGTGGTTGTAAGCTGAGAGACGTGGTGGAATCCTGCATCTATCATTTTTCCATCCTGGTGGAATTCAGAATCATTATTTTTCTAGCAAATGTGTCCTGGCTGGAACCAGGGCACTGACATGAAACACTGCATTCACATTCCATATTTAATCTAAGTAAGCACCATAAGTGTAATATTAGAGAAACATATCTTTGAAAAGAGACAGATGCTCTGAAAATTAGATAAGGGACATGTTTAAAGGAGTTCAGTAATCAAAAGCAAATGTGTCAGATATCACAGAGTAAAATAACAAAATGGAAAGGAGCAAAGTAGGTATAAGTCAGTGAGTGACTTTCATCAGAGTGGGAATTTTTTCATAGGTATTTTCTTGTTGCCTATGCCTGACAACATGACATAGGGCAACGTCCTTGTGCAACCTAGAAGTTTGAAAACCTCCCTCAGAAATGGAAACCAAAACTTTATTTTTTTTTTTTTTCCAAGTATGCAAACTAAACATTTGAAGTTTTGAAATTTGTTTATCTTCTAACAAAAAAAATATCTCAAGGTATACTTCTTGGATTCCCAAGCAGTTTTGGTTGAGGATAAATAAATTATTTAACTTTTATTATTTTCAAAACAAACACAGTAACTATACACTTAAGTATATAAGAATTCTAAAGGTATCCACACCTCAACTATAGAATGTTTTATAATGCTACTAAATCAGTAAATTTTGAAAATTTCTGGAAGAGGAGAAGAATAATTCAGTTGACTTTTATGTTGTATGTGGTCTTGACAACAGAAGAAGCCATAACACAAGGATTGAAGAACAAGTATGGTAGTGAAGAGTGAGTACAGGATAAAAGAATTAGCCTTCCTTTATGCAATCTCTATAAAAAACTTTCAAATATGACCCTGTGTGTCACCTGGAGATCAGCCTCTCAATGACAATTCTTTACTTCCATTTGACTTTTAAATATACAATCAATTACATTTTATATTAGTAGTATCAGGTAACATAAATTCCATAATGTGTTGGAAAATAAATTCCAAAGTAAGTTTACTTATTTCTAAGCAATGTCCCTACATTTTGCCTTAAAGATGATTTGGACCTCCTTTCATTGCAGTTATTCACAGACGTGTATTTATGCTGTTTTACCTCATGGCTAGGAGAAGAGAGGCAGGCCCAAAATGTAAAACTGAAATATATTGCTGTGGGTGGTTTTTAAAAGACGTTGATTTTTGTTCACCATCTGTCACATTGGTTCGCAGCCAATATCCATCAGTGAGCTGTGTGATTAATGGGGTATTGAAGAAGCAATGAACAATTTCACAGTTGTTTAACTTGTTGCTTTATTTTTCCTTTTGCATGAGCATTATCATCCTACAGCATCTGTTGTTAATGTTAAGCATAATAAATGTGCTGGATATAGCACACACTGCTATCAATAGTAATAATAGCTAACATAATATGCCACAGACTTCTGAAAAATGAGGCAAAGCCTCTCTGCCTATAACTTTGCAAATTCTTCACTCTCTTGAGGCTGTCCCAGAGCCACATGTGGCTCCTTAGAAGCCAAGGAAAGCCAGCAGCATCTCTTGTACACCTCAGACACCTCAGCTCCAGGTCTGGCCCCTGCCCTCTGCCTCCAGCTCCAGACAGCTGCAGCCCAGCTGTTGTTACCTGACACATTTTCCAAAATCTAAGCATCTTTATCTGGTGAAGGTCTTCCAGCATTCCTCAGCAGAAATTTGCTGCTTATTCATAATATTCCAGATTTCTAAATTAATTTTTAAAAATGCAAAATCACGGTACTTGAAAGACATAGCGTTGCTATAACAGCAAAAAATGATTTACAATACTTATTTGAAGCCATGTTGATAACAGGTGGTATCCCTATCAAAAATGTCCCATTTTATGATGACTCCATGCATCATAAATTACAAAATTATTACCAATTGTCCTGTCCTGTTCTTTTCCATAATGCCTTCATTTTCCACATTGTATGGAGCAATAATCCAATAACAGCAACAGTCAAATCAAATATTTCTGTCTTCAGCTGCCTCACCTGCTTTACACTGCAGATGAATCACAGATACCTCAGTGCTACTCAGCCTTTGGAGTTGCCATAATTTTGGGGGATTTGAAGAATGATGTTTGAAAATGTTCCTAAAGTACATTCAGACTTTTTGAGATTCATAATAGTAAACAGTCTGAGATGACAGAAAAGTGGGTTTTTTCTGAAAGATGGCCTGTGAACTATTAGAACATGCATCACTTTCTCAAACTAGAGATGGAGTTAATAAATTCAGGCTCTTTTATAACACTAAGTGTCTGGAGTCAAAAATATCCTAAAAAATTTTCAAATATGCTTTACATGGTAAAATGTAGTTTTTGTAAGTAAATCAAATAGAAGACTTTTGTGTCTGCAGCTAATGGGAATTTTCAGTCCTTCATCGTATTCAGGAATCATCTTGTCAATATGAAGCTGCCAAGCACTGTTTTTTTTGTCTCCTCTCACACAAAGCAAATAAAAGGTTTGTTGTTTTGCATGTGTGCATTTGTCAGTGCTTTCCTGCAGTTCACTAACAAAAATAGATTATAAACATTTGATACCTGGAAAAGAATATGTCTTCCTATGCTACATATGCTTCATATTCAAAGCCACTAGAGAATGGTCTATTGAAGGTACTGACATTATTGCTAATTACAATCTTCTCTTTAAATTTGTGAGAACCAGAAGTCTACTCCTTCTGTAGAAAAGTCTCTTTTCTACAGAAATTTCTTCAGAATACAATTCCTGAATTCCAGAAATTTCAAACTCTATAAAATCATGGAGGGCACAGGGAGAAAGTGAATCAGGCACTGTTGGTTTTCTGGCTTTCTCAGTAAAAGAAAAGGGGACATCAAAGGAAACCAAGAGGAGACCTGTTCAAAACACACCTTTGAAAGCCTAGGATGTGAATGGAGTGGATGCAGGGTGTTGTGAAGCTAAAAGTTTGCATGGAGTCATGGCAGACTGGACAAGTCTAGGAAAACCAGCTCATTAAGAGTTCCTGAATACACAGAAGCTACACTGATCTTCTAAGCCCTGGGATCCATGACTGTGCCTGGCACATCCAGCATTCCCCTGTGCTCTCCTGTGTCTATGCTCCCCTTCAGTCACTTGCTCTGGGACCCAGTTAGGGGCAGGATATTGAGACCTTCAGAATCATACGCTGTGGCCTTTCATTCTTATCTTCCTTCTAGTAATTCTAAATTGTGGTGAAAAACAACAATATTGCAAAATTTCCCATATTCTAAAATATGACATGATGTCTTTCTCTTGTATAGAAAAATTTTATGTTTTATATAAATGTCTATATATTGCATATATAGCCTAGGTTTTATAGGCAAGCAGCGTCTTTATAGGTGAATAATAATAGCTTCTAAAACTGCTGTATGGACATAGAAACATTTATTTTGCTAGATTTAAGAAGTTTCCATTTATTTTACTTAGATTAACTTCGAAATGCAAAAGATTGTATGCTCATAACATTAGGTATGAAGTTAAAATCAGTATTTGATATGGTAATAAGCTACGAAGAAATGGATCAAGATGACTGCAGAAATTAAAACTTCTAATTATTATATAAAGCCTTTTCATTCCAGCTGACTTAATTGTACAATGCATTTAAAATTTTATAAAATGGCACATATTCTCAGAATTATTTAATGTTGGTATGTTTTAAATCAGACTAAGTATCAAGGTCAATTTTTGTGAAACTCTGGGTTTGGAGGTGTTAAAAATGCCTAAACATGAAACCTACCATTTGTGTCTACCTTGGAAGTGTTTTCAGTTTGGTTTTTTTTTCAAGGAATATGGGGCAAGAGCTTTTCCAGCTTGCAATTCAGGGCAGGGCTCTGAATTGCTTCTTATATTCTCCCCATCATCCAGTGGTTATAGAGGAAATTATTCTCCTAAACCTTGGCACATGGATTGTTTTTCATGTGAATATGCCTTTGTGCCATTTTCATGAGTTGCTGCACACCATACTTAGATACTTCACAGACTAAATTGCCCTAGGTTTTACTAGTGTAAGCCTGTAAATTATTATAATCAGGAATACTGCTGAAAGGTCCATGAATCCTTCAGAGCAGGACTTTCCAGCTGTGCTTGTTCAACGCCCATCACAATCAGGCCTGATTCTTGCCTGGAATTTTTGGGCACTGTAACAATACAGAAGGTAATGCTAATAGCCTTTGGCTGCCGTCTGCAGATGCTGAACCCAGGAGGCAAGGCTCTGCATGCAGGAAGTACTAAAATACCCCATTTTCCTAGGACAGCAGTGACAGATTGTTGAACTCACTTGTTCCCAGACCAGAAAAGCACAGAAAAATGCTGAACAGAAAGGGGAACAGAAATCAGAAACCAATGTGGTTGAAAGTCTTCAGCCAGTTTCCGTTTTCCACTAAGCTGCAAAAAGTACCACCACCTGTGGCATCTGGGGACCTTTGAGCAGTTTTCTAGTATGATACTGAGTGAAAAGACATTCACACATTTCTACTATGCTTTTTGGAAAAGTCTTTAGTCCCGAGTAAGAGTGTTTTCTGTTAAGGCTGTTGTAACAGCTGCTTGCAATCCTGTTCATTCAAATGTAGCCCAGCAGGTAAGAGAATAATCATTCATCAGCCTCTTGCTTTCTCTGACAGGTATGAAAAAAATAATTAATGATATGTATAAGGGCACTTCTGGTTGGATTACTGGAACAAACTGCCTCTGTGTCAAACCAGGCAATTGGAAGCTTTCATTTCTGGATCAGCAGAGGAAGTTCATCAGCAAGGCTTAGAATCTCATCTACAAAAGAGAGCCAAAAACCCAAAAAATGTCAGAAAAAATTTGGACACTTTTAAGAGGGACTCAACCATCCTTGTCTAAATAACGGGACAGAACATAGCTCCATTTTTCTCCAGGTTTTAGTACATTAGTACCTCTTCAAGCACTTAGGATACCTTTTTACTCTTGCAGGATAGAAACATTTCTCCCCTTTTCATGGCTCTTAGCAGACCTGTGTTCTTCAGTATCTGCAGGCTGAGATTAGCTTTATAAGCATCCAAAGGAAAGCAGAAAACTTGCAAGATCAGCCAGCTCTGGGACACCATGCACAGTACTGAGAGTGAACCCAAAATTCTGAATCACAACTACGGCAATGGTAGGTGAATTGTAAATCAGCTTCCAGCATCCTGGTTTTACTGTTGTGTTTAAGAAAGACAATAATTTGTCTCCAGCTAGAGACAGTCGTAGAGAACAACATAACTCACTTTCCAGTGGCTTATACAAACTTATTTTTCATTTCTCACGTTCATTTTCCTCATCTCCAACTGTCCATATATCTCCAACCAAAACCAATTTAGAGCTTTTCTACAAAACCACAAAGTCATCACAGTTTTAGAAGGTCACTGGCAGGTCTCTCTGAATTGACTTATTCTGTTGTGAGAATTATTATTTTAAAGAACAGTTTTGTTTCTCCCTTCTTTCCTGCACTGTGTGTTCTACACAGAAGACAAGAGAAGAACTTCATGTCTAAGGAGCAAAAAATCACGTGAACCCGTCTCTGGGAGCCTCCAGCCTGACACATAGAGAGGGGTATCAGCACTGCTTACTTCATGGAAGTTGAAAGACAATGTCTTGACACTAGGTGGAAAATTCCTAATATTAGAGCTTTCTACAGGTCACTCACGGATGTTACATCAACAATCTTAATGATACCTTGATGTTTTATCCCCTCCTATCTGCTGGAAAAGTTGATCAGTGCTAGACACCCTCACCCTCTTTCTAATGAAACCTCAGTCTAGCTCCATATTCTTTCTTTCAAAGGAAACTGTTTAATTTCAAACTTTATTCCATAGCAGGAAGTCTTGGAGAATAAATAAGACCTTGAATTAATCTTAACTTTGAATTAAGTTATTTCCAAGTATCATTGAACTAAACAGACATGGATTAGTATTAGATACTCAGGATTTTCCTACTTTTCGGTCAAATGACATTGAAAGGGGCAACAAAAAATTAACCAATACTTCGATCAGCAAAGACTGAAGCATACTATTTCAAAATGTTTTATGCTCTTTAGTTTTTCTTTTCGTATAAATTTTTGCCAAAAAAATTCTTTCAAATGTTTTCAAGCAACTTCTGAAGTAAAATGGAATCTCCTTTTTCATGTCTTTTTTCTTAGAAGTTGTGATTCCAAAATCCTTGATCTACCGTAGCTTCATGGCTGATTGACATGTTCCAGCTGCTGAAACAAACAAAAATCACAACTGCTTCATTTTGTGTCATGCATTTTAATAAAAGCATATTATCTGGAGATATCAACAATATTGTTGGGTGTTCATATAGATTGAGAATCCATCCATATGTTTTCTTGGTGTTTGTACTTACAGGTCTGAATTCATTTACTAAATAGTCCAAGAATAAATCAGAAGTAGATGATATAAAAGCAGATCCTGAGTTGCTCTGTCATGTTCATACTGCTGGATGTCTCTCTTCCTGCAAAGACAGAAATGTGCTCCCCTGCTGGGGATTTTTATGGACCAATAAAAAAAACATATTTGATTTTTAAAATGTACATAAGGGTCATACAAAAATATTCTGGCAACTTAATTCCATTGAAATAAAAGCATTTTTTTTCTTACAAAAAAATAACTGTAGACCCTGCATCACCAACTGGTAAACAGAATGAAACATATCTTCAAACTGTATCCTTTTTTTAGAAGTATAAATTCTGCCATTTTCTCTCTTTTTAAGGGGTGCTTATCTGTTATAAACAAAAAGAGCTGAAAGATTTTCTGCTTTGAAGACATATCCATTTTTTTTGCATGAATCCAAGAACATTTGGATCATCTCAAGGACACATCAAAGAGTTTATCATGTTAATGCATCAAAAAAGCAGAGATAGAGATGCACTTTTAAGAGCAAAGCCTGTAGCTTCATTTTTATCTTTATATTTAAATTGAAGTTTTAAAGGAGGAAAAAATTACAAGCCAACGCAATTTTTCACAAGAGGAAACTACTTGTCTTTAAAATTACTTTTCAATTCAACTGAAAATTAAATACATCTATATAAAATAAAGGATTTCAATTAGGAATAAAAAAATTCCATTCAGCATTCCATGATTAATTTAAGCTTTGAAGAGCAGTAAACAATATTTTTTCCTTGAAACATGAAAGAATATTTCACCTTTCTCTTTAAAGAAAACCAAGCTTTAATTGTCTCTTAATCCAATCCATAGTCTAATGAGGCCATGTGAGTGCAATCAATCCTATGATGCCCTGCAGTATCTATCAAAGCAACATTATCCCATGTCCTGTGCCAACTCACTGCCTTGTAAAGACCTTTTATCTTTAAATCTTTTGCTTGAGAGTGTTATAGCCACTAATCTCCAAAGCCTCTTCTTTACCAAGAGAGACATCACACAAAATTGAATCAAACATCTCAGGGTTTCTTTTTTTTCTTCTCATTTTCCTTTCTCATCCATCACTGCCTTTCAAAGTCCTGTCAGTAGTATTTCCATTAGTGATGGGTTACTTTGTTAGTTCAGGCAATCACTTTCAGTTTTACTATCTACTGATGTTTATAAGGAAGCATTGAACAACTGATCTCAGTTGGCACAGGAATACTGAGTGGACAAGGGTTCTTTTTGGCCTCTGTCTCTAATCCCTGGTGTTGTTTGAGATCTCATGACCTTGACAGCAAAGTGATTGTGAACAAATTCTGCTGACTTCCTCAAAGTCTGAAGGAAAGGCAGTCCTGGAAAGCTTGTCTAGGTGCTAAAAGTGCTTTCCCAGTTCTGCCAGTATTCATAAATTGCGTTTGCAAACAGAAATGGCAGAATTAAAAATTTGAAATTATTTATTGGGCTACAATTGAAATATAAGACTTATTTTTGCAGGATATTTCAATGGCCAAAATTACTAATGCAAGGGTTCTTTTACTGCTTAGTAACCACAATAGCTCACATTCTACTTTTAGCTTAGGAGCTCCCAGTCCACTGGCTGAACATACCTCTATTCTTATTGTCCGTAAGCTGCCACTAAAAGTTGAGTAAAATGATCTTTGGTGTGATATTGGTAAGAGAGTTATTCTATCCTTATGTTTATGCCTGTTTATATCATCTCTTTATTTATGTGTGGAGATGAAATAATGCTACCTTTACCCTCAGATCCACTCTGTCTTTTCATATAAGATTAATAAGGATTAATTGATACACATTTAGCTAAGGAAATTAATTGAATTGCATTGTAATCTACAATATTGTAATCTACAATATCTAAATTAATATTGTATTGTAGATATTGTAATCTACAAAATCTAAAGCATAACTAAGTTTCAACTCCCCAGAGAAATGACACCCCTGTGATTAATACTATAATTTTTCTCATTTTCCATGTCATTGGGCACAGAACATGTCACTCATTATCATGGACATACAGCATGGTGATAAGAGGAGACAGTGCATAGTTCTCAGCTTGTTTCACACTTTCTGCTCTCAACTGAATCCATTTGTCTCCTCTGGAAAATCTAGATTCAAAGGTCTAGTTCTGAAAATCTCGTTACTACTAAGAAGCTGCAGATGAGTGGCGTATCATTCTTGTCTACATAACTTTTACTACTGGAAAAGTAAAATTCCATTGATGTTTTCATTTTTCTGATTGTCTTCACTTGCATCCTGGTTTCAAGGCTGTTACCTGGTCACTATGGTTCCCTGGGCTACAGAAAAGGGCTATACCAGTCACCCTGACAGCCTACAAGCACTTCTAATTTCTCCATACCACTTTTGCAGATTAAGGATATCCTGAGTTACCCTGGACACTCTGAAGGAGGATTCCAGTGGAGACAGCTCGGCTGATGCAGTTGTTTGAGGAAGCAGCCTTGCCTTTTTGAGTCTTTTCTGATGCACCAGCCCTAATTCTAGATGACAATACTGCTGGAGTTGTAATTTCTTGAGCACCAAACCTTCAAAACAGAGAAGGTGAAAACGCATACAGGTTGCAGATTAGTCCATGATTACAAATTCTTGACAGATTTAGATGTAGCAGTCATGCTTACATGTGTTCCTCTGTCTAGTCATGACATACAGTCCCAGCACTGCATTCATGTGAGCCCCAAGGGGTCCTCAGCAGCTCCCAGGTGTTCATTGCAAGGGGAAAGAAAATGTCCACGTTCTCCATGACTCCCAAGCACTGGGATGGAGATGTAGTCTCCAAGTCACCTCCCTCTCTTCTGTGTCCTCTTTCGGCATGTCACAGTTCCTTTTTGCACACCATCTGAGATTCCTGAAGGTAAAACCACAGCCTATTCTTCTGCCTCATAGAGAAAAGACAGTTTAACAGATCCATTTTCAGTGAAACACTGTTGTTAAGGGAATTTGGTACTTCAGCTGAAGCAGTTCTTGGACCTTTTCCACTGTCCTTTAATAAATGTGAGTACTTAAGCTGGTGCTCAGTCATAACCCCTGCTGGTTCTGCACAAAGATCTTCATCTATGAGGTCAACTAAAGTGATAGTTTTATACAAGAAACTACTTTTAAGTATGCACTGAATTCTCAGCAGGAATTACAGCTTATTATGAAAGGTTAATATCTCTTTGAATAGGGAGCTGGATTTGTGTCAAATTACTTCTTGCAGAGCTCCAGACTGCCAAATACCTGCTACACAGGGATGGGCTTCCTTCAAATGCCACATAAGTTTATTTAGAAAAACAAATAATTTGGAAAAACATTTATTAATATAAATGAGAAAAACTTGAAGATGTGCTGCATACGTTCCAAGCTAGTAAACTCAATAGTTGTCCATTAGGCTTAAGTGTACCCAAGATAACACAGAAGAATGCAGTTGCATCTCCATCTGTCTCATGTGCCTTAGGATTCCACAAAATCTAACTTGGAACATATTTTTGGCACATAGAGAGGAGAATAAAACTACTTCTAGCAATTGCTTGATGTTTGGACCTGCACCCTCTGTCCTAATATTGTTGTCACGGCTGTAGCAAGACACAGTAGGAGTGCATCTTGCTGGGATAGCAGTCTGGCAAGAATTACACAAGCTTCATAAACAGTTCAAGACAGAAGTAAAAAATATGTAGCATTGTATTCAGCATGAAAGAGTGTCACAGTTTAACTGCAGCTGGCAACTAAGTACCAGACATCTGCTTTTTCAACCTTCCCCCAGGCTGTATGGGGGCAAGAAAATTGAAAGGGGAAAAGTGAGAAAACTCTTGGGTTTAGAGGAGTTAATAATGATAATGATAAATACATAAACAAAAACAACAGTGACAACAGTAACAATAAGAGTAATTAAAAGGCAAATAGCAGAGGTAAACAAAACTCAAGAAAGACAAGCAATAAAAATTGAAATAATAGCTCCCCACCAGCTGACTGATGCCCAGCCAGTGCCTGAGCAGTGGACTCCTGAATAACCTTCCCCTGGCTTTATATACTGATCCTGATGCCATGTGATCTGGAATATCCCTGTGGTCAGTAGGGGTCAGCTGTCCTGGTTGTTTCCCCTCCCAACTCCCTGTATATCCCCAGCCTCCTCTCTGATGCAGTGGTGTGAGAAGCAGAAAAGGGCTCTGTTAAGATCTGGTCAGCAGTAACAAATTATTACCAACTCTGTGTTCAGTAGAAAACCAAAACACAGCCCCAAAACAGCTGCTGTGAAGAGAATTACCTCTACCATAGCCAAAACCAGTGCAAATAGCACAACAGGCTATTTGCCCAACAGGCTTAATCAATTCAGCTACATCCAACAGAGTTCTTGAGGTCTTGCATTTTTGAAATCCAAAATTGAACTTCTTATGTGGATTGTAAGCAGTTTTTATTTAGTCATTGAATCTAACTTCATCTTCCATCAAAAATTATGGGCATGAGGAAAAGTCTATGGACTATGTTTTACTACCCTCATTCAGGCTGAATACTGGTTTATCCCACTGTTTTCCTCATTTGTCTTTACTGACCTGCCCAAGAAATAAGTGAATGAGCCCACAGTGCTGCTGTACAAGAAGACAGGGCAAGACTTAAAGTCAGGGATAAGTTTACAGCCAGAGTTTTTAAGTATGACATGCTATTTCTTCATAAGGTCAGATTTATTTTTTTTAAATGAGCAGCATTGCAACATCTTGGTACTCTTAAATACAGTCTCACCTCTTCCTTCCCTGGCACAAATGGAATGTTCATAAATTGATGTAAAACATAAATCTTGTTCTTTTCCCTGTGTGTTTGCCTGTTCTGTTTGTTACACATAAAGCCCATGGCTCCTGCTTAGCTATACTCATGCAGTGAAGATCAATAATTACATCAATTACCAAAAGACATTTACCCATCCAAAATGAACAAATATTCAAATTTTTTTTTGCAAGCACTGTGAGAAGTATTTATCTTTTAAATTCTCTGTACTCCCTTCTAAAAATGTAGCTGAATTCTGTGCAAAGATAATGAAAAAATTAGTTGGAAAATGCCATTACAACGTCTTACAGAATCTAGTGAACCTCGCTCCTTAACTCGCCTCACACTGCTGAGTGTTTGCAGAGTATGATCAAAAAGAGGAGTTTTCAGACAATATCCTTCTAACTTTTCCCATCTGTTTCAAAAACATGCAAAAATATTCCCTTGGAGCCTCCAACATCTTAAAGCAGCATTTCAAGCCAGAGATAGTTGTTGTGTGGTCCCTCACTGCCCTCAAATCACACATACAGAATGATAATCACTGCGCTTCTGCCTGCATTTTCATTGCATATTACAGCCAGGTTCCTACTGGAAAAATCCTCCCTGTTTGTCCAGAATATACATGTAGGTTATGCTCTCTGTGAAAAAGTGGGAGTGAAAGCAGTGGGGGAACAATGCAGAGAACAGAATGAGCTGTTTGTAGTGGTACAGGTGTGTGTGTCAAGCCTCAGACATATCCTGACACAACCAAACCATGTCAGGCTCAAATATGGCTTTGCTCAGGGCAGAGCAATTAGCGCATCAGAGTCTGGCTTTAATATTAATTTTAAACTTTTTAAGACCCATGATGGGAAGGTTATAAAGATCAGCAATGGAAACTTGTTTTAAATTGAATATATAGATATATGACTAAAAAAATTGCACCATCACATCACTGGTAATGTATCTTATTTGTTCCTCATTTAAGAAAACCTTGTAAACTCTAATTGTCCAGGATCAGAGACTTTTTCCACTTTTTTATATATACAATGTCTGAAAGATCAATATCTGGAAGGTTTCACAAGTTTGGACAAATGCACTAAACTCAGAGTATTCCTATTAGATTTAGCACTTATCCAGAAACAGGTAGCCAAGCAAGTAAATCAACCATTTGGTGTGCCACAGTCTTACCCTTTTTTAAAATTTATTTTGAGGGCTGATTTTTTCATTCATTACCTCAAATGGGTTAACAAGGGTGGCCAAGCATGTCATGTCTGTCCTCTGAAGGCAGCTCTGCTAACTCATGTCTCTTTCTAAGGTCCTCAGCATGGCAATCCACTTGCTGTCCCCAGCCAAAGCAATTCTGCAACACACTTGTCTAGCCACAGACCATCTGTGAAGAGCAGAATGGAATTTCCTCATCCATGGAGCTGAATCTGAGGAACAAACTGCAGTGGTCTGGCTTATTTTGGTGGCTGATTATTCAGAAGTCATTGCATGATGACCAAAGCAATCCTTTCTTTCAGATGTGAAGCCACCCAGAAGTGATCCAACGCTGAGAACTGGAAAGAAAGCAGTGGGTTTCAGGTAAAGAAGCCTCCTCAGATACCCTGAATATCCTGACTCAGTGGCAAGGGATGCTAAAAGAGCTCTCATTCAGAGGAAACATCTGAAAAGCTCTGACAACATTTTCCAAGGTGACTGCCAGAAACCTTAGAGGATTTTTCAAGCTGATACACAGATATAAATCTTGAAGACGTTTTTTGGATTATGTAAATAAATGCAAGAAAACCATTCTTTCAGAGGGGAAAAATGTAGCTAGCCTTCTATTTTCGCTTTTTGGTGGGTTTTTTGTTTCTCTTCCATTTTTTCTCACAGCAGGGTGATTAATGCCTGCTGGTGATCCTATGCTAGTATCTGTGCTAACAGCAAGATGATAAAGGTGAAGTCAGACATGGACAGACAAATAGACCCAGCTACCTTGTGTGCTGTCTCTGTGTGTCACAGAGCAGTGTGAGGCACCTTAGCTGCCAGCACACCTCCCCACCAGCATTAGGATTATACAGCATGACTACCCCATGTCAATGTCATCACTTCTCTAGTCAATGATACATTGCTTAATCATTTTAAACATTTTAAAGCAGCTCTTAAACCATTATATTGACCTTTGTCTGCAATATGCAAACACTAGAAGACCAAAATGGAGTGAAATGACAGAAGGATGGAGAAGACAAGGTCCAGGTCTGGATCTCCTTCATAACCAGTGATGTGAGAAGTGCTCAACAGCTGAGACTCACTGCAGTTCCAGCTGGTGCTTAAACAGCTGATGAAGTGGTGAAGAGCTATTGAAAAATGTGAGATGCTCAACCAGCTGCAATCCTTGTGCAGGGGAGGGCTGAAAGACTGCAAATTTATCCTGTGGATCCACAGCTGTCTTCAGAAGACTTAACCTCTAGGAGCACTCTTCCCCAGATGCCATTCCCTGTTAGGAAATGGTCTGGAGGCAAAGCTGTTCTCTACAGCTTGTGCATTGATCCACAGCCTCATGGGGCAGTGGGTAAGATTTGCAGGAGCAGCAAAAGGGACATTTTAGGACCAGCTGGGGTATCAAACAGCATGATAGGCTCTTTTACTGATGAAAAGCTTTCTCTCAAAACTGAATTCGATGTGAAATTAGGTTTTCAGCAAAACAGTATTTTTGTAAGTACTGCCTGAGTTTTGCAGGCAGCTTTGATTTCTTTATTGCTTCAAAGAACTACTTATACGTTTCCATTTTCATAGCTAAAAATATACCTCGAATCTTACTTTCTGATGTTTTAACTGAAAAATGTATTTTCCACAAGGAAAAAAAAATCAAAAAGTTTCTAACTTTTTTCTGCTGTCTACTCATCTTCTATTTTACAACATAAAAGGTACATTTATTTGTTTTTCAAGGTATGTATAAGCATAGATAAAATAAATTCAAAATAGGATAAACAGAGTTTACCTTACTTACAAATAAGGCAAGAAAAAAAGTCTTCCTTAGATCCTATTAAATGAAATGAAATGAAATTTCCAGCCACTCTGTTACCACTAAAGTTTTGGATCACTTTTGAAGTAATACACTTCACATTTTCTCTTAACCTTTAGACAACTGGATTACTCTCTGACTTTTCTTTTCAGAAGTTATTTAGATGCTGGAGAATGACTGCAGTTTTCTGTTCTAAATGTTTCCATATATAGAAAACAAATCCATCAGATTCTGATCTGCTTTTTCTCACTGTCTTAATATAAATTATTTTTAATTTTTTACTACCAGGAGACCCAGGAGTTTTGAAGTCCTTTACCCACAAAGCAGGAGTGTATTTCCATGTTCAAGGTGCACAGGTGCTGCTGGCCAGGCCCTTGCTATGTGTTATCAAGGTGCAGAGCACTCAGGCCGTGTTGCAGTGGTTTTGATTTTCAGCAACAGAACTGTGAGGAGATCAGCCTGTAATTGAGAAGTATTTCTGTAGTGCAGAAGGATTTCACCCTTTTTGCACACTTTTTCCATATTTACTGCATTTTTTCATAACTTTCTCCCCCCTCTCACTTCATCACTGCCCTGTTCTGATGTTTTCTTTAATAGTGCTGCTTTTCCAGCCATGCCTACAAATGCCTTCATAAATTTTTCTCTCTCTCCCTTATCACAGAGAGCTTCAGGCAGCAGCCAGCCCCAAATAACAAAGCCAAGGGAAAAACACAGTAAGAGCTCCAATTTTTTCGTGTAGGAAATCTAACAGAAATGTAACATATAACCACAATAGGGCAGAAATACTGCTTGAAACCTGTTCAAACCTGATGCAGGGAAAACAACAGACTAGATGCATCTCTTCAGTCTTAAATGAAACCCCAAGATTCCACTCTAGTACAGCTCAGCTCAGTGTTCCCCAATTCCCTGTCCCGAAATTTTAACATCCTCTGTACTATGAGCCTTGGCTTACAAATGGCACTTCTCCCATCTGTAACTGGCTTGGGAAAAATAAACATCAGAAACAAGCTTTTCTAACTAAAGAGAGTTAATCTTCTCTGGCTTCCTATTTTGGAGTTGCAGAGCAGTGTGATACTCTTTGCTATGTGCTGTATTTTGCAGTTCTATCATCTGAGAAAACAGAAATGCAACAATGAAGGCAGCAGTCACACTGCCTCTGATACAGCAAAAAAACAAAAATCCAGCATACTAATGAAAAATTACAAAAATGTGGCACATGGGAAATACTCTGAAAAACAGCTCCTTGGATGGAAAGAATGGTCCTGCAGGAATTGCCCAGTGTGAACACCAAGTGGCATCCTGGGAATCAAATTGTGCCTCTCTGGCACAACTAGGGCACATTATATGCTTTGCCCAGACTTCCCTTTCAGTACAATTCATACCAGCATCAGCCTTAGGATAAATCCTGGCCTTGTCCCTTCATGGAAACCTTTTCTTTGAAAATTAGTGCTGGAAATTCACTCCTACAATTGAAACTTGGCTTTGCAATCTGTGCTGTAAAACCCTCACCCATGGTTATTGTCCCATCCCTTTCTTATTCTCTTTTTATTGCCCATCCAGCTCCTGTTTTAGCCAGCACCAGTAAGAGTAGAAAAAATTAAAAACTAAGAGATCTCCTCAGTGCCTTTAGGTGGCCTAAGAGCAGGAATGGCATTGCAGGCAATGGAGGGGTGTCCCTTCTTTGCCAGGTCAGCAGCAGGCAGAGGTCAGTCCTGCAGAGGTACTGGGGTGGAGTCAGCAATCAAGCTGCCTCCCCACAGATCTGGATATTGGGAAAAAATATCAACTGATTCCTCAGGAGGGAGGAAGACATATGAAATCCAATTTTACATCCTCTTTGAGAAACTGAGTTGTATTTTTTTGTTGGAAATGTAAGTAGCCATTACATTTTCTGTCTTCTGGGGCCTGTTTTTATTTTTTTCTAGACAGTTTCTCATCAAAGAGTGTCCTCTGTGTCTGTTGTTGCCAACTGTTTTTTTCTCTAATGGAAAGCTGCTCTGAAGTCTCAGCCAAGATGGGGCTAATAAATACATCCAAATGATTATCCTTTTCTTAGGTGCAGGTGGGAGCTTGGTGTACCAGCACACAGTGTGTGCTAATAATTTTATGCTGTGTGTACTGTATTCACATAAAAAAAAAGGTGAGATAATAATCTTCAGTGCAGTTTGTGGGAACAGTCCTAAAGCCTGGAAAAATAAGTGCATCTGCACACCTCAGTATTGATTCGATTATTCTGTTAAATCAGAACTGCTAACCTCGTGCTGCACCTGTACATTTGGACCCTGGATTACCACCAAGAATATAAGAAGAAATGGGAAACTTCAAATCCCTAAAGTTAGCTATAAGGCTGATTTTAAAAAACTGACACTCTCTAATACTACTTGAACATTATACAAGAACATCTCTGCATTGACTTAAAAAATAATGCAAGACCAAGGAATACTGGTATCATTCCATAAAAATGGTTAGCAGTATTTTAACTATGGTGTCTAGGTTTCAGCTGGGATACAGTCAACTTCTCAGTAGCTGTCACAGTGCTGTGTTTTGGATTTAGAATGAGAATGGTGTTGATGGCACACTTATGTTTTGGTTTTCTGCTAACTTGTGTTTATTCTGAGTAAAGGACTTTTTTTTTGTGCCTCATGCTCTGCCACTGAGGATGTGTGCAAAAGAAACTGGGAGAGAGTATAGCTGAGACAGGTGAGCTGAGCTGATCAGAGATTTTCCATTCCATAGAAAGTCATGCCCAGTATATGAACTGGGGGGAGTTGCCTGGAAGTGTGGCTGATCTGGGCTCAGGAAGGGGTCTCTGACATCAGCCATTGGGTGGTGAGAGACTGCACTGTGCATCACTTGTTGTTTCTTTTTTATCATTATTATTATTATCATCAATCACCATTAGTACTTTATTTTTATTTTATTTTCAATTCTTATGTTGTTCATATCTCAATATACAAATTGTACTTTAAATCTCCTCCCCATTCCACCAGGTTGAGGGAGAGAGTGAGTGGCTGCTTATTTTTCATCTGGGCTTAAAACCACAACATATGGTTAAATGAAATTACATAAGAAGAAATCTTATTTTATGATCTATGATTCTGTCTAGTAAATGTGATGGTTTAAAGTTATATCATGGTTTGAATTTAAAAACACTATCATAAAATCATACTATAATTCTTTGCATCTCTCACAGCTTTTGCACTTTCTTTCCTGTTAAAGCATTTTTCTCCTTGTCCTGTTCATTTGAGCAGAATGCAATTGTCTTCATTGTATTTTGGTCCCATTTTTCTCCTAATGCCCTTCAAATCTTTGCTTTGCCTTCACATGATTGCCAAAGTAGTACTTATATTTTCAAAAACTGGATGTTTTGGGAGTTGTGCTGTAACTATACTACTCTTTCCAGCAGCAGTGTTAGTATATTGTCCAAAGTCTCCAAAATGGGACAGATGCAATTCCACATTTTGTACTCTAATTTTTCACTCCAAACTCAATTACACCATTCTGATTAATGCACCAGGTTTTCAACGCACTTCAATTTTAGCTCATATATACAAAATATAGCATTAAAATAATCTTAATATTTTTTTATCTCCAGTAATGGCAAAATGAGAACAGCTGATTAGTAGAAGATATATTTTTCCAGAACATATATTTCATTCATAGCCTCACTAAAAGGGATGTGATGACAGAAAATACCAATAAGAGGATACTATCAGCCATAAAGAGCAATAAGATGAGGAAGTTGTTTCTATTTTTTTCCTTTTATTCTTTCCCAACAGCAGTCTCATTACCGCTTTCACTATCTTGGAATTCTTTTTAAAACCTCTAAATCATGGAAAAGTATTATCATATTCTTCCCCATGTCTGATAATTTGGTGGCAACACTATCAGCACCTGGTGTTTTGTTATTCCTGAGCTCCTGATTGGCCTCTTGAATCACTTCAAAATTTAATCCTTCCACAAATAGCTCATGTGTCTGTGAGACAGCTTTTTATTCATTATTAAACATCTTCCTGTAGTGGACACATAAAAGTACTTTTCCTTGCTCTTCCTTGATTGAGTTTTTTTGTAATGGAAAGGATTCTTTATTTGTTCTTTATCAGACACAGACATGGTTAATATCCTCTCTTCCATGCATTGATACCCTTCAAAAATGTGTTTATTTTACTAATCTTCCTAACCTAAATCATCTTTTTCCCCAAGCCATGGAAGTACTGCCTTTCCCCTTGTACTGCTGACTTCATGAGTTTCCCTCTGGCTTTAGTGTTTCTCATCCAGAGTTCAATTCTGATTATGAAGGCTGCAACATTGCTGTAGTCAATCTCAACTACTTTCCTGAAATCCTTATCAAAACATTATTTTTCCATTATTTTTTTAATTTGTTCCCACTATCTGTTCTAATGTTTTCTTTGCCATGTCCTTCCAGGCGTCCCACCTGGTATCAGTTTTCTAATAAACACCCCAAAAACTTTGGAAGACTCCAAATACTTTTAACTTCTGACCAATATTCCTGTCCTTATTTTGGATTTTCCAAAGAGTTTATATTTTCTCCTGTGTCTCATCTTCCTTGTTTCATTTTGCTCCATTCTTGGTTGTAGCCAATCATTTTCCTGCAGTACAGAGAGCTCACCTGCAGCCAGCTCCCCTCCTCTTTCTGTTGTGTCTTCAGCGTTCTCATCTGGACCCCACAAATCTTCCTTCCCTTCCTTAGGGTATCAATCATCCAGGAAAACACTGGCAATCTAAATAAACTTATCTTTAGTTCTTCAGAGAACCAGTCTTGTATTTTATGATCAGTGAGCCTCATCAGAATGACACAAGTGTCTCCTGGTGCCTTCCCTTAAACCCCAGGCAGGAGTGCAGAGAGAACAGCAGACCCAGCATAGTGTTCACCAGTCATTCAGGTCCCACTTCATCCTCTGCAATTACCCCTCCATTCCAAAAAAGCACCAAACTCCCAACTTCAAGAAGTTTGTTTCCTAGTCCTATTTGTTATTTCACAACTACTGATGTTCCTAGTTTATATAGCTAAAATGCTGGATATTCATATTTTGCTGTATTATTTCCACAGCTCAGATTATTTAACACACACACACAAAAATAAAGTGGGTATATGAAGCTTTTGGTATTTTTTCCATTTAAATCTTACTGGTGAAGGGACCAATAATGTGCACAATAGCCAATTGTAGGAACAATTTCCTTAGGCTAGACATTATTCTTCTGTATATGTGACCTGAATAACTTTGGGCATACCTGCAGCATCCAAAAGATAGAGAAGAGGTACTGGTGAACAAAAGTCTAAGGACTCTTTCAAACATTGGCTAGGACATGCTTTTGCACAATACTTTGTCTTATTTACTAACTGCAGAATTAATTCACTCTGTAACTTAATGTATTAAAATTCTAAACATAGGAAAGTCAGCAAAATTTTAAATAGGAAAACAACTAAGACCTGAAAGAGGAAGGGCAAGTAAATTTACGGCAAATAATAAAGAATAAACTCACATTTATTAAGTTTGTGCAAACAAAATTTAACTTAAACCACATGAATTTGAACCTTATTTAAAGTCAGACTGAGTGTGCGACTCTATAAATCCCATTGACTGAAAGAATTGTGCCCGCTGATAAAGCTGAACTTGGATCTTAAGTTGATGGAAGTCTCCACATTGAGTTTATTAAACATTATGTTTAACACAAACAGGATGATGATCTGCACACTCCCTGCACACAAGGAAGGTGAGTTCCAGGTGCCACAGCAGAGGGGACTGTGATCTCTGTACCTAAGACCTCGTGGCCTCTGACCACTGCAGGTTGGTCCTGCTGATCCTGCACAGCTCCCACCAGCGCAACAGAAACACAGGCACACTGCCTCACCTGCCTGTTTTGTGTCCTACCAGAGGGCTGCTGTGGGAAGAGATGCTGAATGGTGTCCTAGCAGGCTCTTCCAACCTCTCTAGACATGTGAGATACAACAGTTAATAGCCAACAAAACAAAAGCTGTCCTGAAAAATCTATGCAGCAAGAAAAAGACCAAAAGACAGGTTCTGGCCAAAAAACATCACAGGATGAGGCACTCACATGTCAGGGCATGAGGGCAGCAAACACATCATCTCTTGCATTTCAGCTTTCTGCAGCAAACCCTGCAAACCACAGAAGTTGTCCAAACCTCCTTTGGGAGTTGGTGTGGGAGTCTGTAGGATCTTTGCCACATCCAAAGCATTTTCAGCCGAGCCTTCAGCTGGGAGAGGAGCAGTGAACCCCCGCCGAGCTGGGCTGGGAAGAGGTGGCTGGGGGGCTGGGTGGGTTCTGGGACACCTTTCTGTGCTGACACCTGATGGGGACAGCGGGCTCTTCCAGCCCACAGCCTGCGTCCAGCATGAGGAAAAATGGCACAGGGAAAAAAGCCCTGCAACTCCCACATTTTGTGCTCTAATTTTGCACCTCAAACTCAATTACACCATTCTGATAAATACGCCAAGTTTTCATTGCTTCCATTTTAGGTCATATATTAAAAATATAGCAAAAAAATATACCCCTTCTTTGGCCCTGGAAAGTCCTTTTTTTTTTTTTTTTCCTAGCTAGA
>VYXF01010451.1:781024-832822 GCA_013397295.1 Polioptila caerulea
TTTTTTTTTCCCCTAGCTAAAGTGAGCTCATATTACAAGAAAGATTGCTTAGAAGAGGGATAGACCCTCTAAAAACCAGTTTGTGGACTAGTTGAGCCTATTTCTTTGCAGAAACTTTTCTCAGGGATTTAAGTATAGCTGATAGGATAACCTGGGAATGCTATTTGATTGGGGAACAGTTTGTGTGGTAAAATTATACAGTTATCTTATTCTAGTGTGCTTTCAGGGTGATGCTCCAAGTTTCGGATTGGAAACCTTGTATTTAGGAAATGAAAAATGACAAAGTGTCATGTTTTTTCCTCTCCTAGTGAAATATCTAAAATTGGGGAGCACATGTTGAGAATTTGTACTAATGTAGCTATTTGAAGGGACCAAAGAGGTTGTGTCCTGAAGACCCTGTCTCCCAGAGCAGAGGATATCCTTCACTCCTCAGCATCAGAGAAAGATCTACATATTTATCCAATTTTACAGTACTATGAGAAAGTCACAGGAAAATAAAAGAAGCATCACTGGCTTTATTTATTTATAGTAAAACTTATATTTTGCTGTGTATCATTCTTACCCATAGGTAGGCCTTAAAGAGTAAACACTTTCCTTAAGGCAGCATTAACTAAAAGTAGAAGAGGAAAATATTTTTTCTTAAAAAATTTCAAAAATTATTTCCTCTAGAGATGGTGATTCCTGAAGGCATTTCCTGCAAGGTGCAGGAAATATTCACTTTGCATTAGGTCCCACCAGTTTCCTAACTTATATAAAGTCATGCCTGGGAAAATATTCTTACTAATGAAAATTAAAAACATGTGATCGTTTTTTTTCTTTTCTATAGACACACAGAAAACTTTATTTATAATGGTGGAATACACAATTTTCAAGAATCTATTGAATGATCAGAAGGAAATGAGGCAAATATTTTCTTGGATGTCTCTAATTATGCTCCCAATTTTGTGTTTAGCTTTCCAGACTTGGGACTTTAGGATCCTAAAATAGAAACACATTAAATAAAGTATGGTCTTTATAATTAATTAAAATACTGCAATATTAGAAAATGAGCATTTTTGTGGTTTTCTATCAATTTCCTGAATTAGGCAAAAATTAAGTATTATGGTACTTTTGTTTATTTCAGGCAAGAGCAGAAAAAAAAGATCTATTCTTACAGCAGCTTGGATAAAGTCCAGAATGTCTGATTTCCAGCTCACTGTAACAACACTCCAAAAGGCCAGCTGATTTTGATAAACACTGGTATCTTAATATTTGTTTTCCATATAGCCTCCTCCACAGCTCTTTCAATGCCAGAGTTACCTCAATGAATCAGAAACTTCTTGTTTTGGTGCATAGACATTAAACAATTCCTATTGTTCAATTTCTAGCAATGTCTTTCCTGGTAAGTCAAGCCCAAAGATAACCCTATATATTACTTTGGGCTAAAACACTGTGTGTGAACCCAGCCAGCTCCCCAGGAGGTTGTGGGTCCCCTTGTGCTCAGGCGATAACAAATCCAAGCATGGTCCAGGCTGTCTGCTGGCAGAGGCAAACTCCTCATTCTGCTCCTCAACAACTTGCCCTCCAGCTGTTGTCTGTCTTCTCCATTTAGACTGTAATCTCTTAATTGCAGGGTCCCTCCTTCAGCCCCTCTTTGCCTATTGCCAGGAAGAAGGAATTCCAGTCCCAGGATGGGTCTCTAGGTGCTGCTGTAACACCAAAAATAAGAAATGCTGCTGCAACTATTTTTCCAGATATTAAATCTGTACCGGGACTGCCTAGTGTCTGTGGCTGCTCGAGAAGAGATGGACAGAAATGTCATATTTTCTGTTGGCTGTGGTTCTTACACTGCAGGGCTGGTGCCCAACCCATGCCATGTCCCACCAGGGTGACCAGCTTCCCTCACCTGTACTGGGGCATGACGAAGATCTGCAGCCCACGTTTCAGGACATTAATGCTTTGACCAAACAGAAGCATGGCATGTATATGCCTCGTTTAGACCAGTGTATGAGGAATTTCGTCCAAAATATGGCCTCTCCTTGCTCCTATTTCCATTTCTCTGAAGCAGTCAGACTCGGTTGAACTTGCTATCAGAGGAGAAAAAAGGAAAGGTTATTTCCATTAGCTTGCCACACATTTGTGTCCTCAGCAGTGTCAGCAAGGATGCAGAGCAGTGACCTTGCAAGACCAGAGTGTGATACACAAACCAGCCATTAATCCCAGCAAGAGGAGATGGGCCAAATACCTTCAGTACTGGTTCTAGCTTGGCTTATAACATGCACATCCAGCATCAGTTAGCTAGTTAGCACTAGTCTAGCACTAGTCTAGCACTAGTCTAGCACTAGTTAGCTCTAGTACTGTCCACATTACAATTATAAAATAGCTAATATAGCTCAGCTCTGCTGAAGGGAATTTCCTCCATTTTAAACAAAAGCAACAGACAGCCAAGTGCAGTGAGGGAAAGACACAGTGTAACCCTAACTGGGCAGGGAAAAGAAGATTTTTGGTTGCCCATTATGAATTTCTTTCTCTCTACCTTTTACTGGAGTTAAACCATCTCACCTGTCTTTGTAGAAGTACTTTGAGAACAATGGAGTGAAATAACACATACATCTGTGTATTATTAGTACTATCATTTCTATTACTGCTATTGTTATCTACAGTGAAAAAACAGCATTTCTTATCTCACCATGTGCTGATGATGTCCTCTTATTATGATACTGATAAAATGCAACCTTTTGACCCCATTCTGCTTTAATGGCTGGCCATTTGGTCTCTTTAAATAGCATTGCTCAAAATTATATCAAATAACAGTCGGTGTTTTATACAGTTAATCTAAGGAGACATTTGGAAACAAATAACCACAGTACCTCAAAGTGATTATGGTTTCTGCATACACATAGTATCTATATGAATGCCAGTATGAGTTCAGGCTGAATTCCACTCATATAATATGGATTTTCTTGTTCATATAATTAAAATTAAATCAGATCATGGAGATTTTAGGTTCACAGAGAAAATAAAATCATTGTCATGCAAGAAGTGGTCAGTGAAAATCAACGACAACTAGAGGTACTTACTGCTTCATGTTTAGGGCAGACTGCTTCTGACATCCTGCTGGGCAGAGTATGGAGGTGTTCAAATGTTCAGGAGAGCAATGAATTTTTAGAAATACCTCTGAAGTCAAGACTCATCATGTGAACTTTTATAGCTGTGGATGAGACACAAAAAAAATAAAGAACAAGAAGGCTTTAAAAACAAACAAACAACTACAAAGCAACAAATGAGTGAACAAACAAATAAAAAAGGGAGGAAAAAAGATCACCCAAAATAAGTGACAGGTCATTAAGCAGGGAAGCAAACATTTTGCTTTTAAATTATTTTGTTCTGATATAAAAAACTAGTGGTGATATAGCCACTAGAAAACTATTTTTACAGTCTAGTTTTCAGTGCAAGTTTAGGCATTAAAAACCAAAGCAGAAAACAAGATTTGAGGGAAAATTTGTAGCTGGGTTCAATTTTAGACGATTCTTAAGAGCAAGAAAATTGACCTACTGGAACAATTTAGTATTCAGTGTTTTCATACCTCATTTCTAGAGAGGACTAACTACTTTCTGAGGGGAAGTACATGAACACTCATGAAAATAATTACCAAATTGTCGCCCTGATTTCTTCAGTTTTCCGATGCACTTTACAGCTTGATGTTTTTCATAGTTTGTAGTTCTTTCTCACACACGGGTGTTATAATTAGAAGCATGTTTATGTTGAGGCTGTTTAAATACTTTCTCTTGGAGTAAAAAAAAAACAACTGATGGGCAGTTATCTTGACCAATGGGATGGGAGAGGCGTCAACCTTCTCCTCCAATCCCTGGTCTGTGTGGAAATACTATAAATATGGAGTCAGATGTAATAAATAATTTCATGCCTTCTTCACCAGACAGTGTCCATGTGTGTCAGTGCATGTCCAACAGTGACACCAAATAATCTGCCCACATATTTTTTCCAACTTCTCCCCCTCTCCTACATTCACCTGCTCAGAGAAACAGCATGATATTTACTGCATTTCCAAAGTTTCTAAAGCTTTATGCAACCAAAAATCCAACGGATTCTAGAATTTCAAGTCCAGTTTGAATTGTATTTACTTCTTGCCTTCGTTAGTACTTTCCAACAGGGAGTGCTAGTGGTTTAAAAAACATTAAAGCCATTTTCATATGTGTGCATCTTATATATTCTGCCTTGCTTGATTGACCCCTCAGTCTGGTGCTGAGTAAGGCAGGAGACAAGCTTTCCTTTGCCCTCTCTGAGGCACTGCCAGACATGGAGGTGCTGAGTGAGTGCTGGGGCATTTGTAACTCTGTGCAGCCCAAGCTCTGGCTGCCCTGAAGCCTGGTTTGCCCATTGGTGATGTTTGCTAGACACTGGCCGTGCACTGTCAGTAGAAGCACTGATGGGGTAAGAGTGCCAACATGGTGCCCACAGTGGGCCCATGCTGCCTCTTCTGACACACCTTTGGATTCAGCAATCTCTTGTTCTCACCCATGGAGAGTAATTCCAGTGTAGCATTGGCAGTACCCATGTACTCAGTCATAAACCTCGGCATACCAACACTAAACACCTCCTGGCTTGGAAGCTACTTTTTTCCCATGACTCTTTTCATTAAAGCCTCCTATTTTCTGCTTAGAGGTTCATCAGTTCTTGCTGCCTCCTTAGCTTTCAACGAGGTTATAATCCTGTAAAAGGTGAAATTCTCAATGGTTGCAAGGAAGTCTACAAGGAACCAGAAATGTACTTTGGAGAGAAGGTGGGAAATAAATGCAAATTAGTGTGCCAGTGTGATTAACAGTGGTCCTTGTTTTAAAAACAATTCACTTTTTATTCTCTGCCACTGAAGATGACTCTGCTGTTTCTCATTTTTAATTAATAGAAGAAAATATAATCAGAATATTTATTCTCTCCATGCATAGTTCTGATTATAAACAGCTACAGAAGAAAAGGCAACAAATCAGACCTGTTCAACCTGTCTGTGAATTCAAAAAGCATGTTCATCTACGAGTGTCCATTCTTCTCACCTGTCTTCAAGGCAGACATCAAGTGCTAGTATTTACTCACCTCACTGACCCTGGAGAAGCTGCTCAAAAATTGGTAGAAGTCCCTTTCATCACTGACACCAAAAGCTATGGTGAGTCCCAAAGCTGGCAATTAATTCCAGTGATCAGAGAAGGAATGAGCTCCAAACACCTGTGCAGGACCTACTGTGCTCACAAAGTTGGTTTTGAAATCACACCTACATTTGTGGAAGCTGCAATAACTAGTATTTTGGAAGGAGAGACTCATAAGAGGTGTTGTCCTGAGGTCTATGCCATGCTCAGAGCTGTACTTATTCAAGAAGCATCTCAACTGCCTTTGAATTCTCTTTCTTTGGCTTTTACGTCTGTTCACAAAATAAGTGTGCAGCATAATTAACAATTCAGCCTCGGCACAGGAACAGAAGTTGATCAGAATGAACAGCAAAACAATCTGTATGGTGAGCCAGACAACTTCAGCCCCTCACGTGCTCATGGTAGGGAAGCTCATTTATTTGATATCTTTCCAAATGATTTTACTGGCATGATAAATTCTTCATCTTTTAAGCTAAGTAATAACAGAATATTGTAGTGTTGTATGCCTGAAGTGGCATCAGGAGGCTGAATTGGTCATTCAAGGACTTTAATCCTTTGCTTTCCTTATTGATTTGATTTCAATTAAATTGACTTTTTTATCGCTCTGTTAAGAGTCAGTGTGGCAGAGGAAGGGAGGAGAAGAAGAGTCACAGCTCTGAAAGTGTAGAGGAAGCACGAAGAAGATCAAGAGCTGATACCTTAGATCTGCAGAGGCTGCACTTCAAATTAGTCAAAGGTGTAGAATATGTACTTATGCCTAAGCAGAAATCTGTCTGAAGGCTGACCTGTCCTGCTTGGGCCATGTTGAGGAAGGCACTGACTTTTGTTTCCTGTTTGGGTTATTTTAGCAAGTTACCTGAGGCTTTGATGTTCTGTCTTTTCCTCATTTAGCAACATGTTTCCTAGCCAATAGGAATCACCAAGCCCAGTTATAATCTCAGCTATATCTGTGTGTCCCAGCAGGTTCTAGCTAATACACAAGCCCCAGCATCTTTCCCACATCAGGGATTTTTGTGGGTATGGGGATGCTACAGCTGAGGAGAGGCAGAGGAGCAGCTGGAGCAGTATCAAGCTCTGCAGCCCTGGAAGAGGTGCTGCAGCCATGGAGAGGCTTCACCTTGATACCTGCAGTGCTGAGAGCCTTTAGAGAGGCACTGAGTGTGAAATGGGATTTTCTTGTGCCCCAGGGATGAAAAAGGTTTTTTCTATTACAACCAATGAGTGCAGAAACACCCTTAACAACACTCATAACAGAAAATACTGTTTCATGACACCACTTTTCACAGTAAACACTACTTGCTTATTCACTATCACACTCAACACTTGCTACATGATGTGCTTGGCACTTTTTATGATTTATCTACCTCTGCAACTCCTGTACTGGTCCTCATTGACTAAAGTGATGTAGGCAGGAGAGGGTAATAGCAGCACACCAAACAATGGATATTAATCTCTTGTGTACTTAAAAAAGCCTTTTTCTTAACAGGGAGAGACAGTGAGGGCCCATCTCTTCACCTGAAGGAACAGACAGTTAATTGAACAGAAAGAAAAGAGGAGCTGGAAAGTCAAAAAGATGAAGGGAGCCATAAAACCAATTTTTGCCTTTTATGGATGAAAACAAAACTGTAGCTTTATTAAGATTTCTCTGGGGCCTACAGTATAGAAAATCTTGGTTTAATGTTCACTCATGGGATTTTTTGACACAGCATCTTGAAAGGACCATGGCTGACAGACAGCTGCAGTGATGGGATGGCCCAATTGCTGTGCATCGTGTCGGGCTCCATAGCTGGGTTTCCAGAGGCAAGCTCCAGCACTGGCATTCAACTCGTGGTGGGAAAAATTTCAGGGGCTCTTTCCCCCACCTCAGCCCCTCTTCTGCTGTAGGATCTTACATAAGAGGAGATGACCAAGACCTTGTGGCTTTTCCCATTGTGGTATGAACAACCTTGACAAAAGGAAGTGGTTGGTTTGTCTAGACAGATCTCAGAACATGTAAGAGGCCCAGGCTTTTAACCCATTGTGAGAGTTGCACCCAGCATCAGGTTTAGAATTTTTATTAGAGCAAAGGCTGGAAACTTTTGACTCTTTGTTCACTTGATGTGGCAAATGTATCTCTAAGTTCTGCAGTAATGCTTTACTAAGTGGTTATTTGCATCAGCAAAGATTTTATAATAATAGTTCTCTGATTATTCTGGTTCTCCATGATTATTATAACAGAAGGATTCAGAGACTCTGTGCATTTAAGTATTTCCTTTCTGTGCTCTGCATCTTTTAGCATTATGCACATGTGAGTGTATCCCTTCACAATGCTGTGCCACTGTGCCCTTTCTAGGACTGCTGATACATCAGAGCATCTTCCTCCCTTTAAATTTCTATTTATTGTGCACAGTGCCAACAATCCTGGCTGTATATTTCAAATAATTTTCTGTTTTAAAATATATATTATCTACATGTGTGTATATATTCACATGTTTCTATTAACACCTAGTTACTAGTAATGATTGAGAAAATATCTGGTTTTATAAGAAAATGAGGGATTTTTCCTGCCTTTTTGAATTCTAGAAATAAGTCTCCTCACATTAACACAATGTAAAAAAAGCTGAAAGATCCACAAGGTCTTTTAAAAAATAACTTCCTAGATATTATTTGGAGAACTAACACATATATTCTTATAAAAAGAATCCCTAATCTTCTGTAGTCTTGTTTAGTGTTTCACTGCTTTTATAACAAAGCAAGGTTAATATCACAATACTTCTAAGTTATTAAAACTGAAAATAATTTGTGCTTCAGGGAACTTTCTTTGGAAGAAAGAGAATATTTTTATCAGATTTGTGATTCCAAGGCAATACTGGTTACCATTTTTTGTGGGCTTGTACTTTACATCTCTATATCTGCATTTCATGAATTGAGAGAAAAAAGGCACTGCTACCTGTCTCTCTGATACTGGGAATGAAACAATCAGTCCACCTCAGAAATTTCCCTCTGTCCTGGATGATAAAACTGCTGTCCCCAGAAGTTTAGGATATTCTCTGTTTCAAGAATTCATCTGAAATATATCCTCAGTGCTCACACTGGAAGGGAAATACTGCTGATGGGAAATTCCTATTGAATCAGTCCCAAATATCTCTCTTTCCTCAAAGAATTTTTGTTCTGACATACCCTAGCTATGGATGAGTCAATCCTAGCAATCCTAGGCCAAATCCAAGGCCAATTTGCATGCCTAGTAATCTTAGGTCAAAACCAAAGACTTTGTAATTCCCTTTAAAGCTGTGTGGATAACTGAAACAGATGAGATAGAACTCTGTGTGCTCAGATGTTGAATAAATCTAAGTGTAAGAAGAATATTTTGTCAGTTGCTTTGGCACCAGTAAAGGAGCTCCTGAGATGGAAGTGATGCATGTCCAGCAGTCCCCAGAATGCCACCAAGAGCTCTAAGGTGGTTCATGAGGTTCTTGTTTCTGAGGATGAGACCTGAAGTTTCCCAAAATAAAGCCCAGGCAGAAGAGTTAAATCTAGCACATCACTTTTTTCTACACTTAGAGACATTTTCTCATATTTCTTAACAAAAGTGTGTTTAGGTCCCCCTTGGGCAGAAACAGGGATGGGATGTGGGTTCCCTCTCTATTGAGAAGCTCTCTCACAGCTCAGTCAGCATCTCCTGCACAAGGGGTTCCAGGTCTGACCTTAGCAAAAGGGTGTGCTTTCCTCAGCCAAGTGAGCAGCAGATCAGCTGGAACCCTGAGAGTCACTCACCATGAAAATCAAATGCTCTAGAGGTGAATTCATCCTCTCAGGCACAGCTGGATGTCACACCAGAACTGCTGCCCACAGTGTCTGATGGTGTCACCCAGGGGCTGGGTTCTCATGGGAATGTGGGCACTCCCTTGGGTGAGATACCTTTGCCTACAGAGCATGAGCTCCCCAGGTGCTCTTTGCAGACTCCTACAGCCCATTTGGAAGGGGATGGACACTTTGCCCCAGGACCAGCCCCACTGTGCCTAAGCTCCAGACACTCACATCCTCCTGTGCATCTCAGTGTCTTGCAGTTTTCTCTGCCTTGCAGATCATAGTGAGTTCTTCTCTCTCCTTTCAGAGCTCTTGGTCTTGCTCACTCTCTTCCCCTTTATGAGGGTGTTAACAGGGTGTTTTTCAGAGCCTCCAGGAGTAGGTTGTTTACAAACATTCTTCATGGTAGCTGTGTGACTTGAGACACCCAACTAATGTGAAATGGAACAGAACAGGAGCACTCACAGTGTTTGAAAGAAAACAATGTCTTCAAGCAGAGCTCAGGCTAGGCCTGCTGGACACCCTGCTTCCCAGCATGGAGAAAGTTATTACCCTTTGACTCCTGCTCATCAGCAGAATAACAGCCTCCAGTTTTACTATGCCTATCAGTCGCTCCTAATGATTCAACTCCAATGTGAAAACTTACTGGCTAAGCTAGAAAAAAAACCAATGGATTTCCTATATCCATCCAGACAGTGATCTCTGCATAGAGCATTAGGTGGCTTCTAAACCTGCCTTTTCCTGTTTGAATCCATGCTGGGTACTGCTACTTCTTTGAGAGACAGGAGAGCAGCTGAGGAAAAAATCCCGGGGAGAAAACTTGAAAATAATCTATTTTGCTCTAACAGTTCAATAGCTGACTCGTCATATGAAAGCCTGGGAATTAGAGCTAATACCCTCACACATCTTTGACTCCCTTGGCTCCTGGTGTGCATTGATGTAAGAGGGAAGAGAATAAGAACCCAGCTACTCTCCATTTCGGTGACGTTGTATCTAATCACAGGTAGCACATATGGGAGGCACAGACAAGCCTGGGGATGTGCTGATCAGACACCTGGCAAAATGTAGTGACTCACACAAGGCTGTACTTGGAGTATTTCTCCTGCTCAGTCCATTGCATATGCTGAGCATTTCTGTAATATATGTGAGGTCTGATTTCCCTCGCTTCCTACAAAGTTTTTTTCACCTCCCTACAGTGAGTCTGTTCAGACATCACTCTTTGCTGTGCCTCCTGAATCAATCTCAAGACATCTCCTACTACATTTCCTCAACACATACCGCTGAGCAGATGACCAGGTAAAGTCAATTTTACATAGTGAAACTATTATGAAACTCTGAACCTTGTCAGTGGATGTTCATCCTTGTACCCAAGGGATGGGAAGAAGTATTTTCCCTTTTGTGAGCACTGTGAGTAAGTTTGACTGCAAAGATTACCATGGCAATTAAGCCATGATTTGTAGCCCCTGGGATACAAATGGCATCATGCTATTACTTTCAGAATGCCGCACTTTGAACTGTACGCCTTCCTGTGTAATTATTGCTTTCTTTTAACAAGTCAGGTGTCAATGATAGTTCCCAGAATTCATTAAAGATGAAGAAATGATAGCATTTAAAAAACCTGGTTCATTAGTCCGGAAACCTGCTTTTAAAAACATAATTTTCTTTTGCCTTCATTCTTTGACGTGTCCTTCTACCTTCTGCCAGGGACAACCCAACACCCAGACATTCAGTTTCTCAACCACTTGCAATAATTATTTCCACATCATCACCTCATTCCTGCCTTTCTGCTGTAGAATATGGCCTTTATAATTCCCCTTTTTTGGGTTTTTTTTTTTCTTTTTTGCCAAGGTTCTTCTGGGAAACAGATTGGGGATTGATCTGAGTTAAGTTCATGATATTATTATTATTTTTTAAATAGTTCTAATTCCTAACTTGGTTTCCAGCACCAAGCAGCAGTGCAGATGAAGGGAGTATGTGGTGTGGCAGCAGGAACAAACACCTGGGAAGAAGTGAGAGCACCCAGGATAGGGAAGGGCCAAGAACTTCTTACTTTGACTTTTTCACTGTGTACAAAAACTAAAGAGTAAAATCTGGGGTTTGTGCCTGGACTAACAGAGAGAAATTAGTTTTTGCTTTCAGAAAAGGAAGAGCCTGGATTTGTTTCTGTAATGAATGAACTGCTAAACTCCAGATAATGAATAACCCACCTTTAAATACTTCTGACATGGAGGAGGCAGTAGGAAAGATATTTCAGATTAGTTTTTAGCCAGTATTATTTAGGACAAAGAAATAAACCAACCTGTTTTTCACAGAAAGTGTTCCACAGCTTCTAGTGAAGAATAGTTTTTATTTGTCAGAGCAAAACAGTATTTTATACAGATTTTCTTAAAATTACTTTCTTTTAATGGTGATGATTGTCCATGAGGCTGTATGTAATTTTACAAGAAGTATGGTAATGAAAAGTTTAACCTTTTATCCAGCATTGTGGATTTATTAAGTAATTTAATCTTTCTAGGAAATGGAAGTGGAATAGGAGATATATATATATATGCATTATCTGAAATAGTACTGCCAACCAACTTTTCACCTGCCTCGGAGTTCCACAGAGCTCTTTGTGTCCATCCTGAAAAATAAATCCTATTTAGATTTTGACATTTGGCATAAATTTTCCACTAAAATCTTGTTGTTTTTACCTGCAAAGTGCAAAATTCCAAACATGACAAAAACTAACTTGAGGAGTGATGTCTTTGTTCTGTTATTTTCTTGATACCTGCAAAAAATAAAAGTGCAACTCTATTTTAAAGTCCAGAGAAAATTGCTTTTTTAAGGAAAATTTAATTTGCATATGAAATAGGTTCAACTCAAATTCTAGATGAATTCCAAATGGAAATTGATGCATTTTATTTTAAGCAAGACAAAGCTGCTTTTATTTTCCTTTTCCTGAAAAATGAACTATCACATTGTTTAAAGCAATATAGCTGGAGATTGACATCTGAATTTACATAGGACAGTTAATTTATAAAAATTAAACCTGTCTGTTGAGATATTACTGGAACAAGGCAGTAGATATGGCCTGCTAGCAAAAATCATTATTGGGCACTCTGAAAGGTGCAGTGAGCTGTGGATTAATGAGTGACCTATAGAAGGCTATGAGAGACTTTCATCTCTGTTTTCCTTACCTCAAAGAAAAGTTACAGGACCCTGCTCATTTGGTTAATGTAAAATTGGCTTAGTGGCTTCCTGATCTGCTCCCTTCCTTCCTCTGCTGCTTCCAGCTTGCCTCAGGCTGGTAGTTAAAAGCCTTGTGCAAACACAGAGGCTGGGTTAGCCTATGGGTGTCAGAAAAAAATGAGGGAGGGAGAAGGGGCTGTCTCTCGAGGGTATGAGGACTATTTCAGCAGCTGAAAATGTGGCATAGAGGACTATGAGAGTGCCAAAAGAGTCTCCAGTATCCTAATCAAAACAATACACCGTGGAACAGGTAAACCATGACTACCTGCACTACCTCCTCATGGAGTAAAAAGACCCACAATAGCTGTTTCTGTCAATGTGAAGTTTTTTTGATAGGTCATTAGCTGAACTGCTCAACTTTGCTGTGACTGTACTTAAGAATTCTGCAGACTGGGGAAAACTTTCCATTTAATTGGGGAAATGACAGATTTGTAATAAAACTTTGTGTCGGTGATTTTCTCAGTCTTTATTCTGTTATTTTAAAAAAATAACTTTTTCCTTTCCTTTGTGTGTGTTGTTGGAAGGAAAAAATGGCACTTCCTCTGTGATAGACCCCAAGGGGCTTACAAAATGAAAAATCAATAAAAAGAATAATATCTTTTTAAAGTCATGTCTTTTAAACAAAAACAGCTTCCAGAACTCATTTAACTGCTAAAGCATGCAAGTTGCTGCAATCATGAGCTAGACATGAGAAGATCAAAATAAATCTCAAATATGGAGTCTAGACTCTGCTGCTTATCAAGTAAAGAAACTTCATGACACATAGTCTCAATCTGCTGTTTCTGTGGGCTGAGTTCAACCTGAGGCAAACTTTCTCCTATCACAGGCTGCCACAAAAGTGAGTGAGTGAGGGACCTGTGCTGAAGACAGGATATGTCATCTCACATTCTCCCTTACAAACACTGGTGTGTCAGACTTTTCATTTTTTGAAACACAGAAATAAAAGTTGCTTTCTGGATTGTCTTTTCCCTCCCTTGACATGACTAAGTCAGTCTCCTGGGACCAAAGCTCAGCCATAACCTGCAGGAATGAGGCATCCTGGATCAATTCTTTAGGCTTTGCAGGACCTACATTCGATTCTTTGCTCTTTGCTCAGTGACGGAGAAGAAGTGGCAGATGACAGGTGACTGGCACATAGTTCATAAAATGAAGGAAGCAGCATGTTTTCCTGTCTCTCTCTTGCTTAAAAATTAGGAATTCTTTGTCCTGCCAAATACATATATAAATAACCTTGTTATCTGTGCTTTGCACAAATTGGTGTAGTCAGCTAAAATGCATGATTATTTACTTATTTCTCCCCAAGGTTCAAAGGGTGTTATATATTCAAAGGAAAATATATTTTCAGGCATCAATTATCATTGCCAAAGATTTACATTTGTAAGACTAGAATAAAAGCACCCAGAACAGAATGTGAAAAAAACAAAAACATTCACACGAAACACATTGGAGGAGGGAAAAAAGCAAGGGATTTGGTAAAATGTAAGAGACCTCCTGCAAATATTGACCCTGGAAATAATAATGCTTTTGTGATGCGAATATCAGGCAGTGGAAAAGAGCAGGCTTGCCCATCATGTTATGGCCTACAAGCTGGCTGACCTCTGCCCACAAAGTTGCTCTGAAAATGCCACCAATACAAAATATCCTTTGAGAGACAGGAGCCTGCTGTGAGCACCCTTGAGAAGACGACCTTTAGGAGCCCAGATATCTTCAAGGTTCAGTGAGATGCAGACAGACACCTCATTTTGAAATTCACTATTTTGATTTTGAAACCTGACAAAGTTTATTAATTTTTTTGCTCTTGAGTCACACTTCTATCCATCTGTAAGCCAGTAAGGCCTTCAACTTGTCATCTGGATAAAACTAGAGTTCATGCAGCTACAATAGCCAGGAAAGAGTTTACTTTAGTGGCATGTTTCCTTCTGCTCTGTGTCAGGATATGCTTTATGGTTACTGTTTAAAGGTAAATATTCAGTTTCTGGGGTTTTGGGGGACTTTTTTGGGTTTTTTTTAATTGTTCACTTTATCATGGTTGAAATTTACTTTCCTTTATGCACATATATCTCTGTGGTATGAAAATTTTGCTGTACATCAGAAATATAAGCAATGCCCAAGACTCAGTTGGCATTTAACACCAAGTGTTAAGATACATAGTCTAGTGCAGAGGCAATGTAGACACACAGAAACTCTTGCCTAAAGGAAATCACTTAAAAAAGAACTTATTTCCACCTTCCCAATTTAAAGCAGCTCTCCGTTTTCCTTTTAAATATTTTCAACTTTCTCTAAGGTCTACGACAGTATTGTATTCACAAACATCCTTTTCTTCTAAATGTCAGGATGCTTATTCTAAGAGGTTTGAAGCTGGAGACTGTAATGTGCATAAAATAATTTCTTATGCCAAAACATAAAATATATTTAGCTGGACAAATAGCAGCAGCAACCACTTCAGTAAATATATCTTAGGCATACACGCATGCAAGCTTATACATATTATTTATACAACCAAATAAAAACAGCTGGATTGCATTCATGATGAAAAACACAGTGGCAATAGAGGTTTCACTGGGACAATCTGCTTATCTTACACAGCTATTGAGAAAACCTGGGATGGTGTGTGGATACCACCCTACCTTGACAGAGTATGGCAGGTTTCCATCTACCTGTTTTCTTTCTAGAAAAGATTTTAAAAAGCTAAATTATATGCTTTTGTAGCTGCATTAAGAATGTAAAATATCACTTACCAATAAAACAAAATAGAGATAAAGGCAAGGTTTTCAGGCACTTCAGACTGTGGGCAGGTGAAAAAGGTCTGCCTCCGTGCTATGGACCTCATGACTTTGCCAGCCAACCCTCACCAGATAGAAAGCTCACAGGTTTTCAGCAGTTTTCTTTGATTTTCTGATCATCTGTACCTGGTCCTGTTGCCAGTGCTGGAGAAGTGACATTTTAAATTTGTAAGTGAAACCAGAAAAAAAAAGCTCATCCAAAAATCTACAGTTTTTTGCCTCCTATTTTTTTATCTCTACATAACTTCCTGGGGCACCAGCATAGTTTTTTAATGTTGTTGGCTGTACTCAAGTACCACATGACTGAACTATGTGAAAACTGGAATGAGTTCATGCTGTGTTGTCAGAGAACTGCCCTCTACCTGCAGCCATGAAAAGATTCCATCAGCAACAAGTAAGGTATGATGGAGGGGAAGGAAGAAGAAGATTAGAAAGGAGACATCTGAGGAAGAGGAAAGATGTGAAACAGTTGTTACTGCTTATTCCAAATTTAAATATTTGCTTCTTTCAACACTTCCCAAATGTAGTTTTCCCTTATATCTCTGCAATTGCTGATGGGGGATGACTCAGTTTATTCAAGTGAAGGGTATTTCTTGCAGTAACAGGTGAGTGCTTACTAGAGGGAAAAAAAAAGATATCTGATAAAGATGATCTAGTTTCAGCCTTTCAGTAACTTAAAGGACCCTACAAGAAAGATGGAGAGAGGTTACATATACAAGAGTAGGTAGTGACAAGGTAAGGGGAAATAGCTTCAAACAGAAAGAGAGTGGGTTTACATTTGATATATGGAAGAAATGCTTTACAGTGAGGGTGATGAGGCACCAGAACAGGTTGCCCAAAGAAGTTGTGGATACCCCATCCCTGGAAGCATTCAAAGCCAGGCTGGATGGGACTTTGAGCAGCCTGGTCTAGTGAAGTGTCCCTGCCAATGGACAGGGGTTGGGAGTGGATTATCTGTAAGTGGATTATCTGCCCTTCCAATCTGGNCCCATCCCTGGAACCATTCAAAGCCAGGCTGGATGGGACTTCGAGCAGCCTGGTCTAGTGAAAAGTGTCCCTGCCAATGGACAGGGGTTGGAAATGGATTATCTGTAAGTGGATTATCTGCCCTTCCAACCTGGCATTCTATGGCTTTCTCTCCCCAGGCTGGAACAAGCTGGACTGGCAGCACCTTGTGCATTTATAGCCAGCAGGAAAATTAGCAACCCTTCCTAGAAGAGTGTTGAAGGACAGAAAAGGGGATTGGAAGAAGAAGAGAAAGGGTGACTGAATGGAACACTATTCAGTAGGACAACTGCCAGGCTTTGCCATGGTAGCTGGGTTTTCACTCAGTAGAGGGAAGTCAATTCTGCAAGGGAGTTGGTGTTGCCCATGAAGCTGCTGCTGCTGTATCCACTGTGCCACCCTTTTGTTTCATCACCACAAGTGTCCTGCATTTCTTAGCTGTTCTAGGAGTGGAATTCATGTAACAGCTATTCCTCTATATAGTCAGCATACTTGCTTTTTGTTCCCTTTGTAATGTTGTCAGCTATAAACTGAACATCTGTTGTTATTCTTGGAACATTTCCTCTTCCTTGAACAACTCACTGCCCTAGAATTCAGACACTCTAGTTGTCTCTGGTTGACTTGGTTTTTATTGTGATTGACCAGGATTTTTAAAAAAATCTCAAAAAACAATCTGAGTGAAAATGATCTTGTCCTGATAGAGTTCATGGCTGTTCAAGAGTAAGGATTGAATCTGAGCAGATGATGATTATTAGCACAGTGCTTCAAAAGGGCCAATGTAGCAGGCTGCAGACAGGGAGGCAAGGTGCTCACAGAGCAGAATTCCAAAGGGTAACAATATTTCAGGAGAAATGCTAATTCCTATATGAAGCAATATCAAGAACACAACATAATTCTGTGGAATAAAACTAGAAAAATGCCATAGTGGGGAATTGACAGGGACTGGATAAGGCGTATCTGGAAAACCAGAAAATCCAAGAGAAAATAAAAGGGAAAATTGTGGTAGTAACTATAAACATCTATAGCTGATTGCCACCTGAAGGGGGTGAAATTAATTTCAAAGAGAAAGCTGTAAAAGGGTGTCAAGTAAAACCAATACGACTAAATACATAAAAAATTAAATAATGTGCTACATTTTCATCTATATATCTTTTATGAGAAAGGGAGAGAAAATAATAATCAGGAAGAGAATAAAAATGGCTTAGAATATATTAGGTGTCACTTTCACAAAAATATTAATAGTGATTTTTTAACTTAAACAGTTGAGGAACATTGAGGAGGAAAGTTCATACCAGTAGAGGGGAAAGAGGATATTAAAGACTGTTTCGGTGAGTGATATATTCAGATGGAAAGTACAAGATAAACATATCCTTAGTTTCTTACAGAACTGGCCAAACTGTATGTGCTTGAAGAATTATGATTTTTAACCAAAAAAATGCATTCACCAAAAAATAGTGAAGTCCCAGAATACTGGAGAAGGAAAAATACTATAAAGATAACAACTTTTTTTAAAAGTGGAAGAAACTGTGATCTAGAGAATTACACCTTAGGCAGCTTAGTTTTAGCACCCGTAAAGACTAGAAAAAAATTACATTTAAAAAGTTGTAGAAATTATTTGAAATTTAGAAAATATAAACCTAAAAAATGAGAAAAATATAATAATTTGGTATAGAAACCAGATATCTAAATTAGGACATTACTGAACAATGTGAAAAGGTGGTGATTATCTAGGCAGCCTGTGGGGGTTGCACAAGACAAAAATTCAGTTTAAGTAGAGGCAGAGAAGACATGTATTAGATTTTAGAACAAACTTTCAAATTATAAACTTGTTTGGGTAGCATCATTTGCAAAATAGGTTGTAGAATTTGCAGCTGCAAGCTCCCCAAAGAAGACAAGCATCTGCCTTTTCCTACATAAAGTTTGCTTTCACATCTCCCAGCAGCCAACTTTGTTGTACCAGCAAGTTCCCACAGACTGCCCGTGCCAGGCCAGCTTTGATGGGTTGCCTCTGCCTGTGGTTGCTTAACTTTGAAATGGGAATGAATGTTTCATAGAGAATCTCTCTTAGATTTGAGTTGGCAATACTCAAACACACCAACATCCATTGGGAATGGTCTGGACAGAGGTGAGACTGCGAAGGTTTCTGAATCTGCTCAGAGAAATTGCCCTTGCCTGTCCTACATCAGAAATGGCCTGGCACCCCTATAGCCCTGCTGTGCATGTCATGAACTTAGGGAAAACCCCAAGGGTGGTTTTTGCACATCAGAGCAACTCCTTTTTGGTCCTGAAACACTGCTATCAAAACATACAATAAGTGTTGCACGGTTCATCTACACGGTTAGAAATAAGACTGACCTCAAGGTTAGGTGAATCAATATATCCTTTAGAAAACATTAAAGAGTTATGATTTCTGCTAGGTAAATATTCCTACCATGTACCAAATATAGAGGGCAATGGGTTTACTTTGACCCACTTTAAAAAGGTACCTGAGATGAAAGCAGAAAATAATTGTTGAGCCTTGTCAGCAGATTTATATTTAATTGAGCTCCTCTAAGGGAGGCTAAAGCTGTGCAAGAAGTGAGCAGCAGCATGACACATACACAGTGATCAGGCCCATGACAACCTTGGCTGTCTGGAGAATGTGCCATTTGTGTACATGAACAAAAGCTTTATTGGACCACCAGGCAAACTTTCATCTGGAAAATAGCAACATAAAAGTGGAGATTGGAAGGGAAGAGAGATCTCCCAGCACAGCACATCTGAGTGGAAGTGACTGAGCCTCTGACTGTTCAGTAAACCACATCTTAAAATCTCTTTTATTAAAATAAGGATAAAAACCCTCTTAAAAATAAGGACTTTTTGCTTCATTTTTTTTTTCTAGGCAGCTGTTCCAAAACCTCACTGATCTCACGATCCACACCACTTTTGAATTTCTATCCGAAACCAACAGTATTTTTCTATTTAATTTGTTCTTTTTCTAGCAATGCCATTTAATTTTCATGGTCAGGGGGGAGCCACATCCTGTCTCAAGCTTTGTTTTGCTCTTTATCTGAGGTAGGCAAGTGTCCTTCTCTTTCAGAACCATACACTCTGCAATAATCCCCTGGTAATGCTTGAAGGAGCTAGTCTGACAGAACAGGATTGATATAACAGTGTTGTTGAAAGGGGTAGAGTGATGACAGCAGTTCTGGGATCATTCAGCTCTTCCTGGAGGATGTTATGAGGTAATTAACACAGTAAGAGTGAATTTGGGGTGTGGTTAGGGATCCTGTTAGGCCCTTCCCTGAGACTCGGATGAGGGGAGCCATCAGCAGTCCACATGCTGTGGCTGAAATCCAGTCAAGGACTTTTTGGCAGGAACTTAATCCAATATCTACACACAGAGCAGAAGCTCTGTAATTCTCAGGAAATATGCAGCATGGCTTCAGGTCAGTGACTGGCCACCATTATTAACAAAGACAAATCAGGACAGACAAAAAAAAAATCACAGTTCTGTCCTGCTTCTAATTCTGCATCATATTCTTTCATGGACAGGTAACAGCTGGGGAGAAGTCAGCAAAGAAGAAGTGTTTTATTTCCATGACCCTTGGGCTTATCCTGCAGATAGGGATTTTCTGTGTCACACTACCTGCATTGCTACAAGATTACTACATGATTTTTCATTAAATAATAAGGTCAATTTTTCTATTACATCTCACTGATACCTCTGACGAAACTCAGGTATTTTCATCTCCACCTCTTTCCAGCAGTAATTTTTGCATTTCCAAAACTTCAACATTAGGCTGCTAAAATGCATTCCAAAATCTAGATGTAGAGACCCACATAAATACAGGCTCAGTCACAGAGCTCTGACTTCAGAGGGCTGCAGTCAGCTGATGTCTGAGAAAACAAGACCATTTTCCTTAGCAGTGAGCTCTGCATAGAGCAGGCTGATTTCTTTGAACACCTTTCCAGTATATATAAGACCATTTCCGAAGCAGCGAAAATATTATTCAAAAGACATAGGATAAATGTTACAGATCCTGGGTTTTTAAACCCTCTCTTCAAACCAATGCTTAACCTTTATCTTAAAAGCTGACTGTGTGTATTTGGACTAAGAGTACCAAGAGTTATTTTTCTTATAGTTTGTTTAAAGGCAGAGTTAATATGTGGGTTTTTTTCTTTTCTTTCAGCCCTTGGGAAAGAATAACACAATATATATACTTGGAGAGAAAAAGCACAGAAATTTTTGCAGAGACCAATACCACAGAAATCTTTGCAGAGCCATCATTTTTTCTCTTGAGGTGTTTATTTTTGGTGATGTCTTATCTAGATGACAGAAAACACAAATGACAAACAACAGCAAACTGGCAGCTGTCTGCATGAAATATGACAAGGTTTATGTAACCAGCTCTGGCTCATTTCTCAACCCATTATTCGAGAAGTGTTACACACTGAACCTGCATTACTCTGATGACTAGCATGCACTCAGATCACCTACAGGGACAAAGCACCAGGGCTGCAAGTCACCAGATCCAGGATGGCAGGTCAGAAAGTCAGTCAAATTGTGCTCTTATCTGTTCTGTGTGCTTCCAGTTCCTAGTGAATGAGAGGAAAATATAATAAACCTTCAGTAATTTGTGAATAAAATGGAATTAAAATTACCATACTCTTATCTGTTGTGAGAAACTACAAAAGATAGGGGCTTTTTCTTTATTTACCATTTTTTCATGAAATAATATGTATCCATCGCTACAGAACTTATTCTATAGGAAATATACACAACCGTTTTGAAAAGCTGAAAATGAAGAAGAGATATCTAGGCTAACCCACCAGAATAATAGTATAACTTAGGTTGGAAAGACCTTTGTGGTCATTAATTCCACTGTTAATCCAGCACTTCTAGATCTACCACAAATCACAACATCTAACAATGTTCCCAAGAAAACATCCCTAAGATAAAATATCAGCAAAAAAACTTCCTGTGGAATGCAGTTTGTAGACTAACAGCTTGTCGAGGTTTAACGACAGGTGTCTGCTAAGGAAGGCAGGAGCCTCCCTTGGAATGAAGAATGTAAACCCTCTCCCTCTGAATTATTATAATTTTTTAATTTAAGGGGGCTCTCAGAAAAAGATATGGGAAAAGGAACAACTTCTTTATTTAGGAGAACTAAAATAAAACAAGCATGCAGTATTACAAAACAAACAAACCCACTGACAGAGTCAGAATACAACCTGACACCCTGTGGGTCAGGGTGTTGGTAGAGGTCCCATTAAATGGTGGCTGCAGTCCTGGAGCAGCAGATGTGGCTCTGTTGGAGCAGTGATCCTGTAGAAAGGTGCAGCCCTCCGCTCAAGGTCCAGTGGAGAAAGATGGGCCTGGTCTTCCTCTGGGAGTCCAGTGGAAAAAAAGGCTGCCTTGGTGTCCCAAATATCAGATTTTTATCCAGGTAGGGATGCTTGTCTCCTCCCTTTGGATGGAGCATTTCCCAATGGGATGACGGAATTTTATCAGTGAGACTCAATGGCCCATGAGCAGAAGATCTCTCCCTGGAGGGAGGATGGATCGAGGAAGAGATAAAGAAACTGCCCCAGCTGGTTTCTTATCAGCTGGCCTATTGACAGAAGATTACACCATCCCCCACCCCAGTTCCAACAAATGGTGATAGAATACACACTTTGGTTACATTTTGCACTGCAACCCATGACACAGCTGAAGAACAAGGTCCCACAGTTAAGCGCTGCAATATTCCAAGGAAGTACTTGGATGCTTGGATAACTACTTGATGAATAAATGCAAGAATCTGCCTGTATTTCCATCAGAAGCCTGCCTTGTTAGGATGCAAATACAGTCCAAGCTGGACCCTGGCCCACAGGATTGTAAATAGGATGAGTACTGGATCCTGATGGGAAACAAAATTTAGTATCAAATAAAAACAAATAAAGATGTTCAGGAAAAAGCTCTGTAAGGTAACTAAGCCAAGCTTCTTCTTCAACGTGTCTGGCATCCCCTCCCGTCAGGAGCTATATGTTTTGTAGGCAATTGGCTGTTAAAGTGCATATCACTGTGCTCTATATGCTTTGTCATTCTCAGGCTCAGCACACCCAACACAGCCAACAGTAGCTTAATGCTGCTCTCGTGGTGAGTCTCCTCTCCATCTTTGACACAGAACACCTTATCTATAGACTATTTCTAAAGATTTGTACACTGGTGCCAGCACAGATAACAGCTCCAGAGGGTTTAATATTTTCAGATTCTGCTCCCTTAAGCCAGCTGCAATGTGAAATGCAAATACAAACCGGGCTAACTGTTTGATCCCTATTTGCATATCGGGCACAGTGGTCAAGGACTGTGGCTCCAAGTAGTATTTTCAGGCTTTGTCTCAGACTGAGTAGGTGGTGACACCACATTTATAACATCCAATAAGTGTTAGCAGTAAACAGCAAGACCCACACAAATGCCCCAGAAAAGCAATACAGAATGACTTGCTTCTAAAGTCAGGTCAGGGGAGAGGGTTCCACCCCTCTTCTTTCTCCTGATGAGATCCCATGGGAAGTACTCTATCCAGCTCTGTGGTCATCACCATGGGAAAGACATGGACCTGTTGGAGTGGGTCTGGAGGAGGGTCACAAATGTGGTCAGAGGGAAAGACTGAGAGAGTTGGAGTTGTTCAACCTGGAAAAGGAAGGTTCTGGGGAGACCTTACTGCAGCATTTCAATACTTAAAAGGGGCCTTATATGAGAGATGGAGAACGACTTTTTTAGCAGGGCCTGTTGCAATAACACAATGGGTAGTGGGTTTAAGCTAAAATATGGTTTATTTAGGCTAGCTCTAAGAAAGAAGATTTTCACAATGAGAGTGATGAGACACTGGAACATGTTGCCCAGAGATGTTGTGGATGCCTCATCCCTGGATGTGTAGACAGTTTGATCTAGTTGTCCAGAGAAACTTGATCTAGTTGAAGATGTCCCTGATCATTGCAGGAGAGCTGGACAAGATGACCTTTAGAAGTTCCTTCCAAGCCAAACTATTATATGATTCTGTGATAATGTCTGGGCCTAGAAAGAAGCATGGTACAGGCTTGGCCCATTAAAATTACTTTCCTTTGATAACAAATGGAAAAGTCATTTATGTATCTTCCCTGTCTTCTGCTCAAATCACTAATATAACAAAAAGTTGCTCACAGGTACTCAGTGAAAAAGCTCCCAGCTCCTCATTTTCTTTCTGCTCCTAATACAACTAGAATAAAACATTTGATCTTCTTCTAGATAACACTTGGACTTAGTTTTCTGCTATGGTTTGATTGGATTCTTGAAAATTCTTTATCCCACTGTTGTATAGGTGAAAATCTATATACGACAATCTTTCAAATTAATAGTACAAACCTCTATGTTTGCACTAGATAGAGTCTTTTCTACAGCTGAAATGACATGAAAAACGTATGTGTAGAGAAACTAGAATGAACTGTCAGTCATCTGCTAAGCCCAAAGACATGTGAGCCTGGACAATACCATGTGAAGAATGAAATATTAACTTTTGAGGTGGGGAGGAAGAACAGGTTCTATTTAATTGATGCATTTTCAGGCGCTGACTGATCACTGCTAAGCTTAAGCACATAAGCATCACAGGCACAGGGAAGAAAGTCTAAAACATCACTGTGAGATTGCCAGCTCTGTATTTCCTCCCAACCATCAAACTCCCGTTCAGCCCCTGACGCACAAGTTACTCCCTTCTCCCAAATCCCTCCAGGTGTTGACTAACCATGAGGTGCAGAAAATCTGCCAAGGCAGCTCCTGACACCGATAGTAAGTACCAGGATACATCACGGTGTTTGAGAAAATATTCTTTATGTCTTGAAAGATTTTTTTTAATTTTTAATGCACTTGCACCATGATGTAGAACAAATGTATTATGTTATTCTATTGTATTCTATTCTAATGTATTATTGTGTTCTCTATGCACCATTCAGGCTTGTCCTCCAACAGATCTATAATATCCCTAGCTGGTGTAACTGCATCTGAGGAGGTAAATAAAACTTCTTGGCCACCCCTTGTGGTGAATTTTTTAGATTACAGAATTACTCCAGATTTACATTTTTTTTTAAGGAGCAAAAGGCTGTTTTTCTTTTCAAAGTGCTTTTCCAGAGAACCTGTCACTCTCTGCTCACAAATCTTTTGTTCTGTACCTATGAGAATTTCAATAGCCAAAACAAACCTAAACAGCTTAAGTCATCTGAAGAATCTTTTCCAAATACCTGATGGGACTGAGGATGTTCATTCTAGTTCATGTTATAAAATACTGGTGACGTCTTAAGTTTTAGCTTTCATATTTTACAAATTCTGTATTACATTATTATGTAACTCTGAACTTTATAAAAAGTGTTAGCAAGTTCTCTTCAAAGTTTAGTTAGACAAAACAATCCTTTTCCAGCTTGAGAACCAAGGACACCATTGCAGCTTGAGGCCCCAAAAGTATAAACAATGGTGAATTAAAGAGACTTCATGACCTGAAGCTGTAATTGGACAATTAACCCCAATATGTAAATGGATTAAACTTATAAAAGTGTGAAAATTCATTACACGCCGTCCATTCTGGGTGGAGCCTCAGCCAGGGTCTTGTTCTTCCCAAGGTGTATCCTTTGAAGGCCTTTTAATAAATCCCTACTTTGTTCCTTTAACACTGTCTAGCCTCTGTTCCAGGCAGCCTCCCTAGGTATCACTGGTGTAAAATGCTTGTGCAGTCCAGTTCTCTCAGGCCAAAGTTAGCATGAACTGGGCTGCAAGAACTGGTGGTTCCTTACAGACCCCTGTTAGCAGAGAGGACTCCAAGCAGCTGTAAACAAAAGCTGTGCTGGCATTGTGGCTATAGATTCTCTGACATGTATTTAGAAGTATTTCTTTGTGGGAAGAATCACATGAGGGAGAAGAATGACTGGGAGATGCCAGAGGGGAGCCAGAGCTGGAGAAATAATGAGTCATCAGAACAACACTGCAAATTCTTTCTCTTCTTGCTGCTTTCCAACACTAAGGGAGCAAGTTCAGCACTCACAGCCCCCAAGAGAGCTGCATTTTGCAGCAGCAGTATTTCCCTCCAACACTGAACTTCTTATTCTGGAAAGGGACACCTCCCTTATTGCTGGTTTTAATGATGATTCACTTCCGTCTCTGATCCCTTTTCTGAGAACCTAAAATATTTTCCTTCCATGAGGGGAGCAGCAATGACACCTTTACAGCTGACTCAAGTGAAGAATATAAAGTGAAGAATATAACCCATGTTCCGGATCCCAGCTATTACAGCCAAATTTGTCATACACTTAAGGTTTCTAAAATTTATTTTGAAATTCTTATGGCTTCTCAACCTATTATTGACCTACCATTTCCCAACAGGAGGCTGTTAAGGGTTGAATTTATGCAACAGGAAGCAATCGTTTAATCTCTATTCTGTCCTTTCAAGAACAAATTAAAATTACTACTGATAGCCCATCTTATCTTGATGAAACATTTAGGGATATGTATTTCACCCATAACTATGCAGTAAAATTGTTTGCTTAATAAATTCTGCTTTTGCTCAGTTTGCTGCAACATCCAAACAAGTTAAGGTTGAAGAATAATTTTGTCTGATTTTGAAATACGCTGCACAATAAATAGTCTTAATTTACAGGGTTGGAATTCAGACCCTTCTAGAAATTAGTGTGCTTTTAAGATGTCCTCCTTTTTCTTACTCGAAAGTCTGGAAGTGCATTTCTTCACAGATTTTCCTTGCATTGCTTATAATTTTTTTTTCAGTGGTTTTTTCATGCTTCCTGTGCATCTGAAAGTCTGCCTTTGGGGATATAATCCCTTTACTAAAACACGATTAATATCTGAAATTGCTCTTTTCATGGTTCTTGCCCTTTAAGTCCTGTTTGTCAGCACCACTGGTGCTTGCAAATCCAAGAAAACAACATTGATCCTGGACTCCAACAAACCCTTATAAATGAGCTCAGGAGTGATGCTGTAGGTTCTGCTCACACACGTGGGAGCTTGGGCTCTTCCAAGGTCTGTAATGCAGCACCCTCTGGTCCTGAAGGCAAGAGTCACTGTACTCAACTCCACAGGCCAATCTTTCCAGCAGTTTGGGGGTAAAGCATCCAGTAGATCACAAACTGAGAGCATATGGCATGGACACTGTGTCAGTGTCCCAAAAAAGATGAAGCCATGGTCAGAATCAGTGACAATAGCTGTGAGTTGAAGAGTTCAGGGTTTTTTGTTTCTATCTTTTTTTCTTTTAAGATAAAGCTAAGCACGGACTTCTGTCACCTCTGTCTTGGATCACTGGTGAAATCTTCCAGGTGTTAAAGCAGGGGAATAACTTTCTGTGGTCATGGGTTATGGAAAAAGGTTATGGAAATATGTACACACACTGAAAAGCAAGTGGTGCCCAGAGGAGAGTTTGCAGCCAAGGCTTTGCTGACATGTGCAGGTACACCAACAGCTTCTGTCTGAACTCTGCAGGTGTCCTGCTAATTTGCAGAGGTTGCCTGATAGCTTACTTCTGCCTCATTTAACCTCATTTAATGTTGAAAATAATTTCTTTCTATTTAGCATAATTCACAGTCTCTTTAACTTGGCAGTGGTAACTGACACTTGGCTACTCTTCATATAAAATTCCCAGTATAGATTTTATTTAACTTCTATTAGTTCAAATCTTTTTAAGGAGCATGAAGGAAATTTCCACTGAAATGCCCTTGTGAAAGGCAAAATGTCATTTTTGAAAAATAAACTACCCTTTTTTCAACTTTCCTACATAACTCACACATGTCATCCAATGTAAATGTGATGCTGGAATAAGCATAGAACAAAAGTTGAAAGGAAGCTAGGCAATAAAGTTTGCATCATAGAAAACATTTTTATATTTGCAAAATAAAAGGAAAAAAATCCTCTGAGAAAATGCATTAAAATCTGATCATCACTTTCAACCTTGCTATGAATAATGCTGGCGCTGGGTCAGCTTTGCAGTAGTGACCTCCACTCTCTCTCCTCTCCTCTGCCAACTGTTTCCCTTTCTTTCTTGGATTCCACAACAGAGCTGGTATGTCTCTTATCTCTGTTAGCTTTTGCCACATCTAAACACATAATTTCCTCCCCTAACTCCCCCAGGCACCAGCTCCTGGTAGTGCATGTACTCTCCAAGTAATAATTCTTGCTGATCTTGGCAAGCCATGTTGCTCTTCTGGCTCTTTTGAGTGCTCTGCAGAGCAAAACTGGGTGCAAAGAAACCAGGCTTGTACCAAAGCACTTCCCTATATTCTTTTTTCTATGTACTGTGGTGCAGTAAAAACCAGTCTGTAAAATGTTAAGTTATTCTCTAATATTTCAATAGTGGCCATGAAGTTTATTTAGATTTATCAAAGAGAAGAAGTATTTTAACCTGCTCTTTCTCTTTTGGAAAAGGCTTCAATTTCGTATTACTATTTTCCTCTAATTCATTCCTTAAACTCTTAGGATATCAAGAAGCAACACACTGAACATCCTTCACTTTTGCTAGAAGCATTTTTTCGGGACACCTATAAAAATTAAATAGAAAAGTGATCCCAGACATAGTAAGTATAAGAAAGAACTTCCCAAGAATGCTTTGCTGTGTGCTACCAAATAGGAATTAATTTGATAGTCAAAATTTCTGTGACTGGCTTTATTTGTCAAGGCTGGAATGCCTGGGAGCTCTCACTAGAGCAGGGCACTGCTGTGGGAGTCACTGTGCAAACAGAGGAAAAAAAGACACCTGAAAAACTAAGTCACACAATAGACCACTTGGGATCTGCAAAGATGTAACTGCTGAAGTAAAACCACTCATTGTTCTGCCTGATTTTGTCAAAATGAAACTCCAGCTGGTACAGAACGATGCCTTCCTTCAAGGAAAGCAGTGTCTCAAAGTACTGGGCATGAACTCATTAGGCAAAATATCTGGCTCCTCATAGCCATGCCTGAACTGTGAAATCCAACAATATATGCTTGCATTTTTGTAATGGCTATCAAGAAGTCATTATAAAAGAAATCTGAAAGAAAAATAAGTGGGATAGAAGGGCAGCACTGCTGTGGAAACAAATGTAAGAGTGACATCAAAAGGCAGCTGTGCTTAGCCATGAGACCAGACTCCTTACAGGACAGATGTGCTACCCTGGCTCATATCTATGACTCTTGGAGGCTGTGATTTCCTACCTATCCAGCAGCAATAATGACAGGAAATGAATGCCACTTGTATTTGACAAACAATATTAGGGGTTCCAGGTGAGGTGCAATGCTGAGTATTTAAACAGCTTGGTCTGGTTTGGTGTGGATTACAGCTTATTTCCTTGAGACCCAGCACAAGAAGTGGGTGTTTAGACCTCTCTTGTCCAAAAAATGAGAAGTTCTTCTTCATTGAGAGGAAGTTTTTGATAGAAATAGAATCTTTCTCAGCCTTTTTTCCCCTTTTTGGTTTTTTTTTTTGGCCTCTTTGTGTACATGAGGATGTTCTTCTCTAACTAGCTTTTTCCTTTAAAAAAGAAGAGATGAGAAAGGTTTTCTATATGCACAAACCGATTAGTGGCTGAGTGCAAGTTTTCTTGAGGGATAAAACTTCACAAAAGCTTTGAATCCACAGACTAACTCTCATTAGTTGCTTAAGCCAGTCCAGTTGACAGACATAAAATGAGAATTTAAGTCATTTCCTCTCCTATTTCTTTTTCCTCAACCTTTAACAGGTGACCCAACTGGAGTAAAAAGATAATAGCATGAATGTGTATAAAACAAGGAAGAAAGGGTAAAGAAAATTATTTCCTTCAGACCTCCAGGGCAGTCCATAATAGTAGTACACACAGCAATGACCCAGTACAGTCTTGTACACACTGTTTTAGGCAACTTGTGGGGCTCAAGGTATGAAGCAAAGCAGAGAAGGGTTTGGAGATGTAAAAAAGCCTCTATCAAGGTATCTCAGTTTCTGACATTCCTCATCTTCTGAGATAAGCACTGAACCACTTTTTGCCTATCAAATGCTGACCATTTTGCACACAGTCACTATCAATCAGTAGGAATCAATCAGTATTTTATTGTAGATAAATCATCACTGGAGATTTTAATCATATGTGTTCAGTTAATCATTTTAACATGAAAATGGAATTGGTTTACAAGAAGATACCTGGAGCCTTCCTGGGTAAGTGAGGTGATTAACTTTTCAGGAAGCAGGGAGAAATGAAGGGAAACACTAGAATCAGTTTGGGTAGATTATATTCATCCTTGACTCCAGTAAGAACACTGTTTCATCCGTGGACCATTTTCTGTATCAATAAATACAGTCACTATTTTACTAAGTTTTATTTTTAAAAGTCATTTATTCAAAAAAACAAACAGACAAAAAATTAATGAGGACATTATTTGTGCTATCTTTATGGAGTTACTTGGGAATTAACTTATCATAGCAGTATTTAATTTGCCAGAATTCTTTTCTTAGGTATTTTATAATTTCTCTGCCTGATTGTTCAGGGAATACAGCTCAGATTTAAGTATAATATAACAAATCACTGAGAAAGCAGAATTTTAAATGCAATCAGGTTCTTTTAGCCCACAAAAATCAAGATTTTTTTTTTACATAGATTTTTTTCAACATTTAAAATAATTATCTTCACAAAGTCATCTGGACCTATGTAACCTACTCTTCTAAACTGATTCATTTAAACCTCCCCCACTTTTCACAGCTGACAGAGATTCAGCCTGAAGGTGCTGTGGCAATATGAGGTAATTTAAATCACAAAACAAGATGACACCTTTCTTTCCATGGAATCGATCTAGCAATTGGTCTGGATACATTGCCATAAAAACAGATCTTTAGAGAATGATGGGGAGTCCTCAAGCTAGCATAGGTGTCCTTACCACAGGGAAACGATTAGCTGAATTCCTTCTTTGGCTATTTCTCTGCATTATGCAATGCTCAGTTAGAACAGATAAACTAGGATTGCTTAGCAGCTGGAACTGTTTAACCTATGGGATTTATTGCATTTGAAAAATGAAGTCAGTTCTCTGGAGGGAACATGCAATTACTTAGAAATACATGTGAAATATTTAGGGTGAAGTAATTCATCTGGAATTGTGAACATTTAATTTCTGTAATTTTAGATCTGTAACTGCACTTTGTTTCACAGGCACTATCAGGAACTATTTCATTTGACTAGCAATATGGAATAAAAACCTGAGAATGTTGAAAAGAGGCTGGTGTTGAAGCACAACTGGAACAGCTGTGACCTACCCCAGCAGAGCACGCTGGTGTAACAGAAGAGTAACACCAGAGAACCAGCCTGGGATATTTTTATAAAGAGCAAAATTAAAGGGCCCATGAACAATATTTTGTTCATTTGCTCTCTACAGCTTTCTGCATTCAAAATTTTGGTCCTCAGATTTCCAGCTAACCTAGGAGATCCTAAATTCTGTAGATAGCTACATTTGTTCCTCCAAAGACCTAAGTGAATAAAGATCTTTGAAACATAGTCAGAAGTAAACAGACATCTCTCTCATAACCACCCTGGTGAGATTTACAAAGTTGTTGTTCTTTCATGTCTCATAATCATCTAGACACTGGCATTCTTAGAGCACACAAAAGCCTTGCACACAAAGGGGCTATGGAAGACAGGAGATTAATCAGATGCTGGAATCCAACTGTAGAGCTGGTTTTTTTCATTTGAAGAGGCAGAAATTCAGATGGCAAATACTTAAATTTTTCATACAAAATGTTCCCTGCTGCAGGTTTCTGGAATCCATCTCTCTCATTTTTTTGTATTCCATTGGAATATAGTTTGTTTAATAATATCTTGCTCTTTCAATGACTGCTGGATTATTGAATAATTTCAACAAGAAAGATTGGAAGAGATAGGCCGTATTGTGAGGCTAGAGTGTTTAAGAGGAATGTGTGGGTTTATAATATCAGAGGAAAGAACTGTCTCTGCATCTTCACGTGCATGTAAGACCATTGAGCTGATGGCTGAAACAGTAAGAACAATATTATTTAGTGCAAAATTCTCTGCCAGAATGACAGGACAGTATTCTGCTGAGTACTGAATTTTGGCTAAAACTGAATTGTGTCCCACTGGCCCACTTGAAGACTACTTTTTACTGGCCACCTTAAGTGTTAGCTATGATAGATATTACTTGTTTTCAATCAGCCTTCCCCATGTACATTTAGGGGCCTTAAGAATGCTATTGGAGGTTATGGGTTTCTGCATTTCAACTGTGATGAGGCTGAAGAAGTATGCTTAAATTTGTTTTTTCTTTTGGTGAATCATCTTCAGCTAATAATGAGGATCTTGAACATAGCTGAACCTTTCCTGTACACTTCTAAGCTCCTGCTGGCACCCAGACAAGCATACATCATGCTATTGGCACCCTGCTCCTGGCAGGAGCCTGGGACATGTAGACTCCCACAACAGCAACAAGCACAAGTGCTCCAACACTTGCTTGGCCCATGGCCATAATGTGTTTTTGTCATCTCTCTAGAGACTATCTAAATCAGCTTCTAAATGTTCCCAGATTCTTTTTCCTGGGGAGCAGAAATCTGATGGTGACACTGAAAGGCAGGACTCCCACAGGATTATGTATTTCAGCCTGTCACAAGACCCTTCAGCCAGAAGTATTTCTTTTTTGTCTTAAGCTTTTATGTGGCCTTTTTACAGCTTGAAATGATGTTTTGCATCAGTTCAGGTAGAATATCCTTATAAATGTTCATTTATTTGTTCAGTACAACAATGAGATCTGAGGTTAAATGCTACAGATATAAAGGAGATTGATGTAGAATGCACAGAGATGCAGCTAATATTTCTAAACAAATGTCATGTTCATAGTATTTGTGGTGAAATGGCATTAGCCACAGCAGTGTTTTCTCTCTCATGTCTTCCCAATCATTCACTGCTCCTTTCTAACCTGATATTCTTCCTATCCTCTCATTCTATAAGTGACTCTGTAGGTAGGCAGAGACTTTTCATTGAACAGGCACACACTTGGCAGAATATCTTCAGGTGGGATATTTACAGAAAAAATTAGATGAAAAAAAATTAGCTTACTCTAATGAAACATTTCCTTCTCTTTCCTTTTACTTCATTCAAAACAAACATTCTAGAGGCTGAAGTAAACAGGGAGCAAAGAAACCTCCTGTTACCTATCCATCTTTGGGGGATCCCTTGATGTACTCAATGTAGTTACTCAGCAAGTCAATGGTTCATGAAACAAAGAAAAAGGAGCTTACACCTGGGAAAAGACTCAGGCAGAAACTCAAATGATATTGCAGGTATTTATCCAACTCAAAAGAAACCAAAATGGTTCAAAACAATTCCTTGCATTACTAAGCCATTAATTTCCTCTTCAACAGAAAAGCAGCTCCTATGTAAAAGATGGCAATGAAAAGAGAAGTTTTGCTAAAATGGGATCACTACTACTATTTCACTAAGGATATGGTACAGGTTTTCAGGTGGCCCATCCAGCTGACCAGTGCTAATTTGTAGCTGGTAAGGACTTTTTCACAGCAATATTGTGACAGCAGTCAATGTGTCAGCTGTCATGGACACTGAGCTGTGATTCCTAAGCAACAAAGCCTTGTTGGGTGCATTACAGCCTAACAACTCTGTACCTTGCTAAATCATAGGCAAAATTAGTCACTTGCTATATGGCATTAACAGGGCATGGTCAAGGCTCTTGGTGAATTTTCATGGTTATGAAATACTTATTTCTTCAGATTACCTGCATATGAGACAAATATCTATCACTTGAAAGGGGGAATTTAATTTGTCTGGACAAAAATAATTTCAAAAGCTCTGGGAGCTCTGAAGATAAACTCCTTGGTCTTTTTAACAGGCTAGATGAAGAAGAGGAAACATTTCTGCCTTGGAATAATTAGAATCTTATCTTTTTTATCTCCATTTTCATTTTCAAACTACTGTTCTTCAGGATCCAGGGGATTTGGGCCTTGGTTACAGGGCACACATGCCTGTGGGCAAGCAGGGAGCTGTGGATGTTGTAGGGAAGGGATCTCCTCATCAGGTTTTGGAGAGTGCAAAGTGGGGTTGGGAGTGGGGAAGCTGCAACAGCTGGGGCCAGTGATCACCATGCTTATCCAGGTGGAAAACAGCACGTTTCAGAGTTCTTGCTCTGGAAAGGAAGAACACATCCCAACCCAGCACTCTGGAAGGCGTCCAAGTCCTTGCAGGCAGAGGACATAAAGTGTGTGTCTAGCTTGGGAACAGGACAGCTAAATACTTCTGAGGTTCCTGCTGTTTTATAGTGTGCAGGTTGGGTCTCACAGAAAACTGGCTTTCCTGAAAAATGAGGCAATTTTTACTTTGAAGGAGTTCAGCATTTATGAAGAATCATCTCTGATTGTAATGAGCAATTATATAAATCTACTTTTTCATTGATTTTCAAAACGAGTGGTATTTTGTATTTTTAAAAACTTCTTAGTCAACCTTATTAAATATAATTTCCCATTCTGTTTTCCAGTAATTTGTGAAAAGAATCTCACTTCATTGTGGGGTATATCAGCTTTGTGTGGCCTGGAACCAGAATGGAATAAAAAAGAGGAACTGTAAGGGGGGTAGGGTGATGTCTGCTCCATAGTGGAAATTCAGATTGTGTAGCTGTCCTGCAGTGCCATGTGATATCTCTTTCCAAATCCAGCCCAGCATGGTTCAAACCTTGTTTCTAATGACATATAAGGTGTTCACTTACACAGCTCAGTCTGCTGCTAAACTCCTGTGAAAGAAGTGGTACCACAGGGGCTGAGCTTCACACCACTGAGACAGCAGGAGTTGGGAAATCTGATGGTAACTTTATCGTGACTTTATCACCCTTCTGAGCCATGAAAATGTTTTCTCGTAAACAATTCCAGGCAATTATGATATTACAGACAGAAATGTTACATTTATTGAGATTGTACATTATATCTTTTTGAGGGAGAAAAAAAAAAGAAAATGGACAGTCCTCAGGACAATTCAAAGGATTTTTTTAACTTGGAAAGAAATCCTTGTTATGGTAAAAAAAAATGTTACTTTAGCATTTTTCCTGGTTGCTATTTTTTAAAGAATATTCCCTGGTTTAATTGGTATTGCTAATTGGTTTTCATTTTTTTACCAAAAGTGTGGGTAGAATTGTGCAGTACTTTCTATCAATAATAAAAGGCATTAAAAAGGAGCTGAATTACAAGGGGCACAAGAGCGCAATGCAAAATTTTAGGGAAGCAAACTAGTGGAGCAAAGCTAGTTCTGAGAGATGCTGTCGTCATATTTGGTGGCAACAGGGCATGCCTGCAATTAAAACTGATGAAGCAAATGGAAATATCAGATTAGCTAGGAATGTTTTAAACCCAAATTCTTTGGCATTCCCAAGAACTTCAGTTAGAGTATTGCCTCAAAAAAGACTGGAGAGTTAGACTTTTGGCTGATAAGAACATGTGCGATGCTTCTGGGTTAGTTTTACAGAATGTCATAAAATAGTGGGTTATAAAACCAGCAGTGGATAATAACAGCTAACTACAAATGATCTGCAAGCCAATCTTTCTGTTTTTAACTTCAGAGGAAAATATGATTTCAGAAGTGAAGGAAATGTCTATGTTTCTTCCAACTACCTCTAATTAGACAGTGTTCTATGTAGTAAACTACATGGGAGACAATAGCTTCTTTCATGCTACAGTATGATAATAAACCCAAGTTTGAAAAAATAAATGCTTAGTCCTAAGATTATGACTTAGCAGGAATAGCAATTACCCACATTTAGCTTTCTAGAACCACTTTCTGTGATTAGAAATGAATGAATACAAGGGAATTCATGTATACACGCCTACATTTCTCAGTATAATTTGTGCTCTATACATCTGTCTTCTAGATGACAAATTTTAGGAACGAAGTCTTATACAAGACATCAAATAGGCTGTTTACCTAAGTAAAAAAAGAACAGTATTGTGCAACAAGAAGAACTGCTGATCAGATTTAACTTTGGAAAATATAGCATGGCTGTTTATGCAGCCTGTAAAAAGTAGATGAGATTTTACTTTTTGAAACAGTTTTGAGATACAGAAATGGGTCAATATGTGAGAAGAATCCCACTGGTGTTTGCCTTTGTTGAATATTCCTGCTGTAACTTTGCTTTCCATTATACTAGATTTCAAACCTTTGTGCTTAAAGAGAAAGAATCCAAATATATATATTTAATGAGGAACAGAAAAATTGTATATAAGAAGAAAACAAAATATAAAATAAATTTGCACTGACATATAAAACATTTGGCTTAACAAACTAAAAGTATGTTCATCTTTTTTCTTTTTTTTTTTGCAGATGGCCCAGCCTTGCCTTGCTTGTGCTGTTGTCTGGTTGTACATGACTGTATTAATGCTAAAACCAGCTGCCTATCTGAGAGCTAGTTTTCTTGGCATTAGGTACCAGAATTACCCAAACTGAAGTTTGCCTGCTGTCCCAGTCTTTCTGTTCTGTTTTAGGCAAATCAGTTTGGTCCTTTATGATTCAGCTCAAAAGTAATTTTCACTAACTTTGTGAAATGTCTAACTGTGCTACAGGACATGACTTCTCTTTCCTCCTCTACACAGTGATCATGAAAAGGCCTCCCTTGTTCACAGGGCAGCATGAGAAGAAATGACAGTGTATAACCTGGGAGACTGTGCCTTGAAGCTTAACCATGTGCTGGGTACTCGGACACCCCCAGTTTTCCTGTTGGCTTCCTAGCTCATGTGCAGTGTGAAGAAAATGCAGCTTCACAATGTTTTTAAAGTCATGCAGGCCAGCAGCAGTCTCGGTGCTTTCATGTAAGGCTGAGACTGGGCTGGTATCTCCAGGCTGAAAGCCCTGGGGGTACAGCAGAGAGATGGATTATATGTCTCTGCAGGGATCTGGGCAGCTGCAGAAGCTGAAACACTTCATGTTCACTTATCCACTCAGGTCATGCCCAAAGATAAAGGGCAGCTCTCTGGAGATTAGGCATCCCTGATAAATGTTCACAGTGGATGTATAAGCACCCAGGCTTTGCAGTTCTTCCAAAGATATAACACTGGGATTTGCCTGAATTTCTTTGTGAGTTCTCAGTCAAATTAACATATCATAGACTTTTCATCTACCTGGCTTCCAAAACTTCTCGTTGATATGAAAATTATATAACTGCAGGGTATATATGAAATCTCTGACTTGGATTTGTCAAAGCATTACAAAAGAAACAAACTTTGTGTTAAGAAATATCAATCTGTGTGAGACTGGCTGTTTAGTGAGAACATACTCCTCCAAACATTTTATTGGGCAGAAAGGCACAAAGCATTTTGCTTCTTTACATTTTTTTTGTTAGACTTGATTACTCTTGTACATCTTTTACTAAAAATTATATATTTGAGGGGCAATTCAATCTTAAAAAAAATAATTAAAACTTGATGTTTATACTTTTATTTTTGTTCCAGAGCAGCAATAAAAGAAAATATTTGGAACTTGGAATTTACCCAAAAGACAGAAATTTAGGGTTATAACAAGCAGCACTGCTTACCAGGCCTGAATTTCACATATATTGAGTGCTCTGATCACTTCCAAACTAGTTCCTTACTGTGTGGCTTCTACAGGAGAAATTCCATCAGTTCATAGTTTACACATAAGTTGGTCATTCTCAACCATCAATCCATTTGTGAACCTCCCTGCTGTTTTACAAGCATGACTGGATCCACATGAGCCCAAATATCCATCCTTTCCCATAATCTGCTACAAGGCCACCCCATCAGAGCTTTCTGATTCAGCTGGTGCAGGGAACCAACACAAGAACCATTTCACAACACATAAGGTGTATTTGTATTTTCCCACATTACTCCTCACCCATCCCTGCCACTAACCAAACATTAGGTGTGACAGAGGACATATTGTCAGACATGGGTAAATGTGATAGATCATTCTTTTCCTTGTCTTTGCTGTAGGATTATAGCTGCCCTCTTTCTCAGTAGTCAACAGGAGAATTTAAGTCTTAGAAACTGATTATGTTCCTTGCAGATTTCCAAAATTAACAAAATCTTGAGCAACATATCTAGCAACTTAATGCTCTCTTTTGTGTTGAACATTATATATATTAATATTTCCAGCTATATTGCAGTCTATGTCAAAACATTTAGGAAAAAGTCAAGAAGTCAATATGAGAAGTTGTGTTAGACAGGGACTAATTCAGTGCAGCAGTACCTCTCTTAGCTGAAAGGACTGATCTTGTGGGTGCCATGGCAGAGACCTTGAGGGTTACCATGTGCTCATCTCAGTCCCATTTCTGAAATTTAGGGACATAGTAGCAGAGTCAGACATAAGCACAGAGAGAGTAAAAATAGCCACTACCTATGGACAAAAAAATAAGAGATTAAAACCAGCCTGTTTATCCTGGCTGATCTTTCAGGAATATTTAAAGGCAATTGTATGATTATAAATAGAATGGTGATGGTTTTATTCAGTAGGTTTTCTGGATTGCTTTTTAATTGGATGAGTGGCACATCTGAAATTCATCTTCAGTCCCACCTGCTCCCGTGAAACTATCACCCTTACTTTATACAGCACTGTAAAGCCTCTTGGTGTGGTGTTGTCCCCTTGACTGAGCTGACAGATCTATCTGTCCTTGCAATCTTCACAGCCTGCCTCCATCAATTCTCCTTCTCTATCATGTATGTAAATACATATCTATGGCATGAGCCATCAGTTGAGTTTTAGTTCTCACAAAGAAGAACTGTGTGTACTCAGATCTTTGAACCTCTGCAAAGAATTTTTTGTCAACTCTGTTCAGTTCAGGACTGCCGCTTAGATGCACTTGAAATTTCAACTTTCTTCACAGAATCTGTTCTTTGTGTCCCAGCCTCAGACCACAAGCTCATTCCATACTGTGCATCAAGTAAACTTCGAGATCAAAAATATTCTGGTCTTGGATCTTAGTGGAACTGGAAGTAACAAGTGAAAGGCTGTGTATTGCAGGAATCCAAACTATTCAGTATGTCAACACTGTTTGAAGAGCCACGTGTGCGTCATGTTCTTGTTTGCAAGCTAATTAGATTGCTTGTTTTGAAAGATGGATTAATGAATTAATCACAGGGTGCGGTAGATGTTTTTTCTTGGCACTCTGAGACTGATTTAATATAAAGTGTTTTTATTTTTTTCCACATATGATTCACTTCAGAACTCAAAAACACATAAAATAGAAATGTGAAAATGATAACTGTGTTAAAAAATGAATATTATAATCACTGCCATCTTTGGCACAGCCTGTTTTCATTTATGTTATCTGAAACTGTAGATAGTACCAGCAACCATGGAAAGAGGGGATGATGTGGGAGCTTTCTTCTTAAGAAATCAAAGCTGAATAGAAAAGGGTGTGGTTTTGATTGCACAAAATGTCAGACAGGTTTCTGGTTTGCAAATCTGAAAACAGGAGTGGTTCACATTTTAATTCTTTTTCATACTGCAGCATTTATGGAATTTATATTTTTTTTCTTTATTCAAATCAATTAAATTTTGGCAACTCCTAATATTGAAAAATTCACAGCCCCAAATTTACATTCAAAAGGAGAAGGCAGCAGACACTGGGATCTGGCCTCTGACCAGGCCACTCATTTCTGGCCAATTCACCAAGTCAGGCATTTATACGTGTACTTTTCACTTATTTTTCTGTTTTTCAGCTTTCCCCTTCTAAATAACTGCCCACCTAATGGGTAGAATTATGCACATCCTTTTCATGGTGGTCCAACCTGCTGAACACTGCATGGTGAGATCCTGGCTGGCCCTTGGCACACAAGAAAAGGAAGCTTTATGTTGAGCAGTGCCAAGCTGTGTGACTCTGAGCAGGATAATTAGCAAGAACTGTGAACCGTCTGGTCTCCAATCACTTTGAAATGAGAGGTGGAGTCAGATTTTCAAAGGTATTTACCTTAATAAATAAAGATAGATATAAATGCCCAAGGACAGAGATAAGGTGCCCCAGACACTTTTTTAAAAGCTCCTGGGAAATTCTTGGGGACTCTATCAACAGGGGTGAGAAAGCTATGCACTTATTAAAATCACACAAATCAAACCTTTGCAAATGCAATCTTTGTTTCCTGATCCCTTCTGTTTTCACCTTCAGCTATACAAACACTCTGTGCAGATACAGGATTGTGCAGTTCCTTCACCAACAACCTCCTTTTCATTCCTCTTCATTACTAAAGCTGAAGAAATGTAAGAGTCCCAAGTACAGAGTGCAAAATCTGTGTTTCTGGTAGAGAGGACATTGTACACCCCAAACATATCCTATAAGGTCATGCACTGAGTCAAGGCAGAGTTCCATACCTGTTGATTAGGAAAACAAGCATTTTTCTTGAATACTGACTGTTAAATGCATATTCAGCAGAAATAACACACAGGGAAACTGAGTCCTAATTATGTTTCAGAGCATGAATATACAAGTGTCTGAAAGAGACATTATCAAACCATAGTGAGTGAATGACACCAATCATCCATACCAGTGTTAAGTATGGATTTAGTTATACATGGCGATTTCTCTTGACATCTGCTTTGTTTGAAAGCAATAAAATAGAGAAAGCTGTCACCATCATCCACCAGTTCCAAAAATCTCAAAATCATGTGTTTTATGGAGCTCTCACTGGTGCTGACATTTATTGCATCAGCTGGAAAACTGTCATTATTTTATGTTTTCAGTTGTCTTATGGTGAAAAACACTACCTTTTAGGCTGTTGCCAAGTACAGTGATGCAGTTGAAAACTCTATTAATACTCTATGCTCCCACCTGAAAGTAAAGACAGCTGATTTTTTAATTTCTTTTGCTTTTTATACATTAGCTAGTATGTGATAGTGTTGCAATATGACCACATGACCTACAAGTTTGCAATGTAGAGCTCAAAGAATATAAATCAATATTGTTCCTTGGAATAAAATGCACAGCTTTTATCACAAAGCATACTGTACAGAATAAACAGGGGGATGGATTTGCTGGAAGGGGCAGCAAATTGTCACCAGCCTCAGCATCCCAGCAGGCCAGGTCATGTGGTGGGAGGCCCCTGCTCCTCCTGCTCTCCCTCTCCCCACAGCCTCTGCCCTATCCCCATCCCAAGTGATGCCCCCAGGGCTGTGTCCCTCCTCAGGCCCTGCTCCTCTTGCTCTGTACCTCTCAGCTCACAACCCTGGCAGTGAGCTCCCTAGCTCTGCACAGCACTGGGACAGATGTCCTCCCCAAATCAAAGTGATGCTTCCAGCACAGGCTGTGACTTGCACAGGGAATAGGGATTTCCCCAGGTAATGGCAATTTTGAGTGCCCTGGGTGCCCAGAAGAGTGGATGGACTCAGTTGCATCCTTAGTTTTTCTGTGATATCCTCAGAAAACTTATTTGCATTTCCAGCATTACGTTACTCTTCGCTTGTGATGGTCACTCACACTCATAGGAAAATCTGGAGTGAAAGGAGCTCAGGCCATCTGGCTAATAAGCACAGAAAACATGATCAGGTCCTGTGATTTCTGGCTTTTTCAAGAACATAGTGCAGGCAGAGGCTGTTCAAGAGAGCAAAGCAGCAGGAAGTGCAGTGAGTCAAAAAAGGCTCTCCTCCCTCCTTCCAGCCCAGAATTTCTTAGCCAAAGAATGATCATAGCTGCACAATTTGCAAAAATGTCTCATGTGATTAGGAGGGAGCATGCAAGAACTGGGATGAAATTATTTTCTGCTAATTTACCTTTCTCAAGTGCTTAAGATATGTCTTACCTTTTTTTCTCTCCAAAAAGACATTTGAACTGTTTGTCAGTGGCTTCTTCACAGAGCTGTGGGTTTCAGCAATGAATAGTTTGAGGGCATTTTGAGGCTCTGAGATCTGGAGCCTCACCCTCTGCAGCTGAGACTTAGCACGCTCCTCCCTAACACTTCATGGGATGAAATCAGAAAGCTATTTTGAGAAATTAGATTTCTCAAAACTGAGAAAAAAATAAAACCTCAAACTTAAATGCTACTGAGTGCTCACTGTCGTATTTAAAGGCATAATTCTGCCTGTTTGAGATAGAAAAACCATGGGTGTCTGTACAAAAATGAGCTGGATAATTCTCTGTAAGCTCTATTGCAATAGTTTTGCAAAGAGCTTCTTTACTGTGTATCTGGAGTTCAAGAGCAGCTTTCCATCTGCATTGCTGCAGAGTTTAGTCTGTAATCTTTTTTTCAGTCTCATGTAAAATAAAAAAATAGAAAATTGGAAAACAAAAACAACGTGAGCACTACTTCAGTGACCCATTTACTATGATCATGAGAACTTACATGATTCATACTTTACAGTTTTGTTTATTTCTTAGGTTAATTCACACTAGAAGGATGCAAAATTGCTCTTATGAAACCAGTTAAGGAACTCATTTTAATTGCCAGTACCAAAGGGGCACTTAGGTATTATTATACTGATGTATAATATATCAGAAAGAAGAGTTTCCAAACTATATGACAAATTTAAATCAGACTAAATTCATCCTTCAATATAAAATGATCTCTAATTATCTGAATATTGTTTAAGATTTTAAAAGAAGTCTTGACAAAGGTGAAAGGAACAAATCCTGATAAAATCTGATAAAGGAAATGCCTTTAATATTAAAACAGACATTTCCCAGTGTTTTTTAGAATAGGCTTCGTAGCAGTTTTAGTTCTAATCCTGTTTGAAGACATATTGGAGTAAAGCAATGAGTTAGTTGCCCCATCAGATCAAGCAATCACATCCAGAAACTCTGTGGGCACTGAAATAAAGATTGGAAACTTTTTGTTTAGCCTTTATTTGCTTGCACCCACTGATGAACACTGGTTAAGTAGATCCTGGGTAAAGCAGATGCACGTGCTGCTGCAGGGTAACACTGCTCTCTGCAAGATCATGTTTCTGCACTTAAAAGAGGGTTATTGAAGTCTTTGGATTCACTCCAGCTCTTATTGAAGTCGTTGTGGAGTCCCTCTGGCTGGCACAGCGGAAATTGTACAGGCTCCTTGTGCTCCTGTGCAGCAGCCTGGATCCGTGAGAGAGCAGTAGGTACCATTTGTCATCACTGTTTTTCTCATTAGACTTCCACTTTTAGAGGGGAAAAAAAAAAAAAAAGAAAAAATGGAGAGGGGGAAGCCTTGCCAGTTGTCCTACTTTCTACTGGAGGCATTTCTATAAAGTGTTCTTTTTCAATTTCAGTAAAAATCAAGATTCTCCCTGTTGAAAATAACTGTAACAATGGAAAGATTCTTTCTGGTTTGGTTGTGTGGTATGTTTTTTCACCCTCTACTCTCTAGACACTTTCAATGGCTTTTATTAGTATAATCTGATAGTATAATCCTCTTTATCTTGCTTCCCATGCACAGGAAAAAAAAAATCTCTTGGACAACAGAGTTCATATGCATTTATTAGATACTATGAGTTTTATTACTGCATTTCACCCTAAGCTTTAAAAAATGTAAACAGGCATTGCCATGTTAGAAAAGCTGCTGCAGAATTCCTAAGTAGTGCCCTATCTCCAAGAAAGCTCACTGAGCAAAACCATTGTAATTCAGCTGGCAGATACAGTAAAGTATTTAACCTGTAGTTAGTATTTGAAGGCCTTTCATGAGGATCTGGCCTGGGAAATAATAAGGTTTAAGATTCCTGTATGCTCACCGGCTCGAATTTAGCCCCACCAATCAGACAATGTAATGTGCTTTGAGTTGCAATTGCATTTAGAGCCTTTCACATAACAGCAGTTAGCACCTAATCCGATTTGTCTGGAAGAGCACCAGTTCTGCCCGTATTCATCTGAAATTACGGTCAGCGCTGCTGGTACAAAGGGGACCTTCATTAAAAGTGACTTCTTTTACTCCCATATAATAGATATGATGCTCTACATTTCATAGACAAGTCTTTAACTTGCCTGAACTATCTCTCTTTCATTAATAATTCACACACGAGCTGGGAACACTCGTTTCTCTGGAAATCACAGTTCATGATCACACCACTGGATAATGCTGTTATGCTTCTTGTTTACATAGATTACTTTTTAAGTATCACTGCTGTTCAATAGTCTGTATATTCTATGAATAACACCCCTTCCCCTCAGCAATTAAGAAATTTACCAGATGACAGACATTACTGTACAGGACCACCAGACACTGAAAAAACTTCAGCAGAAGCATGTATTTCTGTGCTAATTATTGCCAGTGATAGTCTTTCTTACTGGAAAGTTAATGAGCAGATTTAGCTTTCAATAACACTGCTGTAAATGCATAATAATTCTGGCACATCCACAGCAGGGTTCTTCCAGATTCACACAGTCATAGCTGGACTGTGTCTCTCTAGTAGAACAGAATTCTTGTCCCTGTCTGCATCAGCTGTATGGCTGACTGCAAGCTTCAGGATAAAATCTCTCACCTCTGATCAGAGGGTTTAGGGTTTGTTTTTTTTTTAACATGGCCCATTGTTTGTAAAAAAATGCTTCTTTCTAAAAAAAAAAAGTTTCATGTTTTCTACCTCCTCAACTGATGAGAAGTGATAGAGAAACAAGAAATGCTCCTGGTAATCGGAAAACTGACTCCAGGCATACAGGCTGAATTTGTTGTCAGTTTGCTACTAAAGTATGGAATTGTGAGAAAGCCAATTATTGGGGCGAATCACTGTTAAAATGATAGGTGGTGAAATTCTGCTTGCCATCATGAAGCTTATCAATAAAAAATGTTATGTGCTTCCACATGGATTTTTTTTCTCTTTTTGACATTCAAAGTTCCATTGAAATATAAAGATGAAGCCAATTTTCTACTTTGGAAATAATTTACAAAGCAAATCTGTGAGTACTGTCACAGACCAATGATGAAGAATCAGTGCAGATTTTCCTTTTTATAATTTTTATACAGTTCTTTGCAAGATATCACTAAGAAATGATCTTGAATTATGGGTCACAATGAAAGTTAAAGAGCAGGGATGTTGCAATGAAGTTTATTCAAATCTGCTTATTCCAGCAACTACTTTTCAGTGGCAGGTATGACTGTCCTGTGCAAATCACTAGTCAGGAGTTCCAGTGGCAGCTTGCCTATGCAAACCCCACTGATTATAATCACTGCTTCCCTCCTCTGCAGTAGAAATTTGCACTGTGACACACATTACCACATGCTGGACACTGGCTACTATAATAAAAGTTAATTTGCAGGATGGTATGAGCTGCATTAATTTTCAATGTGGCAAAACACTAACAGTTGGCCCAACCTTGGGCCAGTGTTGTTCCATCAGCAAACTGAAAAAGGAAGTAAGTAATGAATCATATAAAAGGCTTTAGATGACAAGTGTTTAGATTAGTCAGTCACAGCAGTCTGAAGGGATATTAGATGCTCCAATGAACACAAAGCAGAGCAGCACAGTGATGGCTGAAATTCTTTGTAGCTAAAAAAAAAAACAAAAAACGTAGAGGCATTTACCTGGAAATATGGTACAATTTATGTAATAGCTTCAATAAGGAACTGAAAAAAACTTCCATGAGCACTTCCTTTCCCTGCCCCAGAATACTCTATAGCCTGCTCACTTGGAAACCCCATGAAAATAATGGTTTATGTTAAATTTCTATATGATAAGGAATTAAAACTCAAGCCTGTGATATTTCACTGAGTACTTTAGCAGCAAGCCCTTAGACTTTATATTTTTATGCAGGAAAATAAAGTGCCTGTGGAGTAGCCACATTACACAGAAGAATGCCAAACCCCTGGATCCTTTCCAGGACATGAGCTGGGTATTACATTACTCAGGGCTTGTTATGATGTGTGAGAAGGCACCCAATTCTGAGATAAAAAACTAGAGTGGAGCTAGCTGCTCTCAGATTTGGGGCTCCCTTTAAATCCTAGGTCCACTTCTGAATCCCATCCAAAGATACTCCTATGAAAGTCAAAGACACAGAGAGCTAAGGAGTAGTAGTAATTTCTCAAACATGATGCTAAAGATTATATGTATTATATGTATTATATACCCCATGGTGCTGCAGTTAAAAGACAGCCATCCTTTACAGTTACAAACTGTGTTTAAATTGAACTTTGACTTCTTAACAGACTTATGTTTTTATAAGCCATGGTCAGAACATGAAACGAATGCAGCCCTAGATGTTAGCGTTAGGTATGAAAAAATATTGAGAGGACACTCTGGGCTGCTGCTCTAAACAGCATAGCCAAAATTCACAACCAACAGGAAGAGATATGGGCAATGAACACAGGTATTGTGCCCTGACTCCCCCAGGGAGTTTATACTGGCCCCCCTCTTTTTGAAGGCTGGTTACCAAGAGGTTTGGCATGGGACAAGCACTTAAAACTGTGTCACTAGTTACCTGAAATTGTCTGCCACAGTGTCCTCATTCACCTGCACTAACCAAGAGGAGATTAAAATAAGAAGCATTTTTGAGACCAGGAACCAGAGACGGAGTGATAGAAAGACAATTGCAAGCATAGACAACTGCTTTAATCAAAAGTCTGGCAGTGAGAGAAAATCAGTAAGACAAACAGATCTTGACTAGCTTGCCCATCATGTTTCCTCTCTGAAATAGGTTTAAAGCACACACCTGAATTACTGTAACTGAAAGCCAATGTAAATTCAAACAAATAGCTTGTTACCCACACAAAAGCTATTCAGATAGTGCAGCTTCAAACAGGAGACCCAGCAGCAGACAATAAGCTACACTAAGCACCCCTTTGAGAGCAGCTCTTTCGAGAGAGCCAGCTGTGCTACAAAACTGCTGGGGATGAATAACATCAATGCAATTTATTGGCTTTCTTCAAATAAAGACCTCAGTGTAAGGAAATGATTGAAGAGACAACTAAACTCTGTTAGAGTCATAATTAACAAATTATAGGTTCCATTACGTATATTGGTCTATACAACACATTCAGGATAATGACAGAACAAGCTTTTTTTTACACAAAAAAAACCCATTTTATTAACATTACTTTCAAATTTATATTTAGAAAATATTGCAGGTGAAATTAACTGAAATTCAGACAGGACTAAAATATAAAATATAGTGCAAAAGTATCACCATATGCATAACCTACCATAAGAAATACAAAAGTGCCTCAAAAGAGGGATTACTTTTTGTAGATGAAATCTGCAGAAACTTCTGCTGCTCTGCTTCAACAGCTACTGCATTATGACAAATATCAAGATCCTTTGCAGATGTAATCAGCATAGCTCCATTAAAATCAGTAAAACTGTGCTGATCAATGCCATATGAGGATCTGGAGTAACTTAGTAAAAATTTCAAATGTCATGAAAAGGTAATGGCTAATTTTTATTTTAACACTCAGCTAGCTTATTCATTGCCTTTGTCAGAATGTTTATCAAGGCATCCCTATTCCAAATTCTCTCCTGTGGGATGAGCTGCATTTAAATTTATACTTCTTTTACTGTTATGAAGGCTTCTTAAAGCCTTCACCATGAACATTAACTGTAAACTACAATCTATTTAAATGATAGGGGCAAAGTGTGTAAATGGCAAGGCAATAAACATCTGAACACACTTGTGAAAAGTTCGTTTTCTTTAGCAGAGGATGCAAAAAAAAATTTCAAAATCCATGGTAGATTTTCAGTGTTGGACTCTCCTTAGTTATAATAACAGACAATTGATTTTTCAAATTTTAATTGATTTGCAACAGCTGAAATATTCTCCCAAGACAGTGGTAACATTCCCCCCATAAAAACATGGAAATCTAAACAAGTCTTTCCAAAATATTATTGCAAAGACAACAGAGCAGAAGAACCAAACATTTGTTCATTCTTCTATTAAATGCAGTTCCTTATAAAAAAGTAAATTGCATAAAAAGCAGCTCTGAAAGACAGAACTATGTCAGTATAAAATTTTGTGAAAAATATCTTACAAAAGAAGAAAGTGGAATCGGCAAAAAGTGATTCAACATCCAAGTAAGTGCATATCAGCTTTAGGACTTCGGGTTATATGTCTGAGGTTTTTTAATCAGTTTTCTCACTAGTTTTCTGCGGAATACATTTGTTGGCTTGTTGACTCTCGGTTTCTGATTTCCTGCTAACAAAACAAAGGAAGCAGTTAGGGAAACTGAATGACAAAACTGTTACTACTTGTTATTGTTTGGGTTTCATTCAAGTTATGCTGTTCAAGCAGTTGTCCAATAATAACAAACATACCAGAAACTGTAACATGTTCTGCATTCCCTATCCTCACACTGTAAGATCTCCAGTGTGTTCACCTTTGGCACTGAAATCCTACTGCTCTTTTCCTGAGCAGGCATCAAAGCCTTATCTAGCTGTACTGCAGTGACAACAGAATGGAACTAAATACACTGGCTTCTATTGAAAAAAATCAAACCCACCAACCAACCAAAAAGAAAAAAAAACAAAAAACCACAAAAAAAAACCCTCACACACAAACAAAAAAGCCCAACCTATTCTTACATTTCTCTGAAGAGTAGGGCAAAGGTTAAAATATAGTCAGTGCTTGTGGGAGGTGAAAAGATAAAATTATTTGAGTTCCTGCACAAAACTCACAGAAGCTGCAGTGGCCTAAGACAGTCAGAATTAACTCCAGACATGTTTTCAAAGACTGCATGAATGTGAGCACAATCCAGAAAACAAGGACTCTGCAACCTTGACTGAAAATCTTTGTCTTTATGCTACCTTTTTATCAGCATACAGAGCCATTGTGGCTAGTTCCCAATTCTTTCGCTGTCACCTCAATGCATTTGCTTTCTTTCCCAATATAAACTTTTTAAAATGTAATTAATCACAAACATTTTCACTCAAAACACTACAGATCAGTTTAACAAACAGTTGTATATTTGCACAGGGAAGGTCAACTGAATTCAACTGGAGACTCCAAGAGGTAACAGGAAAGATGCTGAGGAGGAAATAATGGAAGCAGGAGAGGAGGAGTGGCTTAAGTTGCCTGAATTATTTGCCTAATGTTGCTGTGCACTCCCAAGCTATAGAAATGAATATGCATAGCACAACATTAATTAGCATTAATCATGTCCTTAACTTTGGTCTTTGGCTGTACCAAGCCTTACTGAATTGTGAAATCCACGAGTTGATGAAAAAGCTTTTAACTGATACTTTACATGTGGCCATCTGGTGCTCTAGTTACAAGACAGACAGCACCTCCCTACCTCTTTCTTCCACAACAAGGACAACAACAACAACAAAAAAAAAGTGAGGGCGAGGGAACCCCACAGGTGAATCTGGTTGGGTGTGGGCAGGGACAGTGTGGAGGTGAGATGCAGAAAAAGCAGTTTCCTTCCTCCTCTCCCCACACTTCCACACTGGAGCCTGGCCATACCACTTCACAGGTAGTAATGGATGCAAATTAGATAATCACAAGCATCTCAGATAAACTTAACATAGTATTAGAGACTCTCTCATAATACAATGGCAGAGACACACTCAGACTTGTCACCCACAGAAATATTACTGCCATGACTAACTGGCAGGCAATATTTTTATTTCTGAGGACTGTGCTCAGCGTACAATCCTTGCCCCAGCCCTGGATTTCTAGCCCAGAACTAAAGAATCATCTCCCAACATAAGGCTTCTGACTACACAACTTCAATATTGAAGTACTCAGACCTTGTGCATATTGTGTTTAAAACAGTGCTACTTTTTAGTTTTTCCATTTTCTTTTTCCCAAAGGAAATGTACATGCTTGATATAGCCTTAAATATTTTTCCCATTAGTATCAATTTTTAAAATACTGTGCTATGTCTTCTTCCTAAGTGTGCTGGGCAACAGCATACCATTATGCTTTTCTCTATCTCTCTAATTTATTTTCATATCAAATTAATTAGAGTATTAAAACTTGCAATAGCTGGTGGAACATATGACTGCAAATAAAAGCACAACTGTTTTGATTTCCAAGCACAGCCAGCAGCTGGTTTGAATAAAAGCATCAGGAAAAATCAATTATCATTCCAAGCTTTCCCCTCACAGCCAGAGAAACATCTGACACAGCATAACTGAAGCAGAAGTCTTTAGTAATGGGAATAGGAAATGTGAGAAGGCAACAAGGAATTAAGGTAGGATGGTAACTTCTGAAAATGCAAAGGAAAAAAGTAAATGGATTTCACAACTGACTTTAATCCTATTTAAAACTACCCAGAACAAAATGATATCTGAATTAGTGGTCATGGAGATACTGAACAGTTTAAAGACCAATTCCTTGTGAGCTCTAGAAAGTAGGTTTAGTCTTTTTCTGTGCCCTTCTCTACACTTCATTCAAATATGGTGTAACCACCTCATATCAAACTGATCTTCCCATAAGGATTCAGCATTGCCTTTCAATTTTCCCTGCCCTTGAAAATATAAGAGTCCAAAATGCAAAAAGCATTCCCCTGTAGCAAGCCAAGGTGACTAAAAGAACACTACGAACACTTGTTACTGTTATGTGGACTGCTTTAACTACTTGCGACTGACAAAATACAAAAAAAAACCCCAAAATCAAAAACAAGAAAAAAAACCCCCAAAACTCTTTACCTTTTCTACAGACATTGTAGCAATCCATTTCAGTGACGAAGTTGTTGGCATTTCCACCACAACCAGTATATCTGAACTCTTTACATGATTTAGTCTTGGTATCATAGTAATAGCGAGGCACAGAAGAGGAACACAATCCTTCATCCTTTGGGCTGTAGCATAGCAAGGGGCCAGCTGGGGCAAAAAAGGACAAAGCAATAAAAAAAAAAGAGAGCAAGAAACATTACATAAATGTAATCTCTGTATGTGGCTTCTTGAAACTGACCTTGCAATAAATTTTGTGTCTAAACAGCCCTTTTTTCCCCTTGAATTAACACTATTACTGATGACTTCAGAGACTTTCTATGTCTTATTTCTGTGAGATGTGAATTTGAGAAAGCAACACACCATCCCAGAAAACACGATTACATCCCATAAGTGAAATTCACTGGCCTTCCCCATTTGTGGTGCTATACATATGACATCTGAGACTGTTACATAATTTTATTCCTTATATATAGGAATATAGCAATAACTAGAGGAACAACCTCTATAGAAAAAAAAAGGCATAACTTTGCTGTGATTTTACCAGCAAATCCTGCTTGCAGCAGAAAGTAAAAATCCAACAACTTTCCTCAAGAGCATGTTTCTTTTTGCCTCAATAAAATTTTAGTTCTCCTGCTGCAGACCCTTTATCAACTCATTGTATATGCAACAGAAATAATTCAGCTTTTATCTAAGACAATGCTGACAATCTGTCATCAGCCACAAATAAATGTCATCAAGCACTAATAAAGCTTAGGGCAGTGACAGCTTTTATACATTCTGGTAGATCTTCAAAGAGCCTATCTTGAAGTGGATATTAATCTGGTGTTCACGTCAAAACTTAGTTATAGTCACCTGCTCATAATTACCGCCATTCTTATTTAAAGCTCAAATGGAGAGACAGTGAAGAATCACATCAGGCAAAACACTTTTGTCAGAAGCTGAGCTGTTGAGTGCCAAAAACCTGAGATGCCTACCACCACCTCTCAGGCCTGAATTTTAGAAATTGATAGAATTCTGCTTTACATTATACTACCACCTGCCTTAATGTGACTGCCACAATCTCTGACACATCTGCCTCAACACAGATCTTCGACCTTATTATTTCCCTTCAGATACACCTACACAACTCTCTAGAAGTCAAGAAATTGGTTGAATATAGCTTTAGGTGTATTTAAGATCTCAGCATTTTTGTTCTTTCAGTAGCAGCGAAGACAACATATTAAAATTAAAGTGGCCAATATAAATATCTGCTTTACACAAGTCTTCAAAAATACCACTGTATGGGAATTCAGAAGAAAATATCGAACGAAGTATCATCTCCATATCACTTTCAAACCATCTATTTTATTAAAAATTTGGAACAACGATTACTTTTTTCTGGCAGACAGTGGTCCACACAAGACTGCAAATCTCTGAAGTTGTTGCCATTTCCGTAACAGCCACCGTAGATGAATTCCTCACACCTCATCGAGCTCAAGTTAAAGGCATATCTTCTTAGATAACTCCTGCAAGGTCCTCCATCAGCCTCCATCCGGCATAATTTGGGCACTTCTGCAGAAAAGATAATTTCATCTTCTGTAAGGCTAACCCTTCATGCTTTGCATACAGGACAATACGGTAGTGCAGGCAAAACGGTATTACTTCAGTAGGCAAGTCCCAGTTTGTCCCATGTGCTTTTTACTGGAGGAATCCAATGCATTCATTAACGAGTAAGAGCAATATTAAATCACATTTAAAATACTAATAGATAAATTTCACACGTCATCTCTGGGTCAACTCACTCCGCATTGTCTGCCTGAAATTGACATCAGCAAGAAACCGCAACAAGCAGGAGAGTCATCAGTTGGACTCGGTCATCTTAAAGGTCTTTTCAACCTGAACAATTCCGTGATTCTAAGAGTCTATGATATACCGGGTGGGTGCAAAGCGTCCCGCAAAGCCAAGCAGCCTCCCGGTGTCCCCTCCAGCCCCCTGCCACTCCGGGGCCCTCTGGGGCACTGCCGGTCCCCAGACTCACTCTTGATGGTCCAGCAGCTCTTCTCGCAGTCGTCGAAGGTGAGGAAGTTGTTGGCGTTGCCGTAGCAGCCCCCGTAGGTGAACTCCTGGCAGCTCTGCGTGTGCCGGTCGTAGTACCAGCGCGGCACCAGGGCGCGGCAGGGCCCGTCGTCGGGGGGCAGCAGGCAGGCGCGCTGCTTCTCTGCGGAGACACCAACCACCGGGGCTGAGCCCACCGCGCCGGCGGCGGCCCCGGCCCCGCGGGGTGCCCCGAGGGCCCGCTCCTACCTGTGAGGGGGCGCTGGGCCAGCGCGGCGCAGGCCAGCGCCAGCGGCAGCAGCAGCGCGGGCAGCGGCAGGCGGCGGCCGGGG
>VYXF01010451.1:848853-910225 GCA_013397295.1 Polioptila caerulea
GTCTTTCAAGTCACATACTGCCTCTGTTTCTGCACCCGTCCTCATCGCAGACTGAATGATTGCCTCTTCTGCTGAGCCTGTCAGGTCAGGCTTGCCACCACCATGCTGGGTGATCCAGACAAGTGGGCAGCTCCTGGCTTCTGCAAGGCTCTCCTAGCATGTGTGGTGGGGACTGGAAGCACAGCACTGCCATCCAGCCAGCCAGTGCTGGAGGGCCTTCATAAATGCTGGAGGGGCAGCAGGACATGGTTTTGCCTACTGGATGCCACAGACATTCTCATCAGTGAGCTGCCATGGCAGAGGCTCAGCCTCTCCACAGCCTCTCTAGTAGGCAGCAGCTACAAGGAGCTGCCCTGCTTCTTTCACACGCCTATATTCTCCCTAGTTCTGTCCTGAATGTGTTTCCACACCTCAGTCTCCTTCCCTGTGCCCTTTCCCTACCCTTCTGGAGAGTATTACTGAGAAAGGATTGTCCATCAAACTTTATTTAGGGTTCTGGAAGAGTCTTGAGAGAGTCAAGGAGGCCTGTGACCTCCAAGCCCAGGAGTGAGAAGAAATGAGTAAGATATTCTGAGAAACTCGTTCAGGTGTGCTTGGGATACGTGTCTTGGGGGAACTCAGATGGAAATCAATATGTGGGAGATGGGCAGCTGCTCTTTGGACTTAGGACTTTTTTCTTCCACATGTTTTTCACAGGGTCATGAAAAGGATGTCTACTTTTAAATTGAACTTTTTCAGTTCAACCCCTTATCATCACGGAAAACCTTCCCCAGGCCCTCCTGGGGAGCAGCTGAGGAACAGGCTGCACATGTGGCCAGCCAGGAGCTCGCCAGTGGGGTCCTGGCTGCCTTGCACCCCTGGGGTGGGTTTTGGTGTCCAGGTTTGGTAGTACCCATTTGTGGCCCATGGGTTTGCCCACCTCAGCTTTGCCTTGCATCTTTCTGAAGTACTACCTTGGCCTCAGCACAGCGTTGCTACAATGCTGAGTTGTCTCACTGTGCAGTCATTGCTGCTTGTGGTTTTGATTAAAACTAAAGGACAAACGTTGTTTTGAAGGCTGTTAATTATTTACTTTATTTATTGCTGGTATGGAAAGCAAAGGAGTCTCTGGTCTATTACCTCCTTTTCAAGTCATTGTTGTACTAATGTCTTGGTATAACCACTTAAGAACTGTCATTAGTGGTTTGTTGTTTATTTATTTGCTTTTTACATTAAAGATTCTATTAACTGTGCCACCCTTGGTTATTATATTAATAGGGGTGAGTCCAATTGGTGTAACTTGATTTAAAGGGGAAAAAAATGCTGCCTCTATAACATAATATGGAACAGTTATGTCATAAAATCATAGAATCATACAATTATTTGGGTTGGATAGGACCTTAAAGATCATCTATTTCCTGTCCCCTGCCATGGGCAGTGATGCTGGTCACTAGATCTGGTTGCTCAAGGCCACTTTCAACCTGACCTTGAACACTTCCATTTGGGATGTGTTCAAGGGACAAGGCATCCACAACTTCTCTGGGCAACCTCTTCCAGTGTTTACCACCCTCTGAGTAAAGAATTTATTCCTAACATCTAATCTAATCCTGGCCCTACAGACTCCATTTAATCTTCTTAATACTAAATACCTTTTTCTTAGACATTTTCCTTTGCTTCTCTAGTAAATTAGTCTAATCTCAGCTAGGGTATAATTCTCAGGAAGCTTTAGTAAAAGTCTGTGTAATTTTTAAAGAAATCAGTTTATTGTTTCAAAAGTCATCATCTTGCTGGTAGTGTGCTGAAACTGTATTCTGTACAGTCTTATAAGGAGTACTTAGAAGAGGTATTGTGTGTAGAACTGGTATGGCCTTTAGTTTCAGAATTGCATGATAGAAGGTAAACATACTGGTGAATAATGAAAACGAATCTTTAATTGCTATAAAGGACATCTGTACATGCTCTCAGTACCCAAATTAATTCAAGTACAGTTTTTACTGTTGTAGCATGCATTTATTTTAGAATGCAAAATTAGATGGCAATTGCTAATGTTTCTGGGTAGTTGCTGGTACAATATCAGCACAAAATACTGAGCATCAGCATCATCTATTTTTGTTACCTTTCTCATTTAAATAATATACTGTGTTTCAGTGGAAAATAGAACTATGTCAGTGATTTGGGGGGATATTTTCATTGCTCTTTTCTGAAGGGAAATGAAAATTATCTGTTTCTAAAATAATCTGAATTTATGTCTCTGCCCCCTCTCCAACCCTGCCATGGCATTTCCCTAGTCCTGGGCAGGAAGCTACAGGTGCTGTTTTCACAAAACTTTGTCAAGATAATTTCTGATAAAAACACTTATTTTTCTTACCATCATTCAACATGAAGTGAATTTTTTGGCTTGATCCATTTCCAACTGGGCAAGTATCCAGAGTGTTTTTAATAATTCACAGCTGATAACAGCCCTGAGGCCATGTTTTGGAGACTCCCCAGGGAGCAGCATGAGCTCATGCTGGGATGCAGGCTAAACCAAGGCTGCCTCCAGAGCCTTTAAGTTTGCATCTTCAGTGCTTGGACAAAGTAGCCTGAGAAAAAAAACAGGTTTTCATACATGAGGCTTCCTGTGCCCTTGCTGACAGGAAAATAGCAGTTTTTGTTGTGGTTTACTGGTACTTCAGCAGGTAGGAAAGTTGCATGGCTCCTTAACTTTACATCCCAAATGCCACTGAGATTTGGCAAGCTAGGTCAGGTGGAAAGATTTCTTTTGTGGCTGGCAATATCTGTCAGATGGCATCTGTAGTATGCAGTGCTAAGTATTTCTACTGATAGAAGCTTTAGATCTTGTTATAGTTGGTATCCTAGTGATGGAAGTCTAAATGCTAGCACCCACGATTTCCATGGTTCTCAGGATAAAGCATGTATAAATAAGCAGACCAGCTGCTTGCATCCTGCTGAAACCTCGCTTCTGTATAATTGCCAAACACTGCATGGATACCTTACGGTTTAAGTTAAGGTGCTTACATAATTTGTCTCTGCAGTTCAAGTGTAAAATTTTTTTCTGGGGCCGCAAATGTGAGGAAATCACTAAAGCCAAGGGAAGGGACAAATCCGATGGTTAAGTACAAAGCATTATTTGATCTGTCTTCACAAAGTTTTAAGCAAATGTTAAATTTTGTGATCAGTCACTGCTGGCTTGACCCTTTAAAAATATCTCTCCTCTTTTCATTTGGATTTTCTGGAAAGGGATGACAATACCCAGTAATCAGTGCTGAAGCACCAGCCAGTTGAGCAGTACTGCAGTTCTCCAGCAATGTGGCTTATGTTTGTATGTGGCAGTACAAGGGAAGGTGCTCCCCCAGTCCCATTATGATTATAAAATAACATGAGCAATTTTTTGTAAGCAATTTGCAACTGAAGCATAAAAGCTTTTGACAGGACTTATTTAAATCTTTGCAAAAACACAGTGCATGGTCCAATAACTAAGAAACTGTGGCTATCAGTATCTGGACTGTGATATTTTTTAAATAAATTTTTAAAGCCATAAACAATTTACGGTTTGTGCAGTGAGGTTGTCTTTGGGGGTTTTATTGTTACATCATGCAAGGAAGATCTTGTTTAACTCAACGTGGCAAACCTCACCTGGTAATAGGTCAGTTCTGTTAAGAAATTTGAGTTTTACTCAAAGACACAGGAGAAAGACCGCAGAAATCATGGCTTAGACATTCAGAATCTGCTTAACTTAAAAGGCAGCTCTGTATGTAGGCTACAATACACTTGGCCCAGTACCAGCCACAAAAAAATAAAACTCTATGTTAGTATACTCACCACATATTTTTGCCAAGATCCAGCAAAACACTGGAATAACTTTTTGTATGCTCTTTCAGGTATTCCCCCATTTGGTGTTATCCAGTGAGCATTGCCAGATGCTATTACAGCCAAAAAGGTGTTTCACCACCTTCAACATCAAGGGTCTGCATCTCAGGATCTGAGCATATGGGATATGGCAATATAGAAGAGAAACGTGAGCTCTCCTAGATAGGGTTCTTCCAAGTATTTTTTTACTATTGATCATTAGGCCTGTGTTAAAAAAAATATAATAGATGGAGAGAGATAATAATTACTGAATGAGTTGAACATTCAGTATACAAACTTCTCATAATTTGGTGAGAGAAGTGGAAAATTGATTTTTCTGTTACCAGCATTCAAGTATGCCTATTTCCGTGGCCAACTGGAAGGCAGAAAGCAGCCATATATGGGCTGAAATTCTCCAAAGTATGTGCAATAAATAGATAGTTTGGAAGAAGGTTCCACAGGGTCTCAAGAACACAGCAGACTAGGAGGGAGAGAATTCTATTTCCAGCTCAAGAAATAGTTAGCACCACAGGACTTGTTTATTCAGTGGGGAAAGAAGACTAAGAGGAGTAAGTTCTTGAAATAACAAGTTCTCTCTTCATGAAACAGTGGAGGAGTAAAATCATGGTCACAGGTTAAAGGCATTACCTTTCTACTGAGAGCTGGTGTTTGTTTTGGTAGGTTTTAGTTTGGGAGGAGCATGTTTCCCATTTGGACCCCCTCGTGAGGCTGACCGAGGTGTGTGATGCCCTTCTGCATGGCAGAAGCAGCCTGTGCCAAGGCCTGGTTTGGCTGCAGAGGTGGGCAGAGCTGGGCACCATCCAGCTGCCTCATGATGAGCTGGTAGGCAGCAAGAACACGTCTACAGGCTGCCCACTGCACTCCTTTCCCATGGCCAAGGAAATCTGGGACTTTGTTTAGTGAAACATCCAGCTCTTGTGCCCTGGAACCTGAAAGTGTTGCTGAGTGGAGTGGCTGTACTCCAGATGGGTTTTGCTTGCAAAGGCTGGAAGGGAAAGCTGCAGCCTGAGCAGTGTAAGGACTGTAGTCAGGCAGCCTGGGACACTTTTGGAAGGTGTGCAGCATTAGCAGTGGCACAGTCAAGAGTTGCTCAGGGACTAGATTGGGGAATATTATAAATTCTGGAAGGAGATTATACTTTGCCAGTACACGTTCTGTCAGACAATACAGACTAGATGTAAATGCCCCGAACAGCACCAAATTCCTTGAGAGTGTTTCAGGCAAAGGGAAAGGAATCTCTTCTACTTGACTTTCTTGGTACTGTGTGTGGTCATCAAGAACAGATCAACCTGTTTCGCCAAGGTTCTTTTGAGGATAATCCATATTTCCCTTCCCGTCACCTTCTAGACACTGTACCCAAAAAGGTAAACAAGTAGTGGGGGAAAGAGCCATTTTCCTAGACCTTGGAGAGGCTTTAATTAACCCTAATGGCCTATTCTAGTAGTAATTGCTAAAAGAATTATTTACATTTACCCCATTACATTTGTAGTACATTATACATCTACATTAATAGTTGTGGGTGAGTGGAGAATAAGGATATCCAGCGGGAAGTAAGAAAATTAGTGGGCTTTCAATTTTTTCCCTGTATATTGTTTTTTCTTTTTCTTCTTGAATTACAGTTTTTAGGTGAAAGTAGGCAAAAGTTTTTGTGTAGGATGTCTCTGTTTACAACTTGTACATTTTGTTTTCAAAATCTAGATCATTGACAAGGAGATTAATCCCTTTGTGGACAAGTGGGAAGAGGAGGGACAGTTCCCAGCACATAAAGTGTTTAAAATCCTGGGACAGGCTGGATTCCTTGGTGTGGATAAGCCAACAGGTAGGCGAGTGTATAACTTCTTACTATTAATACTGATAGACTCAATACATTAATTCACTTTTGCCCCAGGTCAAAGCATGGTTTGGAATTCAATGCAAAGTTTACTTACATTCCTCAGTCATATACATGCTGGATACTTACTCTGCAAATACACAAAATAACATTGTTGAGTACTTAAGCTGATATTCTTCTAAATAAAATACAATAAAATAAAAATGTTAAAGCCTGTATGACTAAATTAAAATTAGGGAAATGAACATAACTTCAATATATAACTTCACTGTATAACTTTTCTTCTGGATCCAGATACACATGGAATAATCCAGATCTTTATTAAAGAAACCACAATTTGTAGGCATTGGAACTGTTTTAAGATCTGGCTTATTATACTTCCTGAACATGCAATCCCTCCATCATTTCAAAGGATGAGGATAGTGTGGCCTTTAGGCCATTAACCCCTAGGTTGTCTTTAAAATGCACTATTCCAGCCCACAGAAACCTGGGAAACCTGAACAGAACAGGAAGCTGATGACACAGAGAGCAAGTTTTTGTGTGTATGTTTATATATGTAGGTGACACAAAAAGTCCAGAGGAATAGGAAGTATTTCTGCTCTTCAACTCATACATACTCTGCTATCTTTTTTCTTTATGTGTGATATAGCATATACTTGTTTTCTTTTCGAGTGCTACTGTTTCATGTTCAAGCCAGAATTCTCGGTGATTTTTTTTACCCCCATTTTCCTACATTTGGAGCAGCTCAAAGTGACAGTGTTTGAACAGTTAACTGCAGATAATTTTCTATATGGAGCAGCTCACACAACCTTAGCTATGCCACAGATCATGATATTGCTAAGCCACAGGATTCTGTGCTACAAATAATGTCTTTTTATCACTTAATTTCAGAGAAAATATTCCCTCCTGACATGAACTCATATTCTTATATTAGAGTGTGGAAGGTTGTCCCACACCTGTTCAGCTGTGAGGTCTCAGAGAATTGTTGGGCTGTGATTGTCTGACAAATCCAATTAGGCCTGAGCTGGTATTTCTTTACAGAAATGCTGACAGTTCAAGATTATGCTTAAGATCTATTTAAAGGACAGATAGGATTACTGGGGGAGAGAGAAAGCCACTTCTACTTTCTGCTGTAATTGTTTGATAGGCAGATTTGAATTGCATCTCAGTGGGTCTCCTTTGCACTGCTGATATTCATGTTAGTTGTAATAATGGTGCATTGCATGGCTGACAGATTTCGGTTCTGCCTTCTTACATTCATCTCAGAGCATGCAGGATCTTCAGCTGGGGTAAGGAACCTCAATGCTGAAGGTGCTGCACATAAAACTTTACAGAGGTAGGAATTTTGTATAAGGCTCAAAAAATATCTGGACAAGAAATAACTGGAGTGAAGTCTGGTGAAGAAGGGACTCCTGGAGGTAAAGGTGGCACAGAAGCTTGCATGCACTGATTATATTTGTCAGACTCATGTTTAAGACTATTTTAACTTTGGCTTTAGTGTTTGTATGTAGCTGTTAATGTAATTCGTTTGACCTCTGCAGCTACATTTTATAAAAGGTATAAAAAATTGCTAAAATCCTCAGCAACCTGTGGTCCATCTCAGTTCAGTGTTGTTGGGTACAGAAAGTGCACCAACTCCTTGGAAGATGCTGTCTTTGCAGCATTCAGTTGTGCAGCAGAATATCACCAGATCCAGCTTTGCTCTGTAATGGTTTAATGCCACCCGGTACACCCTGGAAGTCCTGAAACTTTCTCCTGATGGTTAGTCAAAGTAAAGTGTGTAACAGCATAGTCTCAACTGCAGCCATCTTTGGCAAAGCCTGAAATTCTTTGTCTTCTACACTTCTACAAAGTGCTTAGGCTTGCTATATGATTAGTGTATACTGTAAAATAAAACAAATGGATCCACTTTTACACTCTGCTCAGCCACTTCTGTTATTTATTTGCTGTTTGCAGAGGAAGAGAAGTCTTCTAAGATTTGAAGAAGCCAAGAGCAGCTTTGGAGGGGTGTTGCAGGAGGCCTGAAGAAGGGAGGTTAAATTGATTTGAGAGCAATTGCAATGCAGAGTACTTGTGAGTTAACAGTCTGCTCTATTTTCTCTTTCACAAACCAAAATTATGTTGTGTCTCTTCAAATCCACATCATTACATTCTCTTTAAAGAGCACTGATTTTTTAAAAGTTAATTCACTTTAGTAATAATTGCAATTTTGAAATAAAAATTTTATTGATTTGGTTTTCCAAGATCATTCTGTCAAGTATGGAGGGCTTTTTTTTTCTGCAGAAATAATTTTGAAGCTTTCTGATTGGGCAGAAATGGGTCACAAATTTGTTTTGCTTGGATAGAAGGAAACATCTGTTGGATTTCATATTTGTTGAAAGTGGACTTTTTCCTGTGTAAACACCATTCCCTTTATGAACAATGGGAGTCAGGTTTTCAAAAGAACGTGCCTTACATGTGCCCCTTATCACTGGAAACTTTCTCTGTGTGGAGAACTGATGTGGGACACTATTGTAAGGCTCCATCAATTCCCACTGTATGCAGTTGCAGGCTACAAATTTGACAAAGCTTTTCCTGTGTATTTTTTCACAGTTGTTTACACAGTAGCTGGTTCTAGTGAATATTGGCTGTAGTTCAGAATGTTCATTGGAGGTCATGTAAACACTGTGGGCAAAGCTCAGACATTTACCCATAATTGGAGAATTTTTAAGATCATCAGTAGATTTAACTTACTGTCTGGTCAGTTCTCTGCCAGAGAAAGAGTCTTCTCTTTGAACCATTTCTCTGCTCTGTTTTTTTTTTTTTTTTTACATGACTGAAAAATAGTGCATTTGCTTGTTTTCCTTAGAAAAAGTTTGTGTTCTGTTACATTGCAAGATTCTTCCTACTGGTAAAATACAGAGTGGAAAGTGAATATCATTTATGCATAAAAAGTGTCTTTTTGCTCTATGCAGAATGTGTTTTACAGAATTACTTCATTCAGTATTTAGAAGAAAAAAACAACATCCCTATATACTTATTATTCTTCATTTATGTTCACTGTGTATTTCTCCATAAATGATAAAATTCTGAGTTATTGAGCTACTGCCAGTCCCCAAATTAAGGGCAGAAAATATTAGGGCAGGCAGCAGAAATATTTAACCAGTCTTGGTAGTTTGTCTGTTTTGCTAAGGGAAGTGGTCAAGACATATTCTTTGAAATGTTTTATGTGCGGATTAGATAGATACTGGATTAAAATCTGAGAGTATCTATGTGGTTATTTGTGCTCTTATGGTTTATGAATCCAAGCCTTGGCTGTTGCTAAATTTTAAAATGTGTTGCCAAAGACACAGGCTCAAAATGTACTGTGTGCCTGCATATGCCAATGTGGATGATTAAAAGTTGTTTTGTCAGCTGATGTAAAAGCACAGGAATCCTGTAAAGGATGGGAGAGAAAGGTTTGTGGGAGGGCAATGTCTGTTCTCCTGCATATATACAGGGAATTACAGTGAAACATGAGAGATAATGATGCCTGCTCTGGGTATTTCATTAGTGTTTACACTGGCAGCACCATGAGAATATCTAGTGGAATGTGTTAGCGTCTAGAAATAATTATGACAAGTTTGTCCAAATAGTAGACTTCATTTATTACTGTCAGAAACTTCACAGATAACTTAGAAAATATGTTCTTATATATTTCAGGAAAATTAGGTAACTGGTATGATTTGCACATGGATGAGAAAGTGTAGTTCTACACAGTCTGTCCCCTTCCCTTACTACTGGGACAAATGCCAGATTTGGGACTGGAGAAAGTAATAATCAGTACTTTCTTGTCACTTCAGACAGAGAAGCATCTAATAAAACAAAAATAATGATTCAAGTGATGGATTGCGCTGCAATTGGAAAATTAAATTATTTTCCTTCAGAAAGCCTGTTCTCACAGAGACAAGTCTCTCTGTGTTGAATGTGGGGAGGGAATATAGATCTATACAATCCTCTAAGGTTAATTCTGTTGTTTTCTTTACAAATATACATTTCTCTGGTAAAATGAGACCTTATGAAAGTTTGGGCATGAAGAGTCACTTGGAAAGAGTGTATGGGGTTATTTCTTCCCCTTTCTGTAATAATAAGCCTTGTTATTATATAATATGAGCATAGAAGGACATGGGAGGAGCAATAACTAGAAAGGGATTTAGTAGTTCAGGTGAAACAGGTTTGATGGTATCTAAGAAAGTAAATGGAAGACATTCAGGTATTTCTGTGGATAGAACTTTGAGGGATGTATTTGTCAGAAGGGAAATAATTTGCCCCAAACTATTTCTGTATGGCAGTAGTGGACTAGCTGCAGTGCTTGGTCTTAGTTTAGTAGATTTAAGTTTAGTCAGCTGATTTAACTGCTTGATCTTTTTCCCACTTACATAAGAGTGCAATAATAGTTAATAAATAATAGTTGCACTCTAAATGTTTGCAAGAGAAGCCTTTGGGACATGTTTTCAGACACCAATGAACCAGTAAATCTAAGCACTCTCAAGTGTTTACCAGCTATAATTTATACCTATTCTGCAATCAAGAAATAATTTTGATAGGTCTCCAAAAAACAGTAGACCAAATCAATCACTGCTTTATTTGAATCAATTTGATGACAAAATTTGTGATGTGAGGCAGGGGTTTGGAGACCCTGATCAGGGAAATATAAGATATTTCAGATGTTTATTGGACCTTCTAATTCAGTGTATTGGATTGAAATCTCAGGAAAACAGGGTTTTGTATGTGTATATACACCTGAGATGTCTTATTCCCTTATCCCCTGTTGTGAAATGCTGACTATTCAAGTCCTATCTAGTATCCTACAAGTGCATGGTGAAATTCACTTGAAAATTATAAGGGGGGGACTGTTTGCTACATTTCATAGATCATCGGGTATTTCTGATCAGACAGGGAAATGAGCACTGGATTTCATCTTCGGTTTTATCGTCAACTGTGCACATGACTTGGGAAATGGCTGTGCTTCTTTTCTTCATGGCTGGTCGGGAAATGCAGTAGTACCTCTGGGAATTGCTTGTTCAGCTATCAATAGAAGCCAGGAGAGGACTGACTTACTGAAGGACGCCCAGTCTTTGCAGAAGAGATAATCTTCCTTCAAAGATCTTGTTGATAGAGGGATCAGATTAGTTCCTAGGATTCTGCTTTTGTGCTTCATATAAGGCAAATCCTCACACTTGTGGCTTGTAATGCAGAACACAGCAGTACTTCATGCAGTTCAGGTGTGCTAAGAACAATATCTTAGTTGTCAGGCTTGGGAATTTCTGAAATCTGCTATGAGCACAGGTAGTTACAGGTTATGTCAAAATTATATTGAGAAGGCAATTTAAAATGTCTCTTTCCTGGAGAAAGTTAGAAACATCTAACTGGTAGTAAATGCTCATTTATGTATGTACAATTAATGCTTGAGCTCTTGACACACATTTCTCTCACAGTAGACCTGCCATGCCAAATTCACTTCTGTGTATCACAGGCTTTGCACAAGCTGTCAGACCCACGTGGTGTCTTGAATCTGACTAGGAGCATTTAGAATCTGTTTGCAGAGATGAGAGTGTTACAAGCAGCTGTTCCTGTTCTGCACCCGTTCTACTCTGGGTAGTGCAGGAGAGTCTGTCCTCTATTGTACTTGACTTTCCTCCAGTTTTGTAGAAAATTGTTGGGCTTGGATATTTTCAAAGAGATATATCTGCTAAAAATCTGACACTCTTGATTTTATGATTGTGAATAAAAGAAGAATGCACACTAAAGAGAACAGTTCAATACATTAAAGAAATATGAAATAATAGAACACCTGAAAAGAATACAGGGATTGAGACATTATGAAGTAAGACATACTGTTCAGGAAGTTTTTATTAGAGGAGTCTTGTTTGTTCTTTACTTCTGTAGATGAAATAGCAAACCTGCCTCTTGAAAAAGGTTGGCCAATGAATGAGCTTATACTAAAATAATCTGGGTATTACAGTTATGTGTAATTTACACATAGAAGTCTCTTCCCAGTCTCAAGATTCTTGACATCTGTCATATACATAAATGGCATAATTTAAAAGCTTTCTGAAAGTATAAATGCACCTCTTATGCTTACATGTCAGTACACAAATTGTGAGTTTGGGAAAATTATTTTTGTGAAGTGTAGGATTAATTCAGTTTTACCCACTCACTTTTGCATCAAGAACTGCTGCATGTGAAGGCAGATTTCTTCTGTGGGGCTGAAATGGGGAAGAATATTGTTAAACAGTCACTTTGATGTTGACATGGAAAATCTCTGAAAAGCTGTTGACTTGTCAACACTTGCAGATCCCGTTTTATAAATTTTGAATGACATCTGTCTTGAACAGGGGATTCTAAAAGATTGCAGTAAAAGTTTGTTGTTCCTAGTTGTGTTTCTATTCCCAGCATTTGAGCATGGTAAATTGGAGTCCAAGCTGTGCAAGCCTGAACATGTGTAGCCAAATGAGAAAAAATGAAAGGAAAAAAACCAAAACAGACAAGAAATGCATATAGTTTGTTTCTCCTCCTAACATTTCTAATCCCTGGTCACACAGTTCATGCAGAATCTTTTGCATCATTATTAATCTAATCCCTGAGGATCTTGCATAAGGCCTTAGTTCAGCTTCTGTAAGGAAATTCAGAGGTCCCCATAACAAAAAAAGTGCCTTTTTATCCAACTGAAAAACAGGTCATGTACCTGCTCATGGCAGGAGATCTGGCACTAGATGATCTTTATGGTGTTTTCCAGCCCAAACCATTCTATAATTCTGGAGAAAGGAGGACAGAAAAAGGCATGGAGCCAGTATTTGAGAATCTCTGTGTGACAGGCAACTTGCTTACAGGATAAGTAGTGCACACAACACTTAGTAGCTTCATATGCTGCAGTGTAACAAAAAGATGTCAGGGAAGGATAGTAACACAAGGAATTTACCTCCTTAGGGCTTATTATTTAAATAATGCTAGAGCTGGCCATTTTTGGTTCTCTTATTTGATGGACTGGAACAAGTGAGTTTGTAGGCAGAGATGCAGAGAACTGAAATGTGTGTTTTAATCTTGCTGTATTGTGAGGAATAGGTGTCATCATTTCACAACAAACCTGAAAGTTATCTATACCTCGTAAGTTGTCATGAGTCTTATGTTTATGCTGCTTTTAGGTCTACTTTGAATTAATTTCTTACTCTAATTTAGTAATGATATGCACATCAGAGAGTGCATGGTATCTTCTGCTAAGTGAAGTAGGAAGTGAGAAACTTGGTTTTATTCCAAAATAATTCTAAAGTCCATTAAACTGGTCTGAGGAGTATTTGAATCCTACACTCTGGTTTGTTAGCACAACCCTGTGAACTTCTTTTATAGGGTTTGTCTAAATAGTGCACTGTATTGTAGATTTGAGGTCCAAAAAATAAATCCATGTACCTTCAGCTTCTCAGTTGATTATTGAATTTAAAAAAAAAAATAATTATTTTTGAAGTGCTGAAGGATATTTTAAAACTTCAAAACTTGTTCATCAATCTGGATGATCTGACCAGTGCAAGACAAGTGCTTGACTCATTTGTAGGGAGGCAAATGGATATTTGGGGCGATCATAACTTGAATTGCATTATTTACTGTGTGTTTTGCAACTCTGAGGGATATGTAAATTGCCAAGTACCCTGAACCAGAGGCTCAGGTGCATGCAACCCTTCTTTCCAGGTGTAATATATATGCCACTATATATACGGAAAAGTAATTTTCTCTTCTGCATAGTACTTACTAAAGTAAATTTTACTTACTTACTAAAGTAAATATTATTTTATACATAATTTGTATATATAGAGAGAATGATTTTTTTATTCTTTTCATTCTCTTAAATCATAAAATCACATAATACCAGTTGGAAGGGACCTCAATGATCATCTGTTCCAATCTTCCTTGGCAAAAACATGGGCTAGACAAGATACTCAAGCGCTCTCTCCATCTGAATCTTAAAAGTATCCAGCACTGGGGAATTCACCACTTCTCTGGTGAGGGTATTCTAATAGCTGACTGCTCTCACATGAAAACTTTTCCTTTTGTGTATAATCAGAACCTCCCCAGGAGTTCCTTGTACCCGTTACCGCTTGTCTCCTTTGTGTGATTTCTTGTAAAAGGAAGTCTCCATATGTGATCATCTTTGTGGCTCTTCTCTGAACCCTCTCCAGCCTGCCCACATCTGTTTTGTGTAGCAGAAGCCAAAACTGAACACAGTATTCCAGGCATGGCCTGACAAGTGCTGAGTAAATTGTGAAAATGACTTAACAATCTTAGCTGGTGCTGGTTGTGCAGCCCAGCATCATTTTCTGTGCTGCAGCAGGACACCACTCACTCACTGAACTTGCCCACTAGGACCCCCAGGACTCTTTCCAGAGAGCTGTTCCCCAGCTGGGTAAATCCCAGCCCTGCTAGATAAGATGTTCTCTCTGCAGACTAGTATCAGCATGCTGGAAGTTCAGTGTGGTCGTCTTAATGGTTTTATTTTTCTGTCTCCTACATATTTTAAAAGAATGGTGCAGAGAGCATCTTGTCAGTGAAAACACACACAGCACGCAGGGCAAACTGGGTTGGTATCCACAGGGAATGGGTGCACAATGCAGTGTGAAAACAAAGAATGGGAAGGAGCAAAATCCTAAGGCTCTGTGAAACACCTTCACTGGTGGAAGGAGCACTGAGAAGGACTGGTGGGTTGCGTGGGCTAGGCAGAGTTTGTGGCAGTCTTGCTTCTGAAGTGTGGTGCCACACAAACTGGAAGAGCTGGTTTGGTTATTTTGCAGCTGACTTTGTTGACAGAAACATTGGGAGGAGAGGTGTCAGAAGTTTATTGGGGCAGAGGTTGGGGACCTGACACAGGATTTCAGAGGAAATGGGAGAGAAGCTGCAAGACAGGGTGAAGATTTGTTTAAAACTTTTATTCCGGATGTGTTTGGTTCCATGCTGTCACTTCAAAGTCATGATCATCTGGAGGAAATACAGCTTCACCCTGTTTCCAGAGGGAAGAAAAAAAAAAAAAAAACGTGTGTGTCAGTTTAAAAAAATTATGAAAAAGTTGAAATACAACTTTTAAAATTTTTTTTTTCCTTTTATCCACTCAAGAAACCATTTAAATATTTAAATACTTTACCTTATTTAAATACCTTAATTTTTTAAGGTTTTTTCAGTAACATAAAGGGGTTGGAGGCTTTTTTGAATGCAGAGACTTGTGAAAAGTGTCTGTTTAAGTATTTGAAGAGTGGATCAACTGTGAGAGACAAAGTGATAAGGAAAGTGTTCTTCCAATCACCAGAATTGTATATACACTGAAATTTAATTTATGTTTTCTGTTTTACAGAAAAAGTTTTGAAGTAAGACCTCAATATCAGCTTTTTTTCTGTTCTTTCTTTTCTTTTCTTTCGTTTCTTAAGCAGAGGCATGGGAGACCATTTGTGATAAACAAAGTACTTCTTGCAGGACATTGTATTTCCTGAAGAAAATGTTTGTTCTCTTTGTGCCTTTCCTGGGTGGCCTGGAATAGCTGATTTCTGTTATCTTTAGTGTAGTGGCTATAGTTTTCCATAAGACTACAAGCCCAGTCTGTGGTTTTGCCTGCCCTTGGAGATACCTTCAGTGCTGGGCAGCAGGAGCCAGGAACATGGCATGACTCTGGAGGAGGGCAGGAATTTCTTGCATGGGACCTTTGGGACACCATGAGCTGAGTACATGCACTTCCCTTGAGCCTGGCAGAAAATGGGCACCTGCCCAGAACCTCAGCCACTCACTTCACTTGTACACCTGAAAAGGGGAACAAAGACAGAATTAATGAAAATTTTCCTTGAATGTTTATCACAGGGGAAGGTATTTAAGTTTTTTGTGGCATCATTGAATGCTTTAAAATTCTTTGAAGGTGACTTGAGTCAGCATTTCTTCTCTTTCCGGCACTGTGTGTCAGAGGAAATGAATGGGCCTGTTCTCACCCTTGCTTTATTATTCAAGAACAGGGGTCTCTCGACAGAGCAGAAGATCAGTGAGAAATAAGCCTTCTAAAAGGAATTCTTTTTTTTTTTCCTTTTTACATTTTGTATAACCTGTGAAACTCATTCCACAGAAATCACAAAGAGCCAAGTTTACCAGGAATCCAGAGGATCTTAAATAAATGTGCAGATGGTGGCACTATCCACGGCAACTACAGGGAGAGTAATTGTATTTGTGATCATCAGCTGCTCACTTAGCAGGTGAATACACTATTTCACAGCTTCTTGTACTCTGTGATCTCATCATCTCCCCCCTGAACAGCACATCTAGGACTGCTCTGTGTGCTGGAGTCCAAGCCTGGCAAAAACATTCACAATACGTGTTTCAACTTGTTCAGAATCCTTCTGCAGCCCACGAAGGGAAGCCTTTAATTAGTCACAGAACCATAAAGTTTGGAAAAGACCTCTTAGATCATCAAGTCCAACCATTAACCCAGCACTGCCAAGTTAATTTTTGCACTTTTCTCTGTCTTTGTGTGTTGGAACAGTTGTAAACAAGTTTTTTACAGGTCATTACTATCCATATTTATTTTCTAAATCTTACCAGTTGCTTTCAGCCATCTCTATCTACTTGTGTTTCCAACTGAGCCTCATCTCTTTATTCTTGCTTTTTTTCCCTCTTGAGAGGATTTTGGTGAGTCCTTGTGTAACTTCCCTAACAACTTCTATTTGCTGCTTCTTCTATTTGAACTGACTCTGGAAGGACTGAAGGTAATAAAAATATTTTGCAAAAAAGTAACAAACATTTAGGTTTATGGAGGGGCAAATTATCTTTTATGATTAGATATTTTTGGTATTACTAAACACCTCAAGGTCCTGAAATCTGATAATATTGAGGCTTTTTAATCAGCGTAAATCACCAACTGTGGATTTATTCTTCAAAGCAAGTGCCATTTAAGAGAAATTTAAACAGATAGATTTTGCATTGTGTGGAAAGCTTATGAAAGATTAAATTGCATTTTTTCCTTAAGCTAGTAACATAGTGTGATTCTTCTACATGTTTTTTTGTTTGTTTGGTTTTGCTCAATAATTTATTTTTTTTAAGATAAATAGATTATCTTACTCGTTCAGCATTTTAATGGAGTTTTGCTTTCCAAGTTTGTCTTCTCATAGCTGAGCAGTTCAGGCTGAATCAACGGGTATCATGGAATTCCATGTTTATAGACTGAAGAAAAAAGCCTCTGAATCCATTTTACTGGCTTTTTGGGCTTTGATTCTTTACTTGTTTTAGGTAGAAGAATAAGGGGGGCTTCCTCCCCCCACTTTATTTTTCCCCAGAGTGATAGCATGGGAGCAATTTGCTCCTCTGTAGCTGGTATAAAGGAGCTGTTAGTTGAGTTTATCACTCAAAGCTGGTCAGGAAATTCTTTCCAGTGTGTCCAGATGCTTCCTGTGCACAAAGCTGCTGTCATACTTGGCACATGATAAAAAAAAAATAAAAAATCACACTGAGGCTGCTTTTTATTTTGCCTTTAACCATGTCCTTTGGCACCACGGAGGGAGGACAGTTTTGCTGGTTGCATGGTGACACTGTGCTTGGAAGAACAAAAAGGAGCCATGTAAAATTTTTGTTAATTTATTTGTTTTTAAAGTCTTACACTAGTTCATATTCTACCCATGTCAGTTTCTGCATTGTTAAAATTAAATTAGTTATGGCAGCTGATACTTGTAGCAGTGCCGCATTTCAGAGGAGGAGACTTTGGTATCTCTGCCTTCTGAGGGGTATTTGAGCTGATCACAATGCATCCTCTGACCTCTTTGTGGATTGTGTTCTTTTACATGCTTCTACACAGGAAAAGTTGTGTAAGCTGTACCTTCTGGTTGTTCCTGTAAAACCTGTGGGCTGCTGGACCTGTAAAGGAAACAATTATGCACTTGCTACCTGTGGACAGGTCTCACCTGCACTCCCTGGCACCACACTAATGAGATGCCGAGATGAACTCAATTCTCTCAAGAATAAAGGCAGTTTCCTACCTTTTCTCCCTGTGTCCTTACAACACAATGTTGGGAATCCCATCCCTATCTCTGCCTATGTTGAAACCGTGTGTCATCAGATCCCATAGCCCCAGAGGAGATCCACATCCCAGAAGAGGATGTGGCTCCCTCTCCTACCAGGAGGAAACAAACACCAGGAGGAAAATTCTTTACATACAACTCATTTTGACGAGAAAAGTGCTGCTCCTTCCAGCAGAACTCTATAACTAGTTTCTAGATACTAATTTCACTTTATTCCAATTTTGCATTTATTTCTTGCTACTGAGAATCCAATTTTTTCTCTCCTATAAGATAGATGAGTATTTTGGACTTCGAAAAGTTTGCTTCATCATCAACTTAGAGTGACCAGCAGATTTTTAATGCACAGGAAAGATGCACATGCTATAAGTTCTGCTGGATGGTACATTGAAAACTGAGGGAACCCTCAGTTTTGGAGCTGCCCACTGAACTGCTTCTGACAAACTGACTGTGCAACAACTGGCCTGGCCTGTAATGTCACTGAATTGTGTAACACAGACGCAGCTCCAGGGATTTCAGAATATCACCTCTTTGACATGGATCAGAATCTGGCCACTGCACAGATTCTGTGGTGCTGCCTACTAAATAAAGGAAGGGAGGGAAAATACCCATTTTCTGTTAGGAAATTAGAAAAACAATGGAAGATAATGAATGGGACTTTCTCTTAAGATATTTTTCAAGCATTTCAGTTCAGTGTCTGAGACGTAAAACAGGTAAATGCAGAGGATTAGAAAATTCTTCTAATTTTGATCTTGCTAAATGTTTAACAGGTTTTAATTGCTCCCAGGTTTCAGACAATGGATTTCGAAACAATCTAAGATGCAAAAACAAAAATTATGAGATTATAGAAGATTTTTACCATTGCAGCAACCACTCTCTAGATCTATAGCATAGTGTGACTTCTGCAAGGACAAATGCATGGCAAAGTAGGGAGGGTGGAGAGGGGGGACACATGCTGTGTTGTACCTTGTGCCTGCATGAGGGGCACTCAGGAGGCATCCTTAGGTCTTCTGTTGGTTTCAAGCTGTCTGGGAGTCATGCTGAGTTATGTGGATAGGCTGTCCAGCATGGCTTTAAAACATTCTGCCTGGGTTTGGGCAGATCTGCGTTTGTGGTGTGCACAGTCTTCCACTGATGGATTTAGCCAGGAGAAAATGAACAGAGAGTGGGTATGTGGACATGGCCATAGATCTGGGCCTGCTCCCTCTCCTACCACTCCAGTGAGTACTGTAATTAGCTTGTCTGTGATGAAAGGTGGAAAAAACCACCAGCAGAGACTTTCCATGTCCTGATGAGAGATGAAGCAGCACATGTGAAGGGTGTGAAGGGTGTGAAGGGTGGTGATCTCTCACAGTGGCTACCATCACCTCCTTTCCCATCATTTGAATGAAGCACTAGTAGTGCTTGAAAGAAAAAATAGTTGATATTTTGACATAATTTTCCCTTTGTTTCACTATTTTATTTATTCAATGGGTACTTGTGAGCTGTATTCTGTAAATGCCTCCACATGCTGAATGATCTAATTTTCCATGTGGGAGTACAGAATAAACTTTGGAACACAAATGATTGCATGGAAAGGTGGCATTAATTATACAAAAATACCATAGGAAGGTAGATTATTATACAGAACATTCTTTTTAACATTATGAAACAGTTTTTAATTTAATACTGTTTGAACTGATAACACTCACAAATAATCACAAACATGTGGAGTTTAATTTCTTGTAAGTCAGTATCTTTAAAGGTAGCTGTTGAAGCGTACTAAGTTTGGGGGGAAAGAAAATTTAAATATAAGTTCTGCTGAATAATAATAAAGGGATTAATTGAAATGATTGATTTCTGGTCATAACAGATCTTGATGAGAAAAGATGAAATTGAACAATACCCAAGTTCTTCTCTGAGTCCCAAATATCCATGAGCTGTAAAATATGAGAGCAACCTTGCAGAGAACAACTCTGCAGTTGGGGGTACTGCTGGATGAAAAGTTAGACATGACCTGGCAAGCCCAGAAGGCCAAAAGTATCCTGGGCTGCATAGAAAGCAGTGTGGCCAGCAGGTCAAGGCAGGTGATTGTCCCCCTCTCCTCTGCCCTCGTGAGACCCCACCTGGGGTGCTGCATCCAGCTCCAGGACCCTCAGCACAGGAAAGATTTGAGCCTGTTGGAGTGAGTCCAGAGGAGGGTCATAAAGATGGCCAGAAGGACAGAGCACCTCTCCTGTGAGGCAAGGCTGAGAGGGATGGTGTTGTTCAGCCTGGAGAAGAGAAGACTCCAGAGAGACTCGTTGCAGTCTTTCAGTACCTTATGGGAGCTTATAAGAAAGGTGGGGACAAGCTCTTTAGCAAGGCCTGTAGTGACAGTACAGGGAGTAATGGTTTTAAATTAAAAGAGAGTAGGTTCAGATTAGATGCAAGGAAAAGATCTCTTACAATCAAGGTGCTGAAGCTCTGGAACAGGTTGCTTGGAGAGGTGTGGGTGTCCCTTCCACGGAAACGTTCAGGGTCAGGTTAGACAGAGGTCTGGTCTAGTTGAAGGAGTCCATCCTCAGCACAGGAGGGGATGAACTAGATGGCATTTAAAGGTCAAGACAAAACATTCTATGATTCTACATAGTTAATTTCACAGGCATGCAAATGTAAACAAAAGCTTGCAAAGAAAAGGATTGTCATTTATTTGATGTATTGTTTAAAAACAAAGAAGAAAATTAGGCAGCAAATAAGAGGAAAAATCAAAACATAACATGGGCACTGATTTGTCTGTGGCTAAAGTTGTGAAATGTGAAATAGACAGTGATGAGGTAAGACTTGTGTTTTGCAATTATTCTTGGCTTTAGAGGTGAACAAGCCCTTACATGTTTCCTTTTTATCTCTAATTATGCCAGCTTATTTTAAAAGGAAAAAAATAAAAAAAACCTTCTCCAAGAGCCACACTTACAGGGTTATTATAGTGAGATGAAAACCCTCACATGGTCATAATTCTCTTTACTTCTATCTGGAGGCCACCAGTGTAACCAGGGCCATGATACTGGGTGGATGGTGGGTGCCCACCTGGAGCCAGGCTTCACAGCTGGGAGCTGAAATGCAGATATGGCAGTCTGGAGCAGAAAATGAACCCTAAATTTGGGAGTCTAGGTAGCTGTGATGAATGAAGGAGATAGGAGATTTCTGATCAGGATGGTTTATGTTTGCTCTTGGAAAATCTTGAGGGAGTTACTGTAGTCCAAGGCTTGAAACATTCCAACAGATGAACCTTGTGGAGAAGTGGTTACCTCCAGCATCTCCCCACATCCCTGCTCAGCTTTCAACCACCCTTCCCACTCTTGTCTGTGACTTTTTTGAGTCAAGGTTGTTTGTCTTTTTGTTATAAGAGTGGTAAATTTCAGGGGAAAAAAAGGGGGAAGTTTAAAAAATATAGAAAGAAATGTAGGAAATGTTCTTGCTGTTCAGGTATCAGGCTGTGAAACAGCTTGGCAAGGGTGGTTTTATTTCAGCTGACTCTGGAGAATCTGAAGAATGACATAAATGCATTTTTAATGGTCAGCTGCTATTTTAATAATAAGTAACAAATTGCAACCAATCAGGGCATCATTTGGAGTGAAAAATATCTCAATTATATGAAGTCATTCTAGAGCACAGGGCCAGAGGAAAATATCCACGTTCAACACAGGCCTTGAACTCACTATGTTTGTGAAACTGGTCAGTAAAAAGCACCATCAAAACACTGCTCTTCTTTTTTGTGTGTGAGATGTTTGTCATCTGCGAACGATGAAACTGGAGGGATTATCGTCAAGACTGTTTTTAAGTTGATCCTCTGTTAAAACCGTATGTCAACATGTATCTTCTTCCTGCAACAGCATTTTCAACACTCAGGCTGCTGGCTGAACTCGGATAATTGAATGCAGCGTCCCTGCTGCTTTCCTGTGGGGCAAATACCACCTTTCTTAAAATAACCTCTGTGCAATAAAAGGGCTGAGCGCTAGTTATTGGGTTTGGGCTCTGTTGAACATCAGTGAGAATCGGGGACATCTTTGCCATTTTAGTTTTTTGAAAACAGAGATTGTAATGAGAGAGAGGAAATGATGTGATAAATATGCTTCCTCATTGCTTGCCTCCTTAGAACGTCTTTCCTTGTTGGTTTCTAACAAAGCCTGCAAGCTACCGGGACCCGTGTGACCAGATCAGTCAGTCTGTCCTGGGTGTGTCTCTGCTGCAGACCTCCCCTGTCTCCCAGAAGGATTACACTGTTGCAAGGGAGTGATGAGACAGGCGGCAAGTGCTGCTGGCAGTGATTTTAAAGGCAGCGTCCTCGCTGACTTTAGTAAGTCCTGGATTAAAGGGCAGGAGATGTCTATTGCAACTTCTCTGTAGCCAAGGGAAGCTCTCTGAGCCACTCACAGAGATGTCACTCAGGGGATGGGCAGATGTCACCATGCCCTCTTTCTTGTCCAGAACAGAACAGTTTTTAAAGTTTGGGCAGAGGGATACCTGTGATGAAATAACACCAATGCTGTCTGGTTGCAGCAGTGGTCTTTGGAAGCAAAGTGGGAGGGGGCATTGAAAGCTGTTTTCACAAAGCCGTGCCTCAAGTTGATTCGGTTTCCTAAAAAAACTCTTACTTTTTTAAGTGCTCAGTTTCCATTAATACTTTGGGATATTATGAATCTTAGCCAGATGAAGTCCCAAAGATAACCAGTTCCTGAGTGTCTGAGGAAGTCCTTAATTGGCGAGAGGAGAGACACAAGAATGTGTGCCACCAAGAAAAGAAATGTGGTGTGAGCTGAAGCTGTCCACTCCCTTGGCCCGCTGGGGTGGCTGCATTTGGAGCTGCTTACCCCATACACCCCAGCCTTTATCCTGGCTGCAACCTGAGGGCCTGGAGTGGGGAGCTGGTGGTGCAAAGCCTGAGCACAGAATGTGGAGAGCAGAGCACCTGGAGCTCAGACAGGATTTCCTTCTATATGCTGGCAAAAAATACCACAACCTAATTATTTTTTTGTTTGCTGGGTCACCAGGCAGAGTAGTGATCATCACTGATACCATAAATATTTATAGAAAAAAATTCCATTCCATCTTCCACTTTCACTGAGTTATTTATCCTCACTGTTTCTCTGTCTGTTGGCAGGTTACCCACCTGATTCATTTTTCATCACTCTGCACTTGTATGCTTATGTAATGTTGCATATATTCAGGGATCTGTGAGAAGAATTACTATGCTGTTTTTGCAGGAGTGCTTTTTTACTATACATTTTGCATGATGGTAATAGAGAGTTTTGCTTTGAGATGGTGCATTATTATTATTGACTGTATTTTTGTCTTTTGGATATATTATCAAAATGCTCTCTGGTTTGGTTTTCCAAGAAAATCTTTATAAATCCATTTTCAGTAGCCGTGCTTTGCATATTCATGCATTTATACATATTTTACACAGTCTTAATATGCTGAAGAAAAATCAGGGGTCAAGCAGAAGCTCACAGATCAAATTAATGAGTTCTAGTAAAAGCCCTTAAATCCTTCGTGCATTGGGAGTGGGACATAGAGACACCTCTCCTGATGCTTATTTTCACTTACTCCTTCAATATTTAATTAGCATGGCTTACTCACTGTAATTCTCAGTGAGTTTTTAAAATATTTAATTTGAAACTAATTAGACCAATTCCCTGACTATTAATTACCCAAACCTGCAGATGTAGGCATGGTAGGAGATCAGTCCGTGTGAAGACACGGGGTGCAGTTTTATATCAAGGCTGAGTCTCAGGTGTGGCTGAACAGACTTAGGCAAATCTCTCCAGCTTTCTCTGCACCCCTTTTGTCTTTTGAAAAAGGGAAGAGGGGAGTGGCACAACAACCAACCTCAATGTTGTGCTTGGCATTTGTCCTGCAAGGAGAACCAGGTCAGCCCCAAGCAGTGGTGTCCAGTCAGGGTGTCTGAAACATGAGTCGGAGTGGCAAGCCGTGCTGCTGGTGCAGAGATGTGCATACCTTGTGTGTGTCTTATGGTATATGTGTTGGTGTGGGCATATGCACATCGTGACACATCAGAGTCACAGAATGCCTCAAGTCAGAGGGGATCCACAAGCATCATATGGTTCAGCTCCCTGCCCCTCTCAGGACTATTTAAAACTAAACCATATGATGAAGAGCATCGTCCAGACATATGTGTTTTCCAGTCTTTAAATTAATGAACTATTTTTATTTTGCCATAATTTTAAAGGGTCAAATAATTGTATTGCTTGTTGTATTTTTCTGGGGCTCTTTCCTGTCTGTGTTTGCAGAAATGGGAGTCTGTGCAGGAGGTCTCGTTTTTCAGAGGTTCAATGTCCTGAAGTAGACATACTGCTAGTTGGAGATGCTCATTTGTTAATCAGCAAGCAAAGTTTCAGTGAAGCATTACAAACTCTTAAGTTTTCCATTCCTGCTTCTGGGCAGATGGGCATTACTGTAAGCTTGCAATAAATGTGTCATACTGAAATTTGTAAACTTGCCAGTTTGATTGAAGTGAGGAAGCTTACTCATGCTTTGTAACTCTTGTGGTTTTGTGTAAATATTTCTTAAGCAGTTTCAAGGAATGTACACCTGAGTCTCTTTGTTACTTCAGTAAGGACACAGAGGTTTAGATCTCACTCTTAGAAGAATAAAAAGGAAAATTATGCTTCTTTTTTATATATTTTCCAAAACAATGCTGTCCATTTTTCCTGCTGGTACCTTGGTACTCACCTGAGACTTTAGTCTTGTGTCTTGCTGGAGTGGTTGGATGTGATTTGCAGGCATGGAAGCATTGCTGCAGTGTGCTGTGCAAATCCTACCCAGCCAGTTGTTTTCCCACAGACCTGCAACCCTGCCAGGCCACAAAAGATGTGGATGGCAGAGCAGAGAGCCTGTCTGAGAAACCACCATGCAGCTGTGTGGTCTGGTCATGCAGCAAAGTGGGAATTAGGCTTTTCTGTCCATCATTTGTTCAAGTGGTAGCATGAACCCCCCTTCTGCCTGATTAAGGTCAGTTGAGCAGTAACTGATAGGAACATACTAGCAAGATTTATTTCTGTGTGCTTACAACTGTTCCTGATGCAGTGGCAATAGGTATTCCAAATGAGTTGCTGCAGGTGCCCTGCATTTTAGAGACCTTCAGCTGCTGTAAATTGCAGTCATGCACTGTGACTTTCAGTGTTTGCTCTTAACCCTGACATCAAAACTGTGCCTGTGCTTGTCTCCCAGCCTCCCTTTGCAGGAGGCAATGAAAGAAGCAGTGCTGTCCCCTGAACTCATGGGAGATAAATGTACCTATTTTCATGAGAAATCAGGTGAGGAGGTGCAGACTGAATGATTGAGTCTGTAGTAATAAAGGTGACTGCAGTTTCTGACACCCTTCATATTTGGATGACAGTAAGATGACTTACTTGGGGTAAAATTGGGTCTCCGTGCACTTGGTTGCTCTAAATCCCAAGTAGCAGTTGACAATATTCTTAAGTAAGGGGTCTTTCAGTCTGTTATCTATAGTTAATGCAGTATACATTATTGCCCAGGAAAGCTGGGGTTAATTTCTTTAAAAGTATAGAAACAACAGAGCTCTTTTCCTGGCATATGCCATGTCTAGTGGCAGTAATAATAATTAAAAAAAAGAAGTTTTAATTTTTAGCTCACCTTAATTTCCTATGATTCTTTTATTTTTTCTAAATGCAAAATACTGAAAAATTAACATTTTACACGCTGGTAGAGACAAGTAATGTATTTTATCTAGTTTAATTTGGTCTGTGATCTTATTTTTCTTACCCATGGTTCATCAGCTAGAAAGACATTTTTGAGAGGTCCTCTTGTTTGATTGTTGCAATAACTTCATGGTGGTACTGGAGTGCTTCTGCCAGTAAAAGACTCAAGTTCAGTAAGTAGCACTGAACCAAGTTCTGCTGTCAGAATTTTGCAGTTATCCTTTGTGTTTGAGCAGAATTTGATCCCATTCTTTATTAAAAAAAAAATAAATTTCTTTTTTCTCTTTGATACAAGGCTGCTTTTCTTTCTGCATCTGTTTACCACTTTTGTTGCAGAGGTCATCACTGTAATTATCAGTGAAAGTTCAAAAAAGAGGGAAGCAATCTTTTATGTGTTTCAGAGAATTTTCATCTGCAACTCTTACGATAAAAACTAAATTAACTGCATATTTTACTAACACTGAGGACAGATTTGGAATGGAAGCTATTAGCTGGGCATGTCTTGGCTTGAAAGTTTTTGGCAAACTAATGAGGTCAAGGAAGAAATTAAGAAAGCTCAAAGGACTGATCTGTAGGAACAATTTAAGAGCTCTCTAGTTGAGCTAAGGAGTGATTAGAGTCATGTGATTACAGTGTTTCTGGCATAAACAAGGAAATGAGGACCTGTTTAGGACAGTGGAAGAAAATGAGAAATATAGGCTGAAAAACTGCCAGCAAATGAAATGATGAGATTTTCACTTTTCATCAAAAGTTGGAAACCTTACTGGTGAAGACATACTGGTTGTATTGATGGAGAAGATATGCAGCTGGGACTCAGTCTTCTGGGACCTTCTGTAGGGATACTTGGCTTTCTTTCTCATGTCCTCAAGTCTTTAATCATCATTAGGAGCATCTTTGTAGATAAGACAGATATAAATAAGTCTCTTTTCAGTGAACACTACAAGAGTATGAATAATGAAAAAAAAAATCAGGTTGGTTTTGCTAATAGGAAGTTTGTCTTCAGAATCTCCATACATTTGTTCAGAAAAAGTGTTTATTAAAAAATTTCAAGCCCATTTATGAGTTAGTTGTCTGTTATGACCAGGCAAAAAGACCTTTCCTGACTGCAAATTATTGCTATACACATTTCAATCACATATTTATTTATTTTATAAAAATGTTTTTTCTTTTTCTGTGTAAAATAAACCTGGATTATGTCATCATTGAAAGCAGTGAATAATGTTCAGTCATTTATCACTCTAATGAGAAAATAATCTCAACTGTAAACACAAAAAGACAAGTAAGAAAACCATCAGTCTTCTGTTCTTGTGCTGCTCCCTCCAAACAGCTTGTTAAGTCACATTGAAGTTAGGGAGTGTATGCCATGTAAAGACTTCTAAAGCAAATTTCAGGTGACAAACCACCAAAATTGGTGTGATTTTGTTCATGTCTTTTGTTATTCAATCATGTAAAAGAGCCAGATAGAGAATTAAACAGACAAATATGAAACTTCTATATAGAGTTTGGGTATGGGACAGGAAGTTTTTCATACACATCTAGTGTGGTTTTGCATTATTCAGACAGCCCTGTTGGGATTGGTGACACTCATTAAAGAGTGGCCATTAGAATTAGAAAAAAGGGAGCTTTAAAGTGCACACTTCCGTTCCACAAAGATTCTTAAAGACCTGGTATAAATTTTACAGATTGATTTTAAAAAGCATTAAAGATTTTAATGAGAAATTATTATTTCTAATAATTAAAAGTGGGGACCCACTGTGTTGTGCAGGGAGACAGCATAACCAGTGAAGTACACTGTGGTTTAATTTAAAGAAATCTGCCACTTTTTAATACTGGTTATTTCGTAACTCTTCTGTTGCTTCAGGCAGTTGTGATTGTGTGGCTGAGGGATGGGGAAACAAACATCCAGAGACAGATTATGCTCAGGCTGGAATAACATCAGAGCTGCTGGGAGCACCACAGTGTGACGGTCATGGCTGCTCCAGGAGTCAGGAATTCTTCTTCTGCTGATTTCTGCTTGCAGGTGGGGCAGTGGTTCACTCCTAGGTTTGCACTTGAATTAGTCTGTTATCTTCAAACCAGTCCTCACAGTGGGATAAGGAAAATGAGAGTCCCAGCTGGTAAAAGTCCCAAACCTTTACCTTTACCTGTTTGGAGCTGCAGTCTCTGTAGAACTGTGAGCCCTCACCCAGTTGCTACGTTTGTTCTTTACATGCCCATTTCCATGGAGGCCACTCTTATACCAGACAAGATTATGGGATGGCAATAAAAAAACCTTAGTCTGTTAAAGCTGAGTTCCTCTGAGTGATGGAGCTGGGTTGTTTCTCCAGTCTCTACCTGCCTCTGATGAAGCTTTCTCTTACTGTTTGCTTTTTCCAGGAGGAATCTCCCGTTAAAGCACATACCAAATTGGTTGTGAGGATTCGTATTTCCTTCCACCCCTTCCTTCATTGCATTAAGTTTAAAAATAAAATACTTTTATTTTTAAACTTCCTCCTCCTTTGTTTTTTGCAATGGTGAGCATCACTCTCCCCAGATGTCTGCCTTCCTTTCCATGTACTTCCCTGAAATTGTTCCTCTGTTGTGTTCCTTGTTAATTAATTATACTATTCTCAGCTTCAGAGGTTCTTTTTTTCTCCTTTGGCTTCTTTGAGACTGTGATAAAATCCCATAACTTGTGTACCAAGAGACTTACTCGTTATACTTGTGTTAGTTATCTTGCAGCATGTATTCTGTCACAGAGACCAAAAACATCACAATAGTAATTCCAGGCAATGGACTATTGCTAAATTACTTTGTCCTTCCATGCCATCCTCCTCCATGTCTTTTACTAGTTTTGTAAACCCTGCCGTCATCATTAAGGGGAAAAAAATTTCTTCTTTTCAGTAAGTAGTAAGGCATTTTAAAAGAAAGTTCATAGTAAAATACCAGGGCTTTATTGCCTAACTAGCCATTTATTTTGAAGACATATAAAATGCTTCTGTGCTTATGCAAGGAGATAAGAAAATGAAGGTAGATGAATGTGTAAATGAAAGCTAAGAAGTTTGGCCTCTCTCTTCCTTTGCAGGAAAGACCTGATAGAAGGTAATGCCTTGTATCCTTGAGTGAAATTTGACCATCAAGAGATGAGGAGGCAGCAAGGCAGTGTGGGGAGCTGAGGGCTTTTTGCTTAGCAATTGGCAGAACACAGCAGTTGAGAAACTTAGCTAGAGGTCAGATTAAAAAAAAAATAAAGTGAGCCAACAGGGAAACATTAAGAATAATTAAATTCCAGTATGATTAGTTTTTATATAACCTTGTTGCAGCACATTCTCCATTGCTGGCAGGCTAAACAAAGAGGTCTCCTGATCCAGCTGTAAAATCTGTATGAATTTGGTTTGGATTCTTCCATCTTTTCTGTGTTTATAATCAACAAAAAAATCAGATCAATAATGCACACTCATCTGGCTAAGATATTCCAAAAACATCCTGAATGTGGGATAAAGAAGATAAATCCTCATTAGCATAAGAAACAGGACTGAGTGCAGCACAGTGCCCAAAGCTGCATTTATACTGATAAAGACTTTTCATTGAGGAAGAAATTAGGGAGCAGTTTTACCCCAGGTTAGAATGGAAAACACAAACCAAAGAATACTATTTGTCTGAAAACAAATCTTAGCTCTGGAAAGTTGGCATGGAAAGATACACTGAGAGAAGGAAAAGAAACAAAAGTCATATCAAGGTTTATTGTTTGATTACACAAGGATTTTTGTCTTCTAATAAGAGTAACCAGTTTCTTATATTTCTTCATTCAAACACAGTAAAACTTGGTAGTTCTTCTTTTTTGCCTAAAGTTTTAGCCTAAAGTTTTCTGGAAGCTGACAGGCTGCACACATATTTTCAACTGCAGGTCAAGATCAAATAGAATTCAAACAGCACTAACCACTCCAACACAAAGTCAGGAGCAAGCCAAATCTCACAGAGTGAATTGCAATTAAATTGCAAGTGGAAGACATTTTCCAGTGGTAAAACATAAGCATGAGTGACCTCAGTCTGCAGCAGCAGAGCTTCCAAACAGCAATTTCCCTAAAATGGTAAAAGGTTGGGGTTTTTTTTGTGTTTTTTTTTTTTTTTTTTTTGGTTTCTTTCCATGGCAATACTTCTAACATGTAAGAAAAATCTATGCAACAGGAATATGTATTGTCTTTCATGTAAACCTCCTTGAAATGCAGAGAATAGTGACACGGTTTGGTTTGAAAATGTAATTGCTAAGGTCTGCCTTTTAGTATGCTATTTAGGTGAATTTGTATTTGCTGCATCTTTCATGTCTTGATTTAGTTAATTGCTCTCAGTCCATACTTTACCAGTGCTACTGATTTAGAAAACAGCATTAATTTCCAAAATTTAGAAAACAGGATTAGCCACAAAGTGAGATGGATTTCAAACAAGAAAGAATTCTTTATTGATGCTTGGTGGTGTAAGAAAAACAGAAGCTCAGTCATTACAATTATACCATGTTTGCATAAATGAGGGCAAAATAATTAAACTCTTTCTTTCCTTTGCTCCTGCGATGGAGTTTTTTTGAGATAGAAGATATGCATTAATTCATGTTTTACTTGTTTTATGTCCCCTGACTTGAAGTGATGAGGCTGTATCTTAGAAGATGCTGTTATCTTTTCTAGACAGAAAAAACTTCTCTCACTTCCACTTCCTTTTTTATTTTTGTTTTTGTTTTGGTTGGTTGGTTGGTTTGGTTTGGTTTTTTAATGGAAAGAGAATTCCAACTTTACAAGTGAGGAATTGTTACATTTAAGTTTTCATTGTTTCAATGATGTATAGCATGGTCTTAAACCTTTTTGCTGATTTAGAGTGTTCAGTATTCAATGAACAATGCGTTTGTCCTTTTCTCAACTATTTTAAACATAGGGTGAGAGTTGAGCATAAATTGTTGTCTTTGGTGTGGGCTTTGTCATTCTTTATGATCCTATATAATGATGTAGTTGGGAAAAAGGAGACACAGTCACTGCTGCTTTGCTCACTGTTAATTTGCTCTTGCCAGAATCACTCAGTTTGGGACTTCCTGATGCTGAGAGATGCTATGCACTGGATTAATCATAATGAATTAGCAAATAGTTGTAGTTCTTAAGGAGGAAGAGGATTATAATAGTGCAGTGCTGAAAGGATGTGCACTATGTTCAGCATCATGAAGCTTATAAGTTGCAATACATTTATTATAATTTTGTCTGAGACATTGCAGGAGCTTCAGAATGGGTCACATTACAGATGCTTATATATCCCTTTGTTTCTTTAGCATATAGCTCTGCACTTTGATCATGCTGAAAAAGCTGCTTTGCACCCTTGAACAACTGACCTGGCTCTGGGGCAGTTTATAAAGACAATCTGAGTCAGTGTGGGGTGGGTGTCTCCACCAGACTAAGGGTACTCAGAGATGTTGACTGTGCCACATTTTGCATGACTTTGAGATACAAGATGTGTGCTGGAAATGCACTTTAAGCCAGAACCATTCCAGGGCAGACATCTGCACATCTGCTGCCTCTGCTGTGCAGTGTGGAAAGCCCACAGTGTCTCAGCTGCAGGTGAATTCCAAGGGTCCAGTGGGCTCTTTCTGTGTCATCAGGATGATCCCTGCAGCCCCAGCTGCCCATCAATGAGGAAACAAATTTAGCCCAGCACCTCTTTAGGGTGCCTCTGAAATACTGGACAGCTTACCAGCAAGCTCTTTGGAGATGTTGTTTAAGAGTAACAAGGAGGTAGTGGAAAATATTTCTGTGTCTGAACAGAAATGTCCAGGAGACCACACGAAACATCAGCAATCCTACTTTGAGTGGCTGCACAGTGAGATGCCTAACTGTGATAAAAGGTGCCTATGGTAATAAAATCCTCTTCAGTTCCCTTTCTTACAGGCCCGTGCTGCCTAGGGGGGTCTCATGGCCACAGCAGCCTGCTGTGATAGATGGACACACGTGAAAATTAGGCAAATAGTTTGTGTCTATTGAGTGTCCTTCTAAATCAGTGCCTCTTATGAGATGGAATGTTATGTAACTCAAAAACATGACAAAGAGTCTTAATATATTGAAATAGTTTTCTAATTGTGTGTTTTGTTTCAGGGGGTTCTTACACTACTTGCCCATAAATTGTATGGGATTTTTTTTTTTATTTCAGAGGTTTCAGTAACTCATTTAGAAACACACAACACTGTATAAACACCTGGAGTCTGAAGGGTTGTTGCAAGTGCATTAAAAATTCTTTGCCATTAGATGGATCTAATGGAAAGTCCATCATGCAAGACCAATTTAAAAAATTAGTAGTAATATGTAGTTTTGACAAAAGCTTTTTTCTGCATGAAAAGGCTACTTTTCCCTCCCCGACAATCCCCACTTTTTGTCTTCTTGTAGCTGTGTGGGATGGGGGAAGCATGATGACTCTGGAAAGTCTATGTCCTTGAGAGGTGGAAGGTGGAGGGGACATCAGCCTCCCTGGTTTTTGGGGAGCTTTCTTTGGTTATGTTGGTGGTGGTGGTTTGTTTTGTTGGTTTTTGGGGGTTTGTTTGTTTGTTTGTTTTTTAATTTGAAAGGAGATGTGTTATTGGCTAGGTTATTGAGCCATGAAGATAATAATTCAGGCATTTAGCAATACTTCTAAGATTATTTTTTTAATATCTCCTGGAATAATTTCTGAATTTCCGTGAAGAAGATGAGGGGCTTTTTCCCTCAATAAAAATTGTTTTGCTTCTTTTATTTTAAAATATAAATATTTTAAATTCTGTTTCAGGGTTATCCCATAACAATGCAATATATGTGTTGATTTAATATAATTTGCCTTTCAGAATTTCTTGGACAATTCAATGAAATTTAATTCCTTCACAAGGTTACTATGTGACCACATTTTCAATATGTTATTGCCCTGAAAAATAAATGTTTTACTATGTAACTCTAGAATGATATTCTGAGAACAAGAATTCGAAATAAAATTTGTTGTGTAGCTACTTATGAAAAAGTAAAATACTGAGATGAGTTGTGAACCCTTCTTGGGTTCCTGAATGGTCTGTAAATAACAGGCAATATTCACAATTGGGAGAGGTCTAACTTTAGTCTTAAGTGTTTAAATAGCAAGTGGTGCAAATGCATCCTTACTTTAGACTTTAACTTGCTATGGCTAAATCTGTTTTCTATTTCTGTTGTAAAAAATGACAGCTAAACTGTATAGCAAAAGGGTACTTGTACTAGTGGGTACATGAACTCTTAGGATCATTAATTATAATTCAGGTAGGATTGGGAATCAAGGAAGGTGGCAGGGAGGAGGTTTTGTTATTTTTCTGAATCTGTCTTAGTCTTCTACAGATACCTTGAGCCATGTCATGGTTCCCTTTTGCCCTCCATTATTCTCTAGGTTTGTTCTGGACCTCAGTTTGTCCCACTGGTAATTGTACATTAAGCAGTTTGATGTGACTTTAATTGCAAACTGTATTATAATTTTATCTGGTCTGCAGCAGGGTTATTCCCCCTTGGAAGAGCCTGCTTTTCATTGGTTTGCAGACTGATTTGTTACTGATTTCAGAACCAAATCTGTAAGAAGATATTTCTGATCAATAATAATTTCTGGGAAGAGACAACATTGGGTGATGAAATGCTTATGGAAATAATATAACACTCTGAGTAGAAAGGGTTTTTTGAAGAAAATAATCTTGAATGGGGAATTTTATTTGTGGTATGCTTGCACTATACTGAAAATCCTTTTGGTTTTTTTCAGTAGCACATATAAGGCCCATCCACTAATGTCAGCATAAATAAAAATAGCAGTGTAGCATATTTCACACTGGGGATTTAAGCTCAGATTAGAATCTTGTTGTGCCAGCTCTTCTATAAACAGAGAGGAATAATCCATTTCATGATACAGTCTAGCTGGCAAATCTTAAGGACAAGGATGCACACAGACTCATAGGCAAAAATGAGAACTGAGTCAGATATTTTCAGATCTAGAATATGGTTTAAAACTTTTATCCATACTCCTTAAACCAAATAAAAGTTGTCAGTGAAATTTTTTTTCAATTAAAATTATTGAGAATAGAGAAAGCATGGAAACATATCTGTTTTACTGAAATATTGACTTTGTTGGAGAAAATGAAGTGAAAAACATTGTTCTGACATTGCAAAAACGCTTTTATTTTTACCCCAAAAGTAATTTTTATTGTGATTTTTCCTTTGTGTGTCTTAAAAGAAAAATTTAAAAATCACCTGACAGAAGCGTACAGTTCAGTGTTATGAAAATACTCATATTTTTTCATTTTTATTTGACTTTTGTTCCCAGTTTGAAATCAAATCCATTGCCTTTCTTGGAAAACTGCAAATTTGAGTTATGTCTGGAGGAGCTCCCCACAACCCATTGCTCAGATCTAAAAATACTCTTTTATTTCTTTCCTTTAGCCAACCAAAAGCAGATTCAGAACCAGTCAGGTTTCTCAACAATCACAAATACAGAAGATGGTGTCCCTTGGTTTCTGCGGAATTGGGAATCGGAAGCTCTGGAGATGCTCCAGCAGTACGAGGGGCTGTCCCACAGAGTGGGCTCTGCCAGAGACAAGGAGCTGTGGCACTGGTGGTCCCAGCCCTGCCCATGCTGAAGGCTGTGTCAGTGTGCAGATGCAGATGTTGCCAGCTGAAGAGAATTTCTAACCAAGGAAATCACCTAATGACAGAGGGCTGTGCTTCCAGCTGCAGCATTACTTGATAAATGTCTCTCTAATCATCTGTTGTGTGTGCTGTGCTGGGACGATGCTGACCTGCAATGGGGCAGGCATCCTAGGATGGCATGTTAACCTTCTTCTCACTATCTGACCCAACATCTCAAGGACTTAAGAAGTCAGCCACTGGAAATTCATTTAGTCCTTAAGTCTGTGCTCAGAAATTCCTGTGGGAACCTCATGCAGTGCACTTCTGTTCCAAGTTTGGTGTTACTGAACTAAAACCCCTGTGCTGGCCAGGCTAGCTCCAGAGCATGTCCGAAGTTTACTTCATTATTCACTGCACACAAAACTGAATTTTATTTTTTTTTAATTATTGAAAATTAACATTTTTCAAGTTTCTTCCCCCATGCCCAAAATTTCAATTCTCAATTTATAATTCCATTAGCAGATTGCAATTTTTTGAAAGTGCAATCTAGTAAAATTTATGTCTTTGGGTGTGACATATTGAGTTAAGTGTCTAAAGTTTTTTTATGTCAGACAAATGTGAATTTCCAACAAGCTATTTATTAGCTTGGACTGGAATAAAAGATCTTGGAGGGAAGAAAATTAAACATAGCTTTCAGCTGATAAATATTTAGCCTTTGTAGTAAATCTTAGCATAGAAATTTTAATAAGTAGCAAATATAATAAATCTGTAACCCTTAAATCACTTAGTATTGCTTCTCAGTTTAATTATTTATTTATTTGGGAGTCAGAAGAAACAGAATGATGTTTTTAATGTTGACTGCATATCGTGATACCTTAAAGAAATGAAAGTAATTGTATGTCTTAAAGAAATGAAAGCACTAAGTCTGCTTTTTGCTCATGGATTGCTGCAAAACTGAGTCCAGTGACTTCTTTTCATCCAGCTTTAAAAAATTCCTTACAAATGCACATACTTGTATTCAGTCCTGTTACACCTCTCTTCTCTCTTTTGTGCTTAAACTGGGGTATGTTATTTGGGATATCTCTGTCAGTTACCCATTGATAAGTCAATTCTCATTTTCTTTCCCTCTTGACCTATGGATGGTTGAATGTCTGTATATTACTTATATTCCTTATAATATCTATTTGTGCTTTCACACCTAAGATCCCACTGGAAGAAAATTTTCCAGGATGCAGAGTAACATAAACTTTTTGTAGGCGTTTGTGGCAGTTCATGTGAGAGGACAAGTCCTGAATAGAAGCACCAGCAGCACACAGAGGTGACGTACCTGCTTCATCCTTGTACAGGTGTGGGACTAATTATTACCTGTTCAACGTCAACAAATATGTTTAAGGTAGCTGAGCAGCTGTTCAGACTTGGTCTTGGGAGGAAGGGCACCTTTGACATGGGGCTGGAAGATGCTGATGATGGATTTTGGTGCCTCTGAGCACTGATTTATGGTTGTGTCAGCATGACTTCAGTGGGTGCACACGGTGTTGAAGGATTTGATGCAATGATGGCTTGATCATCAGAAAGGTGGCCAACTTTAAGCTGGAGAGAACCAGCATTCACTGCTGGATATGCCAGACTCAGTTTACTTGAGCAGCTGCAAGCAAAGCTTAGATCAGGTGGCTGTGCAGGAGCTGGCGCGGGCTCCATGTGCGGAAGGAGGTTGGCAGCTGTTGCTGCTTGACTGATCTCAAGCAGCAGGCAGGTTGCAAAGGTGATATCCTTGAAACTCATTTTATGATTTGTTTATGAGCTTGCCCAAAGAGAAGCTCGATTAAAAGTAACATGGCTTTTCCACTTAAGCTCAGGAAAGGTGATATTCAGCCTTTATACTTCTTGACTTCATTTTTCTATGTGTTTGGTGTTTATTTCATTTTCTTTATGCTGTGGCATTTAGTTTGACTGACATTTTAAACTGTACAATAATTGGAATCTGTGCTCTTTAACCTTAAAGAAAAAGGTGTAAGATGATCTAACTATTTCAATTAAATTCCAATTTCTTTGGAGCAGATGTTGGATCAGAGTTGAGTGGAGGGGGAAATAAGCTCCATATAAAACTTCAGGCAAAAGAAAACTGAGGAGTCTGTGACCAGAGATTGCTTAAAGTTTTTCTTTGACTTGGAGCTGATGCAATAGCTGATGCCAGGGGCTGTGTGCACTTTGAATCTTCTTTTTCCTCCTTTCTTTTTTGGCTACTGCATATTTTACATTGTTAATGTTTCTTATGTTGCCATGTGGACGTTTTATTCTATTGTACTAGGCATCTTAGCTTTTCCTTCCCCATAACACTGCTTGTACACAATTTGGGGAGTTTGTGAGCTATTGTTTTTAAGAGCCCTGATAACCTTCTGAGTTCCAAGTTTTATACAGACTGGGTGATTCTGCGTAACCACTTGGAAAATGAAGAAAACTTAAAAATTCTGAGGGATGTTTTAGAAATCAGAGGGTAGCAAGTGCAGGTGTTGGCAACTTGGTGATTTAGAATGTACTGCTCTAGCTTTTTAAAGTGTCCTATACAGCTTTGAACTCTTTTTAAATGTGTCCATGCTGTCCCTAGCTGGGGCCAGGTCTGTGTGGTGCATTTATCTGCTTAGTGGCAGGCACTTGCAAGTTCCTCTGTGGTATTTTTTTTATGGTATTATAGGAGAATTTTTAGCCTTACACTGTGTGAGAAGTTTCTCCTATATTTTACAGTGTAGATCTGTCTTAATCTAAAACAGTCCTAGACAGATCCAATCACCTTATTTGTCTCAGTAAATTTAGTTTCTGTGGTGGCAACTGTGATGACTTCTGTAGCAAGAAGGAACAGAATACAGAATAGAGTACAGAATAACACAGAATACAGAAGGAATTTTGCAGGAACACACATTTTGCATTGTTAATTGCTCTTGGGATTGTACTTGTGCTGCCAACCATGAGTGCTTGAAAAGTAACGAGAAGCCAATCCATATTTTCCCTTTTCCAAGGGCTACTGGATCATGGGTGATACTAAAAGTTTAATTAGCAGAGTGAGTCTTGAAATTTTTAGACGAAGTAGTATCTGTGAGGGAGCAAGTACTGAAGGTGACTGCAATCCTCCTGGGGTGAACCAAACGAAATCATGAAGCACTATAATTTTTCCTGGTTTGAGACAAAATTTCATGCAAACTGAAAGAGTTTGGTCTCTATAACTAAGTCAATCTTTTAAAAGGAACTTTGCATCTGTTACAAGGTTGTAGGTTTTTTTCTTTGTTGGTGTTCCTGGTTTGTTGTTTTGATTTCTTTGTGAATTGACTTGGGGGGGAAAAATAGTCCCAAAATATGTCTGTCTTCATCTCAACAAGACTAAAGTAGACTCACCGTGCTTCTGTTATACTTAATGAGAGGTTTTTTCCTCTACACCCAGCCAGAAGCAAATAACCAAGAAGGCAGGAGTTGTTTTCTGAACTTCACCAGTCTCAACTTTTCAGAATGGGTATATGGGAAATTGCCCAAGACAGAGAGAACACTCTTAGTAATTCTTTAATTTTTTTCAATATAAAGCAGAAGAAAGGAATTATGATACAGATTTCTGTACTGTCCTACCTGATGACATTTGCAGTTATGTAGCTTCAAGGCTCTTTGTACTTCTCTGGCGTTGAAATTCTTGAACCATATTTATGACAGGTAAATAAGGTTTGAACACATGAATTTTGCTTCTGTTGATTTAAAATTGTAGGCTGTGATGAAAACTGGCAATTAGTTTTGTCATCCTAGTGTCAAATACAGGAGTCTCTCAGACCTATCTTCAAACTGAGATTGAATTCACGCTTTATTTGTCTTTCTAGTCACAAGAAATGAGAGCATGTGTATTTGATTTTTTTCTTGCACTGAGATAGATGCCAATAGTAGAAATAATACTGAGTCATTTTCTTTGGTGTAGATACACTTCATTGAAACTTTGGAAGCTATTTAAACAAACAAGATAAATTATATCATTATAAGCATTTAAAATGAGTTCTGGATACAGCTGCATTGTGTTATCACCATTCCTTTATCCAGGCTCACCTACATTCTTAAAAGCCTCTAAGGACCATCTGCTTCACCTTGCAGACCCTTTTCACTCCAGATATTGTCATTCCCACTAACAGCTACTAGATGGGGTTCAGAAGCAAATGCCAGATAGAGACACTTGTAAACTCTTACAATTTTTTCACTAGAGACTTCAAGCCTATCTCATCACAAAACAGAGTCATATTTGAACAGTGATCTTGAACAAGGGGCAAGAAATGCTCTGGTCTTCACCAAAGTGAAATGATTACATGAAAGACTTCAGCTTCTCTTTTGCCTTTATGAGTCTTTTTTAATAGACCTTCTGTGCCTTTGTTTTCCCAACTGATCTCAGCAGTGTTTCTCTTTTGATGTGTTGCAATCGGAGATCGTGTCTTGCTCTTTTATTTGTAATTTTGGACATCATGTGTGCTGTCTGCCCTATATTCATATATAAAACTCCTGATACCTCAAATTGTCACATTTAGTATAATGTACACTTGTACCTTTTAAAAACAATGTTTTTTAAGATTCACTGTGTTCTTTTGGATTCCTACTCCAGTGCCAGGGTCTACAAACATAACATGGTCTGTGCAAAATAGGGGCTTTTGTGAGTTGGGAATGCTAAAATAACGTGGTGGTGGTGATTATAGAAAAGCAGAGAGCCAATTTAAAGGAACAGGTTAATACACTGACCATGGTGTGGGATCATCTCGGCCAGCCACTCACTCACTGTTCCTCTTCAACTGGAGAGGGGAGAAAATTCAATTCGAAGGCCGGGCTGTCGAGGAAAATCAGAGAGACGGGTCAACAGTGACCATCACAGTAAAAAGCAGACTTGTCTGGGGGAAAATTATTTTAAGGCAAATTAAAACAAGGTGTTTGACCATCCTCTCCCCCTTCTTCCCAAGTTCAGCTTCAGTTCTTCATTCCTGACTCATCCACCTCCCTCCCCACCCCAAACGGCACAGCAGGATGGGGATGGGAGGTTGTAGTCAGTTCATAGCACATCCTCTCTGCACTTCCTTCCTCCTTGCACATTTTCCTTCATGCGGCTTAGGTCCTGCCCATGGGCTGCAGAGAGAATGTTTATTTATTCCTATGTTTCTGTGCTCTCTGCTTTGGGCCTTATATTCTGATTGCTTTGTAAAAGAACCTGAAATCAAACACTGGATAAGATATTGTGTTAGGCTATTTAACAGCTGGAATTTGTGCTATTATCATCAAAACTGTAACAATTTGAATATAGCTGAGTTGCCTCTTTCTACCTGTTTTCAACTATAAAAGCAACAGTGCATTAGACTTTCTGCCTAGTTTAATCTACTTTGTGCTTTGTTCTTTTAATTTTCTTGCAAATTAAAAATGGTAATGTAGCCAAACAGTTCTCTAAATGTCCCTCATCTCATTTTAAAGTGAAATGAAGTATTTACCCTAGAAATGTTTTACATGTGAATATTTGAACATAGTTTGTTATTCTTGATATGGAGTTTTTTTGATGTGGCTGCCACTAGGAGCTGAGGAAGAAAGGAAATTTCTGTGGTGCTTGTAGCCAGGACTGCCTGCTAATGCTGTGTGTGACACCACTGGCAGCCTGGCTCGCTGTGGAGGGCCAGTTCTCCAAAGAGATGGGGCACAACTGTGCTGAGCCACGGCCCAAGTTACCTGAATTGCCAGGGATATACCAGCACAGATGGCACTGACAAACCAATCTCCACCTTGATCAATTATTCGAGGCTCAAACAGACATTCCCTATCATTGTCCATCAAATCACTCACATTTCTCCATGACACTTTAGCTCCTCGGCTCCTGGAACAGAACAGATGAAAGCTTAGGTGTGGTCTGATTAATGGTTTTACCATTTGCTTCTGCTCTTCCTGCCTGCATCTGTGGTTGTCTCTTGTGTTATCTATGCCCAGATTATAAAATCTTGGGATTTTGTCATCTCTTTGCCTGGCAGGGCTTCCCTCTTCAGCTCCCAAATCTTCATTCTGCTCCTTTACTCTCTTTGGTCAGAAATTCTTTCATTGTTGTCTCTTTAAAAGTTGGCCTTTTGCAGCATTTTGTTTTTAAAGTGTACTGCTTAGTAATTTATCTCAAATGAGAGCAAGAGGAATCTGTTACATGGTAATACACAATGGATTGTGGTATGGAAAAAGAATGTGTACTTGGATAAAGTAGCCCTTCTTTGGGTCAGTTTTGTGCATAACATTCCTCCTGGGAAGTTACATTGGATAAATCAAGAAACTAAAGGTTTTGATCTGTGAAATTTAAGTGAAAGATGGGAATATAACTGCCTGGTGGACAAAACTAAAGGTAAAATCAGTAATAACAGTAGTTTGGCAATAAAAGTATTGACTGATATAAAAATAAAATCTAATGAAAAGGATTTGTGAGGTGCCAAAACTGAGGTTATCTATTATAATTCTGCTATAGATCCGTACCAATTTAGCAAAATCTCTCTCATGCCAGATATCTTTAAATAGTCTTGCCTTTATGTGCATGTACATTCCTTACTTTTCCTCAGAACATTTATTTATCGATGGGGGTTATGTAAAGGCAAGAAAATTAGATTATCTGTTATGTTAAACACATTTCCATATTGCTGTTGTTTCATTGTGCTGCTTAAGCTCCCAGTAGGAATTTTATTTTGTGTATATTTTTAAGAAACATTCTTTTCAAGCAAAAGTTTGGAAAAGCAGCTGTTTTTTAATTCTGACAGTCTAGACTATTCAGTATGACCTAAGGAGAAATGTTTTTTGGAAACTGGACTTCATGCTTAGCCTTTCTTATTTTATTTTCCTTTCAGCAGAGAAAGGATGCACAAAGATCGTTTCTGTGGGTTTAGGAAACAGATGATAGCATGCAAAGCCCCACGTTTATATGCACTGTGGTGTTTTGACCTTTATTAATTGGTGTTTTTTGAAAACTTCAGAGCAGGTCAGTGGAGGGGTGTATACAATGTTTGAGGTCAGCAAGTGAAAACAGAAGAGGGTCATCTGCCCCTTTCTGTGTGTGTGAGGGGGGAGTGTTTGTATCTATTTATTTGAAATTTTCTTAGCTGGTCTTCAAAGGAGAAAAAAAAAAAAGAGGCAATATTATCTAATCAAAGCTTCTCAGTCAGCTAATTACGTCAAGTAGTAACCTTGACCTTCATTTTCTCACCGTATTTCCTTTGGACTCTAAGCTTTTCAATACAGCTAAAAATTACCTCATCCATCATAGCAGTGTAGCCTTTTTCTGTGCTTCACTGTGTAGTGGGTTTATCAGCATTGGACATGGGAATGAGGTGAAGAATAATTTCTTCTTTAATTGAATTTGCAGACTGGAATGTGATGGGGAGGGGGGCAGCAATGGGCTGTGCTGGCACCAGGCCAGCAGCCCAGGTTGTCAGCTCCCTGTGAACAAAGAGTGCTTTAATCCCTGCACAGACCAGGTGCCAGGGTGTGGAATAGGCGTGTTCAGTGCTGTAGTTGTGTCCAACATGAATTTTGAGCTACAACTAACTTAGAATAGAAACACGACCTGCATGTGGTCGCGCTCCGTGCTGACTTGACTGCTGTGTCTGAGAAAGATGATTGCATTGTGTGATGAGAGTGGGTGTCAGGTGTTATCACGGGGAAATAAAAGCACTTATTACCTTGTGGTGTGATTTGTCCATATGACCTTGCTGTTGGAAAGAATAATTTTGCCTTCTGGTGTAATTTTCAACAGCATGTCACTTCTTCCTGCTGTTTCCAGTAAAAGTGATGAGGCTACTTAGGATACTCAGAGGTGATCTGATGTACACATAGATAATTAGAGCAGGTGTCATTCTCAGTTCAGTTCTCAATGTAGTAGAGAATAATGTGGTATTGCTTCTGTGAAAGGGAAGCTGGTAATTGTCAAATAATTAAAAATTAGCAGTTAAATTGCAGTTGGCAAGCCCTTGCAGTGGCAACATCTTTTTTTTCTGTTGTTTTTCTTGTTGCTTATGCCTATCTAGAATATGAGAATCACAGATTTGTTTTTTCCTCAGAATATGGCGGCATGGGTTTGGACTTCTCCTATAGTGTTGCAGTGGCAGAAGAGCTGGGAAGTATCCGTTGTGCAGGAATTCCCATGGCTATTGGAGTGCAAACTGGCATGGCTACCCCTGCTCTTACAAGGTAATTTTCAGAAAGTTTGCTTCAGCCTAAAACTCAATTGTCATGAGCAGAAAAAAGCAATACTGTGTAGATTTACTGTCTAGTTGCTCTTCAGTAATGCCTGGGGAAAGAACCTACTCTCTACTTCTCTCAGACAGTTTGCTTTAGGGGAGGAAATACTTTTTTATTATTTTTTTTTAATGCTAAAATTATATTAATTGTATGTTAAAACATAAAACTTGTTGAGTAGTAGATGATATGTTTGCAAACACAGAATCTCAGTGCCACAACCATTTGAAAAAATTTAATTCCAGAATCCAATTTGTTCATGTTTGTCTTTTTTCTCATATCTCTGTGCACTAATACTAAGGATGCATTTAGTTGTAATGATTAGGATCAGCCTAATGCTGCTTTTTAATTTACCTGCTCTTCTTCCAGCTTTGCAAGGTGTCAGTCCTAAAGTTGTAGGACATATATCACATATATCATGCTTCCTAAATATGCTCATTCTAGGCAATTAATCATTTTCCTCTTTCTCATCAGCTATGTCAGTCATTTTAATCACTGACTGTCATTCAGGCTCCTGCATTTTCTTAATCTGATTTGTTGGGGTTTTTTCCTTCCTCAATAAAAGTGGCTATTTCCAACCTCTTCATGCAGTAGTTTCACAGACATTCTGTGTCATGACAGCAGTTCTTAAAACTAGAGAGGGGCAACTAGCTGATCCAGCTTGCCCCTGGAATATGGATACACCTAAAATTCTGGAAGATGAGAGTGGGAATTATATTCTAATAATTACGTTGAAATCAGAAATTTCTCTGTACTAAACAGATCTACAGGAAGGGAAGTTTTGCTCAGAAGAACATTTTAGGGATTTTTTGGTAATTTTCAGGGAGTTGATTTTTTTTTCCCCCATTCTGCATGAAAATGTCTGTAAATCTACTGTAGAGTCTGGAACATAAGCTCTATTTCCTTGACATCTGCTTATACTGCTGTATGTGTGACTTCAGAGGTCTCATCTTCAACAAATTTTTCTTAAAGTTTTTCTCTCCTTTGTGTAGGAGAAATCTTGTTAAATGCATAGAGTTCAGTATATCTGTTGCAACAGTGGCTTAGCTATAGTCTAACTAAGAATAAGAATAGTATTTTAAAAGACTTCAGAAAGTACTGTCTTCCCCTGTGACAGCCTTTTATTCAGGAGTTTAAAGAAAATCTGTGGGTAAAAGAAAATTGGATTTTTTTCCATTGCAGTTTTTTGGCCCTCTGTTACTCTGTTCTGCTACAGTAAAACAGTGAAGTTATGTATATTTGTGCTAGTGAAATCCTACAGTGGAAGTTCTTGGAAAATAAGAGGGAAATTGTTGTTAACTTGATGAAATCTTTAATTGAATTTCTATCTGCATTATTGAATTTTTCCTCCTCTACCAAGCCAATTCCACTGGCTATTTATACAGTACAGTGCCCTCCCACACATGTAAAAGTGAAACTTGGTAATGGAAAGAGAAATCTGGTTGCTACAGGAAATTTTGCCTGCCTGCATCTTTACCTCTGTGCTGTGTAGTGGGAGGGCCAGCTGCTTGTCCTGGGACTCAAATGGCACCCATGTCCTGCATGGTTTCCTTTAAGTATCTGTGTGCTGTGGGGNTTCTATCTGCATTATTGAATTTTTCCTCCTCTACCAAGCCAATTCCACTGGCTATTTATACAGTACAGTGCCCTCCCACACATGTAAAAGTGAAACTTGGTAATGGAAAGAGAAATCTGGTTGCTACAGGAAATTTTGCCTGCCTGCATCTTTACCTCTGTGCTGTGTAGTGGGAGGGCCAGCTGCTTGTCCTGGGACATGGACTCAAATGGCACCCATGTGCTGCATGGTTTCTTTTAAGTATCTGTGTGCTGTGGGGATTCTAAACATGTTCGTAGAGATAAGTCAGATTTTGCATCTTGACTATGCATTATTGCACAAATCAAACAATAATGTGGGATTTCAACCCCTAAAAAAGCCTCTGTAGCTCTTTGTTGACTTTCATAACTTCGAGCTTTGTTCAGCCTTCATCCAGCACATATTGATTGTACCTACAAACTAACACTGTGATTCCTGTAATTCCCAGAATCTCAGAATCTCCTAAGTGTAGATCTGTAGATCCCAGAATCTCCTAAGTGAAGAAGCAGGACTTTCTAAACTTAAGGACTAAATGCAAAATGCTTTGTCAGCAGTGATCTGACCTTTGATGATTTGGAACAAAACTCCCTGCCAGGTCTTTCAAATGCATTCAGATATAATATTTCTCTTGCTTGCTTGCTTGCTTGCAAATAAAGTGGAGAAAGCAGCTCCTAGCTGAGGCAGTGAATGATGTGCATTTCCCAGAGCTTATAGACAAAGCTGTAGGATGTCACATCTATAGTGATGATACCAGATCAGTTTAGAGCTGCTTATCTCAGCAGGAGACAGTGAACTTTACCTTTTTTTCTGTTGTTTATAGACAAATAGTAAGGATAATGATGAATATTTAGTGGAAAGAGAGTGCTTTTCTATTTCATTACTGATTCTTTCTCCACCCTCCTTAACAGCATAGCTGGGAATTAATAACAAAAAAGTTGGTTTTAGTATCTGATTTATTGTTTGCTGGGAAGGAGAGAAGCTGCAGCTGACAGTTAGAACTGTGTGGATCACAGAAGTGTTACATCTGTATTTTGTCATGGTTTTACTTTCCTTTTACCCTCTAATTACAAGATTGTATACCACTGGAGTTTTTGTCTTTGTTTTCTTGACATTCCACCAATGTTAGTCATTAAGTATGGAGCAAGAAAGGATGAACCACTTTCATGCAACTCAGTGTGTCAGAAACTCACACTTGGGACTTCTGTGTTACACAGGATCAACAAGATTCATTGACTGTAGACTTGTATGTGTGTATGGATGCACAAATGCATAGAAATATATTTCATAATGATGCTAAGGCTGCACAGTTAATCACATGGGAAACTATCCTCTGAAGTATGGCCCCAACCAGAAAGCAGACATGGTCGGGTCTGTCTTGAGCCAGAGCATGAGCTCTTTGAAAACAGAGTTTTCTAATTCTGTGGCTGTTAAACTGCATTTATGCAAACCTGTGGTTTTTCTGGAATGCATTTAAGATGGGTAGAATTTTACAGGAATTACATATTTTTAATATGAATCTAACAGCTAAGCAAGAAGCTAGCTGTCTCCTGCAAGGCACAGAGACTCATCATCTTCTGAAGATAGTGCTGCCCAACTAAATTGGTTTGATTGCAAAATAATACCTTCTCTAGCCACATTTTTGGAAAGAACTGAACTCTTTTCTGGAATTCAAAACAAAGAAAGTCATCAAACCATAAAATATTATTCCAAGCAAAGTTCTTGCTGTGAAAATCCCCTGTTGAGATGCTAAAAGTTAGCAAAGTTTCAAACATCAGAAACCACTGCCAAAAATCACTACTATCTGCTCTCATAATCTGATTTTTGATGTTGTTGGTTGGGTTGTTTGAGGTTTTTTCTTGTGAATGTGCAGCTAGCCATACTTGATCATGTCCCATGGAAAATGAAAAAAAAAAAGGACACTGCCTAACAGACATGGGAACTTTGTTCCAATATGCTGGAGGAAGGAGTAGACACTCCAAACTTGCCTCTTGTATTTATTTGGGACTGCTGCTGTGATTTTCAGCAGGGACAGGACTAGGAATTGACTCCTTTCTTGCACCAAGTCTGCTAGATCCCAGTCTGTTCTCTGGCTGTCCCATGTCCTTTGTGCCAGGGTTGCTTGGAGAGGATGGCTCAGTCTTAGCTCCAATGGCACCACTCCTTTGGAAGTACTGGGACAATGTTTTAGCAGGAGGCCCAAGGAAGCGAGTGGTGATGATGACCTGAGAAGCCTCACACCAAAGAGGAGGCCGAGGAGCAACTTGAATTTATGGATTCCTGGACACAGAAGGCATTTCATGACCAAAGGAATTTTTCAGTCACACAACAGAGGTTTGAGAACCATTCACACTGCAAGAAATCAGTGAATGTTAATTAGGACAAAGTCAAGCCTAAAATGAGATGGACCATATTTTGAATGGATACAATCTTTTAAACTATGGGAAAACAGTGTGTGCCTCTTAACTGAACTGAAATACAGGCAAGTGAAATTTTTGTGTTAAAATATGATCAACAATTTGCTGTTTCCCTTTTTATTTTTGTGGAGATAAAAAAACAGCTGAGAAGAAGCATTAAAGGATTTTACTATGTGATTTAAATGCAGATGGGAAATATAAATAATTTAAATACAGATATTTGCAGATGGTGGCCATAACATGTCAAAACTTTTCAGACACCACTAAAACTTGGCAAAGAGATGGAGCAAAAGTCAGAAGATAAACAGAGAGCAGGCCCTCCATCCTGGCTGGATGCAGAGTGGTGCAGGAGAATTGAGAGAGAATTGAGGAGAATCCTCAGGGGTTATGTTTATTTACATCTGGAACTTTTAAAGCAACAGTCAAAAATATAAATTTTGGGTGTCTAGAACACACATTTCTGTGGGACTAAGATGCCTGAATACTTTTTAAAACTTGTTTGAAATTATTGTGGCTGCACTTCTGATAAAGACTCTGAGTTACAGCTTTGGAGGGTATCTCTTCTATCTTTGGCTCTGGGGCAGCTCTTCCCTGGTCATATGAAAAGAGATCACTGTGTGGGTAAAACAAATTTTTTAACTAACTCTAAATAAAATTTACCTTCATCAGCTGTTAATATCCAATCTTTTTCATTATATTGTTGCAGGTTTGGTTCTCATGAGTTGAAAAAACAGTTCCTTGTACCAACTATAGCTGGTGATTTCGTGGCTTGCTTGGGAATCAGTGAAGTTGGAGCTGGGTCAGATGTTGCAAGTAAGTTAACCTAGCAAACTGCCAGTTTTAGCCTGATGTTTTCATGGAAAGGATTTGTTTTTCCTGACCCTTCACCTTGCCCCTTCTTTGTAAGAAACAAAAGGAAGGAAAGTCTGGTGAGGTGAGGACAATAAATAACATGCCAGGAACATAGCACATATTTCTCATGCATCCAAAAGCAATCAATGTTAACACCTTTGTCAGGTAAATCAATGGACTAACCTTGTATAGGCTGAGCAGAACAGATTAATGCAGGTTTTGTGCTGGTCCTTTTTTTTTTTTCTGGTGTTGTCCTGCTCTGTCCAGGCTCACCGCTGGCAGGAGCACTCCAGCACCTCATCAGCTGCACAGCCACTGTCAGCCGTGCAACTCTAGATGTAATGACAGGGAACATGACCTGTTCAGCTCCACCAGAACTTGGGCTGCCTTGACAAAGACCTCTTCACTGTTTGCCACTCCTCTGGCAAACTACAGAGCCCCTCGGTTCTGAAAATGACTGCATCATTTTCACAATGACTTCCTCTTGTTCATCCTTACCTCACCTCAGCCCCTTCTGTCGCTCCTGTGAAGCAAAAATGTCTTTCAGCTGGTGATTGCTTTATTTAGCACTAATGAAGAATTTGCAATGTCAAATCTATTATCTTTATGATTTATTTACTTCGCACGCAACTGTTTTTCTTGGTTTTGTGCAAGAATATGTTTAGAAACCAGGATAAATGAAACTATTATTCTGAAGTGCCTGAGGCAGTAAAAAATTTGAAAAATTAAATCAAAACAGATAAGATAGAAAAAGAAAAGATGTCTCTTCTGATGATGAATTGTGGACATCATGGAAAAGGGAATGATAAGTGGCCATTTTAGAGGTTCAGTTGTTGGACAGAGCATGGCTAAATTGAACACATTGTGTTCTTACAAATTACTGAGACATCTTCCTGCACACAAGCTTGCCAAGTATGACAGACATTTTTTATCTGAAGAGTCCCATGTTCATCTCCATCACCAAACTCCTGTTGTTTTTTCAAGGCAAATTGATAAACATCCAGTGCTCGAGCAAGGGCGCAGCAGGTAGATGTCAAGAACGTTAATGTGGATAATGAAATAATGGGACTAAATCTTCCTGCAAAGTTTATTGCTGTTTTCTTTTCCAGTTTAATTGAATTTGTTCATAAGAAAAAGGCCATACTATTAGTAGACTTGTTTCTTAAAGAGTACTTATTAATAATACTTAGTAATTATAAATAAAACATACAATAACAAGTATTAAATTTCAGTATTATTTAAACTATCATTATTGCTTTTTATAATTTAAATATTATTAAGATATAAATAATAAATATTACAATATTAATTAATCATTTATTTATTTAAGTAATTATAAATTTTAATTTTGCCAATGTAAGAAATACATCATTAATTTTAATAAATGCCTCTCTAGTTTAATTAGATGATTATAGGAGAATTCTAAATAGGAATTTAATTTTTTTGATGCAGTGTTACAGATAATAAGTAACATAAATATTCCTTCAGCAGCATCTTGTTTATCATCTGTTTAGTGGTATGATACACTTAGATTAATGTAGTTAAAAACCAATTTGGAATAAAAGAGAATTATCTAATGAACCTATGCTGGAACCTTCACACTGCAGGATGAAATGAAAATACTTGTTCCCCTGTCCTGGAAGATTTGGTCCCTGATATAAATGCCAAATCCAGTTTACAGTGCTTCTGAAGGACAACTAAATGGACAACTTAGGTATGAGCAACAATAACTTGTGTTCTGAGTGGCACCACTTTGCACCATCTCCAGATGGCCCCACTGTAAAGTAGACTGAGCTGTGTGAAACTGCCCGTGGTGCTTCCTTTTGTTGCTTCTGCTACTGGGATGTTTGTCTCCTTAGAAGTGAAGGGACACAGCAACTGTTCACATGTGAAGGTTGGGGATGTGCTTCTGCCATGTGAGCCAGTGTATTTTAAAATGAAGAATGACACAGAGTAAGGTATATCTAACAATTTCTCCTGCAGGTCCAAAATTACTGAAGGTGATACGAACACGGAAGACAAAAGCAATGTTTACGTGAGAACTGAAATATGCCTCAAACTAATTTATTCAGAATACAACAGAACAAAAAGGACTGTGTATATTAGTCTAATACAAAATTCATGTCAATTTAAAGGACCACTTGTCTGCTTTCAAGTGTAGTTGTTCTATATTGTACATAGTAGTGACCATGTGCACCAAAACGAGCACAGACTTGGCTTGAGGAGGAAAACAGAAAAACAGAACAGTACAGATGGTACAAAAAGTGGTTTTAATTTCAGGATTCTGGTACTACAAAGTGTAAACATTTGTCAGTTTGAGTGATATTGTCTCATTCTATCTCACTCTGGTTCCACAATTTATAGAAGGTAATCTGTGGGGATATATAAGAACACATCATGGAAAACACCGCCTCTTTCTTCAAGTTATATCCAAGTATCTGCAACTGGTAACACTGTTCATGTCTACCTTTTCAACATAAATATATTGCTCCATTTTATCTCAGTGGAATCCAGCCTTTCTGCTTTTCTGGATTGAGGTTGTCTTTTCCGAGCATAATACCCCAGAATTTCTCATGGTGTCTGAATGGCACAAATATGTTTCCAACACTAGTAGAAGTGTTACTCTCCAGTACATGATATTACATAACAGCTTGCAGACTTGTGAATCCTGTGATTAACTTCATTAATCACAGACTTGTTACTTTAATCAGTGTATTCCTATCCTTTGAAAGATCATTAATGTGGGTAGTCAGGAGGTTTTGTCTAGAGGCTGATATCCAAGGAGGGGCTTAACTAGTACTCTCCCTGCACATCAGAACTTCTTCTTTTGATGCAAACTTATGCAATTTCAGCTTTGCCAAATTCCTTATGCACATTTCCACTTTTGTCCTAATTCTTATCTTTTCAAATATTAATTCATAGTTACCTAGAAGTGTCAATTTCACTTTCTTGGGTCCAATAGGGCTTTTCTCTTAAAAATCCAATTTCATAATAAATCAGGTTGGGTTTAAATGGGATGCCATGGGTAAATTGAATTATCTTTTCTTTCTAAATTTATTTTGAGGCTGTGCAGATTGCCAAAACTAGCAACCTCTGTTTTCACTAATTTCAGTTTCTGTGCAGTCTTTCTTGTAAGTGTTTTGCTTTGTCGACCATATTGTGAAGCTGTCTGTAATCTCCTGAGAAATAATCCTTTTTTTGAAGTATCTTCTTTATGCCTCATTTTTTTCCCATCCTCTTTTCATTTCTGTGGCTAAAACAGTTTTGTTTGCCACCACAGTCTTCTTTGATTTTGTTGGTTTTCATCTGCAAGATTTAACTTAGTTCATTCTGTTGCAGTACTTATCTTCTGACGTCCAAATTGCAGCTAACTTTCATGATAAATCTTGTTCATTTCCTGCAAGTCATTTCCTGTTTGTTGAAGTGATTATTCATTCAGATAGACTTGAAGATATTTATTTAAAGTTTTGAGGGGTTTTGTTTTCCTGCGCTGGTGATGTAAATTTCACATATGTATTCTTCATCTTTTCCTTTAAGGATGTGTGTTGATTAATTTTGACTGTAATACTGACCTTAAAAGTTGAAGCCAATCTTACCTTTGGTCAAATCCATTTAGATGCATGAGTGGACTTGAGTGCAGTGGAGAAGAAAATTGAGGTTCAAGTACAGTGATGTGACCAGCCCTGGTTGCTTAAATGGCACCAGCTGTATCATTCACCTCTGGTGATGCCTGGTGCTCTTTCCTAGAAGGGCTCCTCAGAGCATGCTGTGTAAGAGATTGTGAGGGCCAGTGGTGGGGGTCTGCAAAAATGAGTTATGGAGCACCTGCTGAAGTAGCCTTTTCCCTGAGATATGCTCTATCAGGGAAAATAATTAGTCAAATATTCCAAATTATCTTCTTAGCCATATTCATGAGTCCACTTGACCATAGTAAATTGTTAAGTAGGTTTTCAAAGCCTGCTATATTTTAAACATAAAACTTATGTATTGATTTGATCATCTTTCTTCTAATTAAAGAGAATCAATTCTTTGGAAGATCATTTAAAATAGTTTGTTCTAAGTGTTTGAAGCAAACTGTGAACGATTGAATCTGGAGTACTTGAACATTCTCAGTAGTAAGGCATTTGTTCTTTAATCTGTATTTGGGTGGTTAGGCCCCTGTGACGCCATGTCTGCAAGAACTGTTTACATTTGTGGTAAGATCACAGTGCTCATTGTTCCTCTGCAGGCCTTCTATGGGACTTCTATCTAATCTCTTCAGTAGCTGTCCCACAACACAGGGATATGTGATGTAAATCACTGGGTATGCTCCCATCCTTGTCACACCATTTCAGTCACATTTCTTATTCCAACTCTTGTGTGTCCTTCATTTATTATTTAGTCTCCATGTGTATGAGTGTCCAGTGTCTGTGTCCATGTATTATGAGTGCCAGTACTTTAGATTAATTAAGCTTCTTGACATTCATTTTTATGCAGATTTCATATCGGGTCCCTTGGACAGATTTGCCACAATTCTTTCATTGGGTGAATTCCTCTGTGTCTTCTGGTTTTATCCACATGATTACTATCTCTTTCCCTTGCTGTTCATCATGATCAGCTGGTACATTCCTTTAGCCATAGCTATATCCCATATTTCCTTATTTCATACTTTACACGATATTTTACCATCACGTCTCTCCTGTGCCTTCATTACCAAGACTAATTTTCAGCCATGCTGACCTCAGTCCCAGTTTATCCCCTAAATGAAGATCAGATAGTTGGGGTTGCTTCTGGTTTGTGTTTAGAGCCCTAGGGAATAATGTGCATGTGCAGACTGATTGTGTATGAAAGTGTAACCAGATGACTTAAACATGCCTGCCCACTCCACTTGGTGTCTGACTCCTACCCTCCAAGTCTGTGATCCCCCTTCAGTGGATGGTCTCTTACAGATTTCATAGTCTTGTTAGATTTACAGGTGCTATTAGGAATGTGGTAGGGTTCTCTTGTACCAGCTCCCCCTTATAGCTGGATATCTGTTGGAGAGTCTTCATCAACTTCTTGTCGAAGAAGTTCAGTTGCAGGGAAAAGAAGGCAGCCCTTTGGAAACTCTACTGGAGCATAAATAATAACTAATGATTCTCTCTGGCTGGCTGTTGCACCTAGGGCTGCTTGCAGTATGATGTGAACCATTGCAGATGAAAATAAGGTTGTTTTTTGCCAGGGTGTATAAATAGCAGGTGTTTAGAACTCCTTCATGTCCAGACACTCATTGCATTCAGGCTTGGCCTTTAATAGTTTACCAGCTTTAAATGTATTGCAGCACCATGACCAGGAGCATGCAGGAAGTGCATGTTGGTTTATGTTTATGCATTCACAGATACTGAGGCTTGTGTTTGTTTAAGTCATGACTCTGGAATTAATGATCTCCTCAGGACTAAGGTACACAGTAAGGGAAGCTCTAATAGATCACCTCACAGTGAAATGCTTCTGACCACCACATTTACTTAGGATCTTTTCTGCTCTCATCCACTGGGATGAAGACTCCATCTAAAGGAAGGTGGGAGAAGTGGTCCTGTTTCCCTGGCTTGCCTTCCAAGCATTGTCCAGACTGGTTTGCCTTATAGCCTGGAAGGGCTATGGACAGGAGGGCATGAAGGAGAACCAAATAGTTCTCTGTCTAAGAACAAGGGAGTGACCCTGCCAGTCATACCTGGACCAATATACCCCTCCTTCACAAGAATAATCCTTCATTTCCTGTGTTTTGAAACAGATATCAAGACAACGGCTGTGAGAAAGGGCGATGAATATGTCATAAATGGTGGTAAGATGTGGATTACGTCCGGGAGCCAGGCAGACTGGATGTGCCTCCTGGCAAACACCAGCGAAGGACCTCCCCATCGAAATAAATCTCTCATATGTCTGCCAATGAATCTACCTGGTAATAACACAGAAGTCTTTGTCTTCTGATTTGATTTTATTGGTGTTTTTTGTATGCCTAATACAAGAATGAAAGGTGTTTAACCAAAAATATATCTAGAGAAATTGTTCAGATACATTTTCATAGCAATGATTCATAACCATATGAAAGTTAAAGAGTTTAGAGATTTCAAACTAGGGAAATACCTCTCAAGCCTGGTGAGCTTGCTGAAGAGAATTGCAGGCATATTCAGAGTGTTTCATGGCTGTGCTGTGCAAAGGGATCCTTTCACCAGGGCACTACTACCAGTTAAATTATAAAAATATTCTAAGAGTTAAATTAGGGCTGGAGTGAAAGAGTCAAATATCCTGGAAGGAGGGATTTGGTTTTGAATAAGACTAGCAATTCAAGACATGGCAGAAATATATCCTGAGCAGAGGGTACCAGTTTCAGTGGTACAGTCCACAGAGTGTCTGTTCCTGAATAATCTGCAGAATGCAACCTTGCAGAATGCACGAGTGCTATATGCATAAAGAACATCATCCAGAGAGGATGCAGTTAAGATTGTGCTGGTGGGGATCTTTTGCACTTTTGACACCTGTTCAAAGGCTTTAAGCCTTTTCAGTTTTCAATCATTTTAATATTTAAAATATGACACATATTAATTTATGCACTTTATAATATATAGTATATTTACGATTTAATTCTAAAAATTAATGTTTATTTTATGCAAAGAAACTATTTAATGCAATTTAATATTTATTCAATCTAATAATATATATATAATTTATATATAAAATATTGATACTCAGGGCTCTTAGTTCATTCAATTCAGAGTATTTTACACATAAAATATGTGCCATCATTGGCATTTCACGTGTAGGAACAGCACCATAGCAGTGAAGTGAATGTCTCTATGTTCACTTAATGGATTAGACTGAGAACAAAACCCAGGTCTCCAGTGCTGTGAAAGAGGACGATGAGAACTTTTTAAGGGAAGGTCTTTTAAGAGAATTTCAGCATGGAGTAAATCGAGCAAGTGAGTTGCTTTGGGAATCAAGCAGGTTCTGAGTGAATTGTGATACCTCTGCTCATGCCAGACAGGCTTTGAGTGAGATCTCATGGAAGACAGACCTGAGCTGCTTCACTGATTGTGAATTTCATTCTTATTGAGAAGTGATGAGGGAACATGTAACTCAGCGTCAGAATTTCTCTGAATTTCCAGGTAAATTCACTTACCAGCCATCTGCTGATAAATGAATGAAGTCCTTGTGATTTCTCATGAAAAGGTCAGAATGCAAATGCAATACTGCTTCTCTGAGATCAATCTTCCTAAAACAACAAAGCAGCTGACCCTTAGTTGGTGGTAGATCAAATATATAGAAAATGACTTAGAGGTTTTCAGCTACTTTACTTACTCCAAAAAGACAGGAGTTGTCATAGCTCTAGGAGAGGGATGATGTTGGATCTCACAGCCTACACACAGACCTTCTTTACCTGCATTAAATAGATTTAAAGTAGAAAAATTGTCTGAGACACCTTAAGCTGATCTGCTGGAGTGTAGAAGTCTTCTTAGGAACACCATTTGTGGTCCTCAAAATTCTTGTGTTTTAATTCTTCTGTCATGTTACACATATTTACCTCCAAAAGGGTCACAGTACTAAGACTGGTGACCTTTTGAAATGAAATATTAAGACTGTTGATTGTGCTCAGTGGCTGAGTCATATCAGAAGTGAGATTTTTCAGGAAGCTCCATCTGGTTTGATACATCCTAAGGATGTCTGTATGCTAAAGATTGTGCTCCAAGGCTGTGCAGGAAGTGTCTGGAGGACATCACCGAATGATGCACTCTCAAATGTCTGTGGATGGATGTGTGTGAAAGCTCAAAGACCACTGCAATGACGAGCAAACTTGTTATGTCTGACTCACCTCTGCAGGCACCAGCCTACATGGCTGGGTAAGGAAGGATCTGCTAAAAATCTAAGTTGTTTCTTGTTTATATAGTGTGGTAGGAAAAGAAGGGACAGAAAAGGATTCCAAGTCCAAAAGTGAGTTATTAATTTCAACAATTGGTAATTTATTGGATAGACAAAATAGGATTTGCTTCTTCTAATTTTAGGTGTATATATATCCTCTAATCTGGGCTGAAGCAAATCATGGTCTAGATTTGACAGATATTGCTGAATACATTTCTCATAAAGGAAATTTGGATAACAGCCCCATGGATCCACAATATATATCCAAATTAGGTGAATACTCCTCATACAATAACAATATCTTAAAAAAGCAGCTGAATTTTTCATGTAAGGAAAGGGAATCCAAGAAGCTGCAAAATGTCTGTGTGTAAGTATATAGACAAATGGTTTGCAGCCCTGATCTGGTAACTATTTGTCCTCTGGTTTGTCCTGAGTCCTCAGACAGTTCTTGGGGAGATTGCAAGGAGGAGTTAATAAAGAGAAGAGCAACCTGGAAAAGAGAAAGAGCGTGTTTCTTGGATTGCAATTTAAAATGTGTCTGTTTCCATTTGTAATGGCACTAAATGGTGTCAGGAGACAGCAACTGCATTTTTCTCAAGATAGAATATAAAAAATAAAAGAGATTGTCAGAAGGCTGGAGGAATGGGAGAAAATGAAAAATCGAAGACACTTGGGAAGAACTGCCCAGGCAAAGAAACAGCAATCCATCTCAGTGATACTGGTGCAAGTAGCTCAAATGGCTTTGTTAGAGTGATTTTAGTAAGTCAGGTGCTTGGCCTTGTTAAATACAGATTTGTGAGTTATTGCGTGTGATTTATTTAATACAGACAAACACCAGGAGTTCTCTGGGCCTGTAGTTTCTATTGCTGCTGGTCCTTTTTCATTTGTAGTACCCCTTAGGAAGAGAAGGAAGGTAACTAAATGAAGGGAGATTTTGATGCCCCCATAGTGGCCAAACAGATGATTATGTATGATAGTAAAGCTTTCCATGATGTAAAGTATGTGCTAGCCTCAGGAGGGGCATCACATGAGACTGATGCAGCTTGGTCTCCCCATGGGTGAGAACCACGAATTCAGAGCAAGTGAAACTGGTAGGACATGACAAAGGGGGATACTGCTGGACCCACAAAATTGAACACACAATTCAATCTGGAAGAATTACAGGTAAAAATCGTTTGCACATTTGGCACCTCTAGCCAAGCCTGTAAGAGCTTTCTTCAGTAGTTGTTGCTGTATGTGGATCTGGGAAATAAACAACAGGATTGATTTAGCAATATAATGAACTGGCAGCAGTTGTGCTTTCTTGAGGAGAGTCCTTTTAAACCAGCCACTAACAAGAGCAGTAAGTGCATCTTCATGTGGGTGAGGAGCAGTAACTGCACAAAGCCAGTTGGCTTTAGACCATACATGATCTCTGAGACTCTCAAAGAAACCTAATAGTAATATTCCAATGGGAAACAATGTTCCAGATTTCATCTGGGCTTGTAAGTTTCTCAGTGTGTGGTTATTTAGCTCTGGTTTAATAAGGAAACAAACCACAAATGCTTTTTTGGCTGACTGAGTACAAATTACTGGATAATTTTCAATTCAAGAGTCAAAAACTTTTATACAGCTGTCCCAATTTTATTCCTGCATTGATCATATATCAAAGCAAGTCTTCCTAATAATCTGTTTACAGAGAAAAAAATCCTGAGTGGAACTTTTGGAAGTCTATGTGGACCTTGTTCTCAGAACAGTCTTGGCATTTGTAAATACTGTGAGTGTTTCATCTCTGTGAAGAGATGAAAATTTTTATAACCTTATTTAGTGCAGCCAGAAAGAGTAAATTTGAAGGAAATTACTGTCATCTTCTTCTGCCTGCAAAACCAAAGTAATTTTCATATGGTTGAAGGCCTCCTGTAAGTAAAAGTTGAGACATCTGTATTAGTTCAGAAAGAGATGTTCTCTGAAAGCTGTGAAGAATAGCAAGACATTAACAAGTGCAGAGGGACCACAACAATCTGTGTGGTGACCAACAAGCTTCTACTGAGCCATGCCAGAGCATTGTAGAGAATTGAAAAAGAACAAAGGGAAAAATAACAACAGAATACCCCATCATCACAAAGCTGGTTGGAATAACACGTACAAGAGTAGTAAAAAGCTTTGGTTTTCTGGCAAAGATACATATGCTGAGTTGGAGGACTGTTTTGCTACAAATACAGACTTGTCAGATGTAATTAAAGTGCACAAATCCTTATGCCTGGTTTTTGTCCTCCTTTTGCTTTGAAAACATTCTTGACTTTCACCCTGAATATTTGAATTAGCTCCAGATCAACAGGGAGATAAAAGCTGAAGACAGGAGAGTTGCCATGGGAAAACAGTGAGTGCCTGTTAAACCCTCGTGGCACAGTGGTAAGCCATGCTTGCATCTGAACTTGTAGCCGTGAAAAAACAAACAATGGGAAGGAGTCCTGCCCAGTGTGAGGAGGCAGCTGGACCCTTGTGTGGCCAGACCTGAATGAACCAGGTTCATCTTCCACAGACCAGTGCACATGGGGTCAGTCAGTGCTGTATGGAGAGATCTGCTGGGAAGCAAACCCTTTTCACAAACATACACACATGAAAACTCAGAGTACCAGAAAACTCACTGTACCAGAAAAAAATCAGCATAGGCTAGGAAGAGGAGGATAAGTGAAGAAGAGAAGGAAGAAAGAGGATTTCCAGGGGGAGAAATGCTCATAACTGCAGCTTAAAACATAGCTCTGTTTTTGTCCTCACTGAATATTTGTGTACTGTTTCATAGCAATACAGGCACTCAGCAAATATTGCCAAATTGAATTGCAGCATTTTATTATAATGGTAGATAAAAATCAAAGATAAATAAAATGTTTGAAGACTTGTGTGGACTAAGATTATTACAACTAGTAAATATTTATTATTTGGGGACATAATGAAAAGTGGGACTTAAACATTTCAAGTTTCTCATTTGCTGGTTTAATAAAGTGGAAAAACTTATTAAAATAGGATTTGTGCCATTTTACTCCAGAATGTTTTTCCTAAAGGTAGGTTTCACTGTTGTCTTGGAACACACATTCACATTTGCCGACTTTTCTCTGAAAACATTGTACTTGTTCATAGTGCTTCTATTTTTTGTGATCTTTCTCATACTCCTTTCTCTTCAGGCATTCATGTTGCCAAAAAGATAGACAAACTGGGAATGAGGTCATCGGACACAGCTCAGATCTTTTTTGAGGACGTAAGGGTGCCCTGCAGGAACCTCATTGGCGAGGAAGGAAAGGGTTTCACATACCAGATGCTGCAATTCCAAGAAGAGCGGCTGTGGGGAGCAGCCACCAGTAAGTCATGGCTCACGCTTGTGCGGCCGGGCAGGGACACCGGGGTCACTCCTCGCATGACTAACTGCACTTTACTTTTCTTGTAAGTTGTGATGACCTTCTAGGATTTGTTTTTGAAATCCGTCATAGCCTGGATACTGACGAGATTCCCTTTCTGCAGAAAAACCTGAAGCAGAAAATACTTTGCAAGCCATTGCAGAGGCTCTTTTTGCCTTGTTTCTTTTTCTTGGTGCTTCTCTGCTGATAAGAAAATATGGCATCATGTTATGTCTGTTACAAATACAGTGCAAAAGCTATCAAAATACTGGCATGAAATAGAAGGAGGGTGAGTTTTCCTGTAGTACAGTGAGTCACGATGCTTATAATGGATTTTAGAAAGTTAACTTATTGGCTGCATAAAGAAGTGGCTCTTGCAGGATGTCAGAGCTTCGTTTTACAGACCTGTTTTACTTCTGTACACTTTGGACATAAGTGGTACAGCACCACATTCCTTTCCCTGAAGTTATGTTGTCACAGAGTTTATGTAACTCAGAACTCAAGCTGTACTCAAATCCATGGGTTATGTGTATTCTGGATATTCCAGGAAACCAAATCCAATTCTGGATTGTCTATTTTCAGCCTGCAAAGTTTCTCCCTACTTGCCAGTGTTTGCTTCTTCAAGTTAAATATAATGTTGTTTGCTGTAAGAAGATTGATCCTCTTTAGATTCCAGGTCTGTCTAAATAATGTTGCTGTATTCATGCTCTTGTGCATTCCCTGTCTGTCACTGTCTGTGTGGCTGGGGAACTGAACTTTCTAAGAAGTAGTGTTTTGATTCAGTGAACAAATGAAAAAGCACTCACTGTTTTGGATTCATCCTAGACCAAATATTTTGGAGTTAATAAATGCCTTTTAAAAAAATCGGGTTTTGAGACAAAGGTCTTAGTTCAGCCTGAGATAAACAGCACATGTTAGAGTAGTTTTAGCAAAGGACAGGAGGTTACACTTGCCAAGGATGTCACTGCAGACTCAGGCAAGCAGGAGTTGTGATCCTACCGCTGCTTCTGCTTTAATTGAGGTGTATACAGACTGCAAGGATTTGCCTTGTGCATTTTTATGCTCAGTTTGAAGTCTAAATTAAAAGAACTATCAGAAGCTCTGGGCTTCAGTGAGACTCCTCAGGCAACAGAGTAGCCGGCAGCATTAGTCATGCCCCAGGCAAAAGTGACGCACACTGACAGCATCAATGCACAAAGCCTGGCAGGTTAGATCACTCCTGCTAAAACCACGGGCAGCTTGGTGCTGTCCAGTCTTGCATAACTGCCTGGCTATCACTGTGCTCTGCCAGGAACTGGAACACCAGGTTTCAATTATTTTTTTGGTCCAAAACAACGCAGCAGGAGCAGGTGAACCCTTGCCCTGGGTGAGCAGCCTGGGAAGGGGATCTCTCTTTACCTGCTGTGGCCAGGCAGGGACCATCAGGGAGGATGAGTCTAGGAGCTCACCAAGGAGAGGGAGCTGCCTTCTGCAGTGGCTACTGTGTAAACCTTGCTGAACCCCTCAGGTTTGCTTTTTTCCAAATATCTGGTACAAAATGCATAAAAACACTGGCAGCAGGGACAAGACCTGTGGTTTGGGCCAAGCTGCAAACTTCAGAGATCAACAATTGTGGTAAACAAGAAAAAAAGCCACCAGTGTTCAGAAGGGAGCCCGGTACTTGATGGGTGCAGTTTGTTGAACCACAGCATCTAGAGGTGTTAACTTCCAGTCCTGCAAATGGTTTCACATATGTTCAACCATGGCTGCTCTGCTGAAGGCTCAGATGTGCAAAACAACCTAAGTGCCTTCAGTAGTTTTGTGATTGGGTCTGCATGTTTAATCCTGGTCTTCACTTCTGCCCCTCATTAGGACATTTCTGTTCCTTCCCAGTTCATGACTGTGACATTGAAAACCATCAGTCTGCTTTTAAATGCTTTAGGGACTAGTCCTGGCATCCTCACTTTCACTGCTTTCTTTAACTTCGAAAAGGCAGTTGACAGCCATTCTTGTCTGTTTTTCCTTTCTGGGTGTTATTTTGTTGTGTTTGGGGTTTCTTGTTCTGTTTCTCTTTATTTGGTGGGGGATTTACATATCTTTAGTTTCAAGTGTCACATGCTCTAGACTTTTTTTTTTATTAATTATCTTTTTTGTGGCCAGTATCTTTCTTCACTTTTTTTTTTTTCTATTAAAATCTATTTTCAGTCAAACAGATTTAAAATAAAAATGGAAAACTAACTCCCTGGAATTCCAAAATTTGGGCTCAGGTGTGGTCTCTTCTGAGTGACACATTATCAAAGCATTGGTCAAAGGCACTGTGTTTCTTGCTTAGCTGAAAGAAAAAAGGTGCCACGTGTCTCCCATGTTGTGACACCTGGTAAACGTTGTCCATTTGAGGATCCGTGGCACTGATCACAGGAAAGGAATGTTGCTATGGCAAGAAAAGCAAACAGTTGTTTTGTGAATTGCTTAACTCAGAGACAACGAGGGAGTTCAGTGTGCATGTGAGAGCAGAATGGCGCTTTTCTAATGACTTCTACTTGCTCCTGCAAATTCAGTTTTATGAGCACCGTTGAGTCATGGCCAGTAAGCAGGATGACAGATCCTTTTGCATGGGAAACACACGTCCTTAAGAATCAGATTGTCCAGCTTAGAGCTCACTCTATGTTTCATTAGAGTGATCAGTCACAATATAAGAAAAATATATTAATTTCCTTTTCTTTTGAGAGGAAACATAGCAACAAGACAAAGTGTCTTTACAGTGAGCAGAAATTTCAAGTGGAATAATATGAGTTGGATGGAGATATGAGGAAAAGATTATTCTGCCTTTGGTAACTTCAAGTGCTTTCACAATTCTCAGCTGTGTGGTAGGCCATGCATTCCTTAAGCTGCTCTAGTGACATTTCCTGCATGCGCTGTCAGTTGAACCCCATGGGGCTAAGTTTGTCTGAGGATGTGGGGAACATTGTATAAAAAAAAGAAACAAATACACAGGAAAAAAAAAAAAAAA